>OY829914.1:240476624-240798644 GCA_963691935.1 Nephrotoma guestfalica
CAAAATATTACAGAATGTACAAAATATACAAAAAATATGCAAAATATATAAAGATAGAAAATATACAAAATAGCCAGAATAGACAAAATATGCAAAATATGCTAATTATGCAAAATATATAAAATATACAAAATAGACAAAATTTACAAAATATACAAAATATGCAAAAAAAATGCAAAATATACAAAATATTAAAATAAACAAAATATACAATATTAAATCATACAAAATATACAAAATATACAAAACATACAAAATATACAAAATGTACAAAACATACAAAATATAAAAAATATTTAAAATATTACAGATTATACAAAATAGACAAAATATACAAAATATTACAGAATGTACAAAATATACAAAATATACAAAATTTTCAAAATAAACAAAATATACAAAATATAAAAAATATTTAAAATATTACAGATTATACAAAATATAAAAAATATTTAAAATATTACAGATTATACAAAATAGACAAAATATACAAAATATTACAGAATGTACAAAATATACAAAATATACAAAATTTTCAAAATAAACAAAATATACAAAATATAAAAAATATTTAAAATATTACAGATTATACAAAATAGACAATATATACAAAATATTACAGAATGTACAAAATATACAAAATAGACAAAATATACAAAATATTACAGAATGTACAAAATATACAAAATATACTAAATAAACAAAATATTCAAAATATACAAAATATGCAAAATATACAAAATTTATAAAATATACAAAATATCTAAAAAAATCAAAAACTACAAAATATACAAAATATTACAAAATATACAAAACATACAAAATATACAAAATATTACAGATTATACAAAATATACAAAATAGACAAAATATACAAAATATACAAAATATTACAGAATGTACAAAATATACAAAAATATGCAAAATATACAAAATATAAACAATATTCAAAATATACATAATTTGAAAAATATGCAAAATATATAAAGATAGAAAATATACAAAATAGCCAGAATAGACAAAATATGCAAAATATGCTAATTATGCAAAATATATAAAATATACAAAATATACAAAATAGACAAAATTTACAAAATATACAAAATATACAAAATATGCAAAAAAAATGCAAAATATACAAAATATTAAAATAAACAAAATATACAATATTAAATCATACAAAATATACAAAATATGCAAATATACAAAACATACAAAATATACAAAATGTACAAAACATACAAAATATAAAAAATATTTAAAATATTACAGATTATACAAAATAGACAATATATACAAAATATTACAGAATGTACAAAATATACAAAATATACAATATTTTCAAAATAAACAAAATATACAAAATATACAAAATGTACAAAACATACAAAATATACAAAATATACAAAATATTCAAAATATACAAAATATACAAAATATGCTAGATAAAAAAATTATGCAAAATATGCTAAATATGCAAAATATACAAAATATACAAAATTTAAAAAAATATTCAAAATAAACAAAATATACAATATTTACATAATTTATAAAATATAACAAAATATACAAAATATACAAAATCTGCATATTATACAAAATATACAAAATAAACAGAACAAAATACAAAATATTACAAAATATGCAAAATATGCAATATATATAAAATATGCAAAACATGCCAAATATACAAAATATACAAAACATGCGAAATATACTAAATATGCAAAATTTGCAAAATATTCCAAATATACACAATATATAAAATATACAAAATTTGTAAAATATACAAAATATTCAAAATAAACAAAATATACAAAATATTACAGAATATAAAATAGAGAATATATAGAAAATATAGAAAATATACAAAATAAACTAAATAAGCAAAATATACAAAATATGCCAAATATACAAAATATACAAAATATTCAAAATAAACAAAATATACAAAATATGGAAAATATACAAAATAGACAAAATATTCAAAGTACATAAAATATGCAAAATAAACAAAATATATAAAATATGCGAAATATACAAAATATACAAAATATGCGAAATATACAAAATATTCAAAATATACAAAATATAGAAAATATACAAAATATACAAAATATACAAAATATGTAAAATATACAAAATATACAAAATATACAAAATATACAAAATATACAAAATATTCTAAATATACAAAATATATGAAATATGCAATATATATTAATTGCTCAAAATGTACGCCTTCCCTTTTTCTCTCCCTCACCCCCCCCCCCCCCCACCTCTCTTTTTCTTTCACATTATTTTTCTTTATTGTTTACGCTCTACCTTGTTTTTCGATCAAGGAACTCTACTGTATTTTTCGCGTGAGCCACTTGCGGGACACTCAGCATTTTACAATTGGGTCACGAATCTTTTAAATCGGGTTTAAATTATCTCTAACACAAAATTGCTTGCTTACATTACTTCAACTTCAGAAATTATACTTTTAGTTTTCAAATTTAATAAATTTATTTTACTGCAGAAACGCCACACCAGATTTTTTAAAACTAAATACTATCATATTTTACAAAAATATTGTGTTCAATCTGTTCAACGTACCATTAAATTTAATAATATTGAAAAGTTGCTTTCTACTATTTTCCGCTTTTAAAATTTCTATTATTCCGAAAAAAAATTATATCTAGTCCGTATTGAGGTTTAATTTTAAAATATTCAAGAAAATATAATTGGATTTCATCTCTCACATATTTTTTGAATAAGTAAGCATGTGCCGAAAGAACATTAGTAATACAACAGTTCCTGGTGTAGAAAAAGGAAAAATTGTGTGGAAAACACAGTACAAAACAAAACCCAAAATAAATGTTTCATAATGATAAGTTGACAATCCATACAAAGTTACTAAGCAATGTGCTGACACATTAAAATAATAGCAGACGATTTAATAAATTCTGTGCATATATGGGGTGGATTTTGTTTTTCCTTACACATAGCAAATTGTGGTTAAAGATATATGTAGAATTGTCGTTGTTTTAATTGCCTGTGGACAAACAGTTTTTGCAGATACCACAATATGTTGTGTAAGCAAATCGAAATGTTTGTAGCACATACGTCTTGGTGCACATTATCTCTATTGGTTGTAATTATTATTTTTAAAGCTTTAATGTTTATTTAAACTCGTTTATCATTATTCTTGTGCCAGCCATAAAATTATCCACTTTTTAAGTAAAGCTTTCTCATGTCTTTAAAAATATGTTGAAACCGAAAGAAAGTAGTTGGAAAACTTCGGAAAATAACTTTCATATTTTTTGTATGTAAAGCAATAATGCTGAAGCTTTTACTACTGCTATTTGTTGTATCTCTACACTCTTGTGTTTTTATTGTTTGGTTGCTGGATAGATATACGGGGTAAGTACATATTTATACGATTCACTCAGTTGGAAAAAAATGTTAAATGGTTGGCTGGTTATTTGGCAAAGAACAAATAATAATCATAATATTTATGATTCTTTTTCTTCTTGCTGTTGGTCGTTTGTTGGTTATATGTGTGTTGTATAATGCTGCTAATATTTTTTTTATAAATATAAAAATTTCCTTTATGTGTTCCTAAAATAAAAGTGGTTTTATGTGTTTTAAGCTAGTTTTAAAGATATGAAATGGATGGCAGCACAACCAGATTTTCAACAACACTAATCTCGAGTTCAATAACAAATAAATCTTCTGTTTGCAATAGATCCCAATAGAATTTTTTTATATAAATATAAAAACGGATGATTTACTTCTAGGACTCGTTAATCAGTTAACATCAACTATTACTGAAAATTTATTTAAATCTTTTAATTCTTTGTTTGTCGTTTTTTGTAAATGCTATACCAATGAGGTTGGTAGCAAAGAAAAAGCTCTCTTGGAAGCTGCCGGTACACAAATTTCTAATATATTTCGCAAGGATCACCCAATTTATAGAAAAATCTTTAGTATGGAATTTCAACCTAAATCAATTCGCATGGACTGTACAGATGATGAATTTAGGTAAAAAAATATTTTTTTAATGAAAGCTTTTCGTTTCTAGTAATCCTTTAAATAATGGTGTAAACTACTTTTTCATTAAATTTAAATTTTTGATTTGAATCATTTTTTCGTAAAATAGCCAGTTCAATTTTTCTGAATAAGCCAAACCACCTGGGCCGCAGGGTGACCGATTTTTAATAAAAATCCGTGTTACGTCAAAAGTCGTAATTTTCTCTTAAATTTTTGAAAACTAATCTGGACCGACATTGGTACTTAACTTTTATTTTATAAATAAATTTTCGGTGGAAATAATTTCGACCAAATATCACCGGAATCGCCAAATTAATAGAAAAAACTTAGGTATAAAGTTTCATACCGTTTAGTCAATCCGTATGGACCGAAATTTGGTTCAAAAACGTCGTTTCGTAATTTTCCTTATAAATGGTGTATTTTTCAAAATATTTACAAAAAAACGGGAAAGCTCCATTAGAAGCTGCCACTTCCACCGGTTCGATTTCAGCTAAAAATCACTGTTATCTCCCAAATTGTGCAAAACGCTTAAGTATGAAAGTTCCCCAATCAATCAATCCGTCTGGGCTGTAGAGAGAGCACATACATTTAGCCAGCACGGTGCCACATGCACACAAAAACTTTTCGAAAACTTTTCAAGGTAAACATTTTCTTCATTACTATGCATTTTTGGTTTATTTTAAAAGTAAGTTCGAGATTTTTGCAGATTTGATTCGCCTGTTTTAGTTTATCTGTGGTTGTGTGTGTGTTGATATGCAGACTAAATATCTCTGTACTTTCTACAGCACATTTAAGGAATAACATCGTAGACTTACAATAGCGAAAGGTTAAAAATTGAGAATTATCAATTGTTTAAAATTAAACTCGCGATAGACAAAACAAAAAATATGTTGGATATGGGTATTAGAGCTACTAACAGAATTTCCAAAATCAAACAGCTCTTGGAACTGGAATAACTTCGGGATCATATTTTGTTGGCTCCATCTCATCATAGTTCGAAGAAAGAGTCGATATGGCAAAGTGCGCATTACCAAAAAAAGTTAACAATCAGTTGATGTGCCTACAATTAATTAATGTGGCTAATTTAAAATTATTTCAGCGTTCGGAATACGGTGATAAAAGACCAAGAATTACATGATATGGCTTGTTTTAATGACCAGTTTGTTTTATTCATGAAGAAAAGTAGAATCATTATATTTAAAGATCTCAGCTAGAGTATTCCGTGATACGGAATACTCTAGCTGAGATTTAAAAAAAGCAAAATAAAATATAAATTTTTTTTTCTAATATTTGATATCGATAGTTCAACCACGAATTAATCAAAACATAGAGTTGACTCATATTATTGACAAAAGTGACTCCAAGGTGTTTTTCTTAGGAAACACATTACCTCCCATTTAGTAATGCTGGTTGGGACCTGATTAGAAATATACTATTTGCAGATTCGGTATAAATCTTCTTGAAGTTTTTCTGCGTTGGTAATATTGCTTATTAAACAAAAGATTTGGAGGTCATCTGCAAAACGAAGAACGGATCAATGTTGAATTAAAATTGTTATATCACCAATAAAATTCAAGAAAAGTCAGTTGCCAATATGAGATCTATGAGAGACTCATGACGTTGCCAGGATGGGTTTCGATTTTCCCTCAATTATTTAAACAAGCTGCTGTTTTTGAATAAGGTAAGAACGAAACGTTGTAACAAACGGTGAGAAGAACCCAAAGCCAAATTTGTATTACAAGTCACTTCAATCTTCGATGCTACTCCTTTGTGGCCAATACAATTAGATGTCATAGTGATGTTAGAAAGTTTCACAATATTAGTTGTTGTTGATCTCTTAATCACGAATGGGTGCTAATTAAATAATAGGTATAATTTTCCTAAATTAATCGCATACCAATATTTCAAAAACAAATTGGTATAACTGTTGTTGTTGCGATTCCTCGATAGCAGAACAAATCGTTCCTTACATACGATTATAGGATAGGTGTAATATTTGATACTTTATGTTCGACAGAGAAGACTACAGTGCATATAAATTGATTAACCACGAATTCCAGAGGAGTGCAAATCTCATTGGGTAATGCTTTAACGATCGTTGATGAAATTTCATTAGGCCCGCAGTTATAACCAAACTTAGACCTGTTTCATAAATTGGGTGGCAGCCTCCAAACGAGTTCCTTCGTTTTGTGCAAATATTATGAGAAGTTAATCATTTACGATTAGAAATTAAAAGATTCTAAATTAGTTTTGCAATAATATCGTTCCAAATCAAATTGGTAGAATTTAAGCAAAAATAACGTTTTTTGACAAAAAACTGATTTTCAAGAAAAATTTGACAGCAGTGTAGCCCTGGTGGAATAATTAATCGGGATTAATGTTCATCTTTCAACTTCAACTTTTTTTGAGTTTGCAATAATAATTGACCGTAATCGATCCACCGGTAGACAGAGCTTCAGTCAAGCTAGTTGTATTTGGAAATATTTTGAAAATTATATTATAAATAAATAAACAAAATAATAAAATAACTAAAAGATTTTAAATTAGTATTACTGTAATATCGGTTCAGATAAGTTTCGCAAAATCTAAGTGCAAATGACGTTTTTGACAAAAAAAATTATTATCAACAAAAGTTTGAATACTCTACAGCTAAAAGAGATTGATGCTGGATTGGAGCTTTCCTGTTTTGGTGGTTGCAACTTCATACTTAAACTTTTTTATAAATGTAAAGGGCTCGGTGATGTTTGACCAAACAGCTTTTTCGTTTTTCTGCAAATATTTTGAAAAGTATATAGATAGCATTTACAATTACAGACAAAACAATCGAAAATTAAATTTCGAACAAAATTATTTCAGGTAATTTTTGTAAATTTTTCCCGAAATGACGAGTTTTGATAAACAAATTTAAAATAATTTAAAAGTTAAAGACTTTATTAAAAACTTTATTAAAATATATCTGCAGTCGAGGCGGATTGATTATTCGGAATGAAACTTCCAACATAAACGTTCTTCATTAATTGTGAAATCTTTGCGTGTACTGCACGTAGCTTTCATGCGAGCTTTTGAAATTTTTGCGGTGATGTGAAAAATGCTAAATGACAAAAAGAGTTGCCTTGTTACGAGGGCAACTCAATATATTCGTAGCATCGATACAAAAGAGCTATATATTACGAGACATTTTATTTTTATTTTTCAACTTAATCTCCGCCAATATTAATGTATTTATTACATTTTTCAAATAAATTATTTAAACCGTCGAAAAAAAATATTTTGTTTTGGTTTTCAAAATTACCTTCAGGTCATGTAGACTTCACCATTATTTGAAAATTTATTTATTTATTTGTTGACAAAAAATTTCGTGAACTCCACACCCTTTATTGAGCATAAAAGCTCATTCACAAAGGATGCGAAGTTCATAATGGCATCTAAAACTTCATCTAGCGATTCTTTCCGTATATTTTCCTGGCAATCGGCGTTTCTAAATTTGCCTCAAATTGCAAACGTTTTCTGACTGACGTGCATCATTCAACTGGCAAACATCTTTCAATTTCAGTATGTTTATTCATGAACGGGGTTATGCGACTCACAACAAGGCCAGTTGAAATTACTTATATTTAAAAATATAATTTGCTTAAATAGCCGACTGCTTGACACGAAAGTCGAAGCCTAAATGTTCAGCCCCTTAATCGTTTTTTTTTAATTTGGAAACAGAGGAAAATCACTAGGGGCCAAATCTGGACTATAGGGTGGGTGATGGATTTCTTCAAAGCCGCATTCACGCAGAGCAGTTTGTAAAATTTTAGCCTTATAAACAGGCGCGTTGTCGTGGAGAAGTTAAATCTTACTTCTAACTTTACCATGCCGTTTTTCCCGGATGGCAGCCTTCAATTTGTATAAAATTTCTACATAATAGTTGCCTTAGATAGTGGTCTTCTGTGACATTTAATCAATTAACAAAATTCCTTCTGCATCCTGGAAAATTGTGGTCACAACCTTCCCAGCTGACGGTTGAGTCTTAAACTTCTTAGCGGGAGGTTCATCACATTTTTTCCATTGCTTAGATTCTTATTTGGATTCCGGATCCCAATGATGAATCCATGTTTCATCGCCCATCACGATACTACTAATGCACCTATCAGGATCATTTTCTTTCATATTTAAGATGTTGCTGAAGTTTCAAAACGAATTTTATTCTGTTCCAGGGTTAGCAAACGGAGAACCCATCTTGTACTAACTTTTGAAAGATGAAGAAGATCATGCAGAATTGTAAATGTGGTGCAAAAGAAAGCCTGAGATTTCTCGATAATTCTGCATTATTCACACGGCGGTCCTTTAATACAAAATTTTCTGCCAAAATAATGTTTTCATGCGTGATGGCGTCCTGTGGTCTTCAATGGCGCTCATCATCTTCTAGCGATTTCTACCATTTTTGGATAATTTAACCCACTTCGTTACTGAAGAATATTTTGGTCCACATTCAGCATAAACTTTTTGACGTATAATCATAAATAAATTTAGCGTTTTTTTCATGTTTACAAAAAAATTTAATTACTTCACGATATTCAATTTTATTCATTTTCTGTTTTTGACTAAACAGAAATAAATTAAACAAAATAGATCAAGTTTTTTTTATTTTTATTATCGCTGCAATCTGTTCTAGGCCAAGGCTCTCGCAACTCTTTCGCGGTTAGCTTTTTCCGTCCTTACTTTTACGCCAGTGTGTAGGCCAATTCGACGACGTACGGTCATAGGTACGATTTTGTTACCATCTGCACATTGCATAGCTCCATGCCAGCCTACACTGGCATGGAAGATGGGTCGGCCCATGAGTTTTTCACTCCGACGGGGGGTTATAGATGTGTTCCATTTCATCACAGACCGTAATCTGTTGATGAAAATTCCCTTTGCATCCAGCCCCTATCGGGATTCGAACCCGGTACCTCCCGATCCAAACGCCAAAGCTTTAACCACTGTGCCATAAAACAAAAGTTGTTTCTAGATGTTTCTAGATGAAAACATATGGGTTTCTCTTTCACTCCATAATTACATACCAATACTACGAATATATTGATTTGCCCTCGTAGTTTACTGAAAGTTAGTTCCGTTTACTCAATACAAAAGAGAAGTCATTTAATATTCTTAAGAATAACTAACAAACGAATACTTTGTTAATTGGAAATATTTGTGAGGTAAAATCTCGTTAAAATCTTTTAATTTTCTAATAAAAATGTATTTAAAATATTTTTTTCGTGCTGGAGAACTGAATCAAAGTTTTTTTCCCAATTCACTATAATTAGTGCGGACTCAAGCAACAGACGATCTTAACATATTTTGTTTGAAGATTTCGAGAACTCATTAATACTCATTAATAATCTTGCACCAATGTGTTTATCATTTTACAATGACCAGTCTTTTAATTTGGCTTTAAATCCTAGCGGATCTGAAGATACTTAAACCCGAGTATAGTGAAATGACTAAACTCCATATAGTAAAAAAGTACAATTTCTCTAAATCGATCGCCTCGCTAAATGAATATTTCATGTCTCTAGATGATAGTGGGGGCGGTTGGTAGCGGTCAAGGTATGTCCCGGAAGACTGGTAGATTTTATTAACTGTTTTTTCTGTTGTTTTTTATTAATTGGTAGTTTGTTATAGATGAAGGGGAATAAATTCTATACCATTCGAAAGGTAATGAGCCACAAAATTCATGTATACACAATATGTTGCCGTTAAGGAAGGTAAAATACAATGAACTTACTTACACACATGATTTCCCCATAAAACGCTCTAAACAATTAAACGAAAGGAGTTTGATCGCGTGGTCCTTCGGCAGCATAGCAACGCCATATTGTTTGAGGTTAACAAAGGCGTTGGCGTATGATTAAGGATTTGGTAGCAAAACAAATTTTGCGTAATGTAATTGAACGACTGTAATATAATACTGTGGGCAAAAAATAGTAAAACTTTGTTCATAATTTTAAAATTCTTTATTTATTTCTCCAAATCTATTTCGTCCCCCTCAAAGTAATCCCCCCGGCCTCAATACACTTGTGCCAACGATATTTCTAATCCTCGAAACAGTTGTTAAAGTCAATTTCCGGAATAGCCTCCAATGCGCGTAGCGATTCACGTTTAATGCTTGCTCGCGACATACAATTATAACCGAAGGCCTCTTGCAACAATCTTAACGTTCTGGCACCACAAAAATGATTCCGCATACAAAATTTAATGGAACTTCTTTGTTGAATAACATTGTAAAAATCGCCGAATGCACTTTTTGTACTTCAGAAAGACAAGCGTATACTAAACACTAATGATTATTTTGATGTGACATTTGGCACAGATGTCACAGACAGTCATACATAGAAAAAAAATATTTCGACGAATGGTTTTCCGCGCGAAATTAAAATTAAAATGTCTTACTACTTTTTGCCCACAGTAGTAAAATTCTCTACGTGGTTCCGTTATTCTATTTGATATGATGTTGAAGGTGGTGCGATTTGATATAAAAGTTTTCCAACTAGCTGATTTGATATGAAAGTTTTCCAGTCAATGCAAGACTACCATTGAGTATGTGCAGGCATAGATGCTTGTTGTCAGGATGTAATATCAAATTACAGTATTTAACTATCTGCGCTAGCATTACCGCCCAATAAATACTAATCTAATCCAGCTTATTTTCTTTCTTTTTCTTACGGTGCTACCGTACTTTTCGAACAGAATGTGTGGCTGGTTATAGTTCCATCTGCAAGACTAGACCGAAGGCATACCACACAGCCATACGCAACCTCCGAGGCATCACAGTTAACGTTGCACAGTTAAAGTTGTAGTAGTTAACGTTGCTCCATAAACATACTATATTATCTGGCGCTTCCTCGTACCAATCTACCTTATTGGTTAACCACAGTCTCTGGAGTGAAATTTTCAAATTATTTATGATGGATGATAACCAGTCCAATGGATCGTCAAGTATGAAGCTTTCAGACCGCATTTTTTGTTTTGTTCGTATGATGTCCTAGGGCTCACTGGTTATTTTTATTGTGAATATGTCGTATTGCGGATGCCACATAGTTCCTAGTATTTTCGTGGTTTGATCAACTTCAATAAGTTTGGGAATGTCTTCCACATTTACCATTACCAATGAGTGAAAAAATTCTTGAGAATCCGATTTTGCACTTGCAAAGTCTAAAACCACAACGACCTAGTATTTCTGCGATCTGATTTTCCAATGTAATTGCACCTTCTACTGTATCACTTTCGGTTAGTAGATCATTTATATAAAAATTATTCGTAATGACTCTAGCCGCCATTAAAGGTGCATATGCTGTTCCATAGATAACGGTCATACACTAGTATGGACTTAATTTTTCGTGGTGACTTCTTCGCCATAGGATACACTGGAAGTTGGAATCTACCAGTATCTGTCAATAAATTTTTGCTATGTCTGCATTTATCGCTATAGCATATAATCTAAACAGAATTAATGTGGTGGGTAGATTTAGTTGTAGTTTTGGACCAATCAGCAAACAATCGTTTAATGAGACTAATGTTGTGGTTTTACACGACACATCAAACACTTCTCGCAATTTGGTGCAGCATATAATAATTGAGGTTCTGTTTCCGCGGTATATCTGGCCAGGTAACCCGATGCATTCGTCCTAGCCTTATGTATTCTTCTATGGATTTGCTATAGTCTTGATAATAGTCGGTAAACCTTGCAAATTCTTTTTCAATCCACATTATTCTTGATTTAGCCGTTGTTAATGATTCTTCAATTTCTGGAAGGGGACTTATGAATTGTAAATGTGGTGGTTTTAAATATATTCTCACAGGAACCTATGCCTTTACTCCTGTAGCATCTGATCTAGGTTCGTCCTTACCAAAACTTTTTTAAAAACTACATTCGATTTTTGTTGCCATTGTTGGAGTCTACATTGGTGTTTTTTTCACGCTAAGGACTTCTTATCCAACGTGGCCTATTTACCCGCTATTTGTCAAACAAACGTGGGCGAGAATGTAGGCCTGGAACCCTGTTAATAGTCATTTTCTGTTTGACTATTAGGTTGAGTTATGTTGAATTGTTTATTGAAATCATTGTTTATTGGAATAGCTATCTTCGCTGCTGACAGGGGAGATGACATTTTTCAATTATACTCGTATGTGCCGTTATTTGTATAGAGTAATGTAGAAGCAGTCGTGATTTTACTGTGATAAAAAACTTTCATCTAGTCTTTCGGGCAGAGCACGATTCCAGGCCGTATATTGAAACACGCGAGTATTTTCTTGGTAAATAAATATATCAATGCTGTTGGTGGTTGTCTTGTTTCTTGTGTTGATTGCAGATTTGCATTTATATTTGGTTTCTGGGAGGTTGAAGCGATTGAGGCAGCAGTTGATGGTGACTTGGTTTGCGTGGTTGTACAGCAAATTTCGTTTATTGGGCGTAGATTTGCTGATTGTTGGTGATTTGTTGCATGCAAAACTGGCAATTGTTACTCGCTACGAAGTAGATAGTAAGGACGTGTTTGTAGATGTCGTACCCGCAAGCAATTCGCATAACTTTTCGAATTTTCTATGACCTTATAGTTTATTTTCGCATCACTTCACCCGACGTATCGCACAATTTCCGAGTCCGCCATGATTGACTTGATTGCAGATTCTGTGATCCATGAATAATTGTATAAAACTGGAAATTATCGATTTTTGTTTATTGTACCTGGTCACTATTAAAATTTATTAATTTCTAGAATTATATTCAATATTTGAATTTTACATCAAAATAATTATGCAAAATGAACCTACCAGGATCATAGGTAAGCAAGTCCAATTATTACATAATATATAGGGCTTGAATCACTGACTAATATTCCCACGCGTGTTACTGCTCTTTCTTCAACTTGCATTGACCATTTTTTGCTCGAATTAGATCTAATGATCTTTCAGGTATAACAGCGTCCGCTTTAGACTTAGCAATTTCTGACCACCATTTGATTGAGATATGGTTTAAGGTTTCTCAGATACTGCTGATATTACCTGGCTCTAATTTGAACCAAAATTCCACGAGATCTGTTATTGTTATATGAAATGTTGGATCTTATGGACTGGGGTTCATTTTTAACATCGACAATCCATCGCTAGCTCTTGAGGTACTTTTGGATAATATTTCAACTATTTTAGAACGCTGCTACACGCATATTGCTCATCTAAAATCAAACGCTTGCAGCCTTGGATTTTCTTTGACATTGCAGTACTTCGCGCAAGCTACAATAGAATGTGCACCATAATTAATGTGGATATCAAAATTGAAAAGGAAATCTATTATTCTAAGCGTTTTTCAGTTAACCGCGGTGGTATAAAAACTGGATCTTAGTGAACGAAATCTTAACACGGTAACCGAAAACGCCACTAGTTAAATCTATTTTAGCACAGAACGGAAAACTTCTTACGAGTGATTTAGCAATCGCCAATGAGTTTAATTGTTATTTTTCTAGTATTGCTAAAGACCGCCCAACACGTCATCTAGTTCCAATTTCAGTCCGTCAACGTTTTTTCTAGCCCCAGTGTCTAGTTATGAAGTTTTTTCAATTATTTGTGCTTTGGAACCAAAATACTCAATTGATAACGTTGGCCTGAATGAGTAATTATACACTAAAAGCCATTGCGGGACATATTAGTCCCGTTTTTGCACATATTTTCAACCTTTCCTTTGAGCTAAGAGTTGTACGCGATCGATTGAAAACAGCAACTATAATTCCCCCTTTTAAGAATGGTAATTGCTTCGGCAAAGGCAACTATAGACCTATTGGCTTGCAGCCAGTAATCATAAAGGTTCTTGAAAAGGCAGTTAACAATAGAGTTTCTAGTTTTTTAGATCAAACGGGTGTACTCAGTATTCATCAACATGGCTTTCATCGAGGTATGAGTACCGAATCGGCCTTGTTGGAGTTCTTAAATACAATCAATATTGGTTTAAATAAAGGTATTACTTGCGGTGCTTTATTTATTGATACAGCTAAAGCCTTCGTCGATCACAAGCTTCTGCTCTCTATTTTGTGTAATATAGGGTTTAAGGGAGTTTCAAATAAGTGGTTAGCATCGTATTTAGATGGTAGATCGGTGAGATTTAAGATAAACGACAAGTTAACGATCCGAAATTTGTTGGGGTTGGGGTTCCCCATGGCTCAATATTATTCCCATTTCTGTTTGTTATTTACACTAACTCGGTGTTTAAACTGAATCTTCATGGTTATTCTACCGAGTTTGCCGATGACATAGCCTGGGCTTATGGTGGGAATTCTCCCAGTAACGTTATTTCGATGATCAATATTGATCTAAAAACTTTACTCTCATGATTCGACAAGCATTGTCTGATTCTAAGCCGGACAACTAAGTTCATGTTGTTTACATTGTCTGATAACGTTAATTTGGCCTTTTCGTCTCAAGTGACTAATCACAGTAGGCTTGAATGTGCATCTATTGGTTGCCACTCTGAGTGTTTTGACATCGAACCTGTTGACTTGTTTAAATATCTTGGTGTTCACTTGGACACTTCTAGTTTAAATTGGAAAACGCATGTAAATTCAGTCAATCGGTATCTGTCATCAACAGCTAGAATTGTTTACCTCTTTCATGACTTTTGTTCTACTCCGGTGTTAAAAATTGTTTATCATTATATTGGCGTGCTGGGGTGGTTGCTATGCAGCTACTCTGTACCCCTTATACGTGCAAGAAAAGATGATTTTGAGAATATTTCTAAAGAAACCACGAACTGAACCATCTTGGAATTTATTCACTACAACCAACATCTTGCCGTTAAAACAATTGTATGTCTATAAGATATTAAGAGTTTTTTTTAATCGGAGTGGTCAACATACTCGTATAATGAGAAGCGATTTTCGATACAATTTTCGCGGCAACCATCTATTTCTCTGCAACATTCTTAGATTTTACAACGGCTACTTGCGTCTCGTCTATCTTGTCGCTGCACTAACCTTTTTTAACGTGCTACCATTTTACATTAGGCAGGACATTCATTGGAAATCTTTTTACCAAAAGTTAAACAATGGCTTCTTGAAACTGTGGATATCACCATTTTATTCAGAGTTATTGCAGAAAAAGTGTTGAACTTATTTATTTTTTACTAGTTGAATTTAGTTGAATTTATTTATTTTTTACTATTTTGTAGTAGTAGTAGTAATGGTAGTAATAGTATTAATATCTTAAACATTTTATTGTATCTTTTATGCTATTTGATCATTATTAATTGCAACATAAAGTTTTGTAAATATTAGAATTATTCTCTAAATTTTATACGTATTTTTTGCGAATTTGCTACTGTCATTTTTTGGCATAAAACTCGTTTTATTTTTTGTAAATAAATAAAAAATATTAATTTATTAATAATGAATGGTTAGGCACTAATTTCGATTAATTTCTACGGTTTTAGGGTTCGCGAACAGCTATTACATTGGCCCCTTTTCTACACAAACCGATTTGTTGGTATCCATATCGAAAGCTGTATTCAATCAGGCCCGTTAAATACCTACGGGCCACAGTCGACAAATAATATTAAAATATTCGTTATTTTCAAACCCGTTACGGTACTGAATAACATGTCAAAGACATTTATTTGCCTGTTAAAAATTGTATCGATAATTTGAAAAGCTGGTAAAAAATCACAACTACATTAATGTTACATCGATTTTTAATTAAAATAAAGTTTTTAATTGATTGAGTTTTTCTCGAGTTATATTAATAAAACCACTCACTCCTCCAACAAAAATAACATAGAAATGGCAAAAAATGTTTTATTTCACGTGTGTTCATCTTATAGCCGATCGATCGTTTCATTGAACAATAAAATTTATTTATCCGTAAAATATAATCGCCTAGTACGGGGTATTTGGCCATGCAGAGCTCTGCGATTATTATATTTTTAATACTTTAACAAAATAAACATATATATGTCATATTTTTTCATTAAAATTATTAATATTTATAGACGAGTATGTAGCAAGCATCAAATATTATTGCCAATATAAAACGTAAAATAAATAAATAAAATTTATTTGTTTTTTAATTTTGTGATAATATAACACAGAATATCAAAATAAATAAAACATTTATAAAAATAAAAAATATTATCATTTTTAATAAAATAAAAAAAAAACTGTCAATTTTATTTTATTATTTTTAATATTATACGTATATGTTTATTTATGTTTTATCTCATAAATATAACAATATTGTTATTATAAAATGTACGTAGATTTTATGTTTAAAATACACAAATTTTAGTTTCAATATACAGACATTTAAATTTTAAATCAAACTATTGTTTAATTAAAAATGTAATAATATATATTTTTTTTATCATTTATAAGATATTATTCAGAATTTTTAATATAATAATATAATATCATAATATTTTTACTATGAAATTTTATCTTGTACATCAACATTTTTTTATTGCCTATACCAGTATGAGTATGCTCTCGGAGATAACATATTTTAGTGGTTCGATAACAAATATTTTCATTTGGTGTATTTTTTTATTATTCAACTGGAAATGGTTTGAAAAATTTGTTAAATTTTAATTGGGTGTGTTAAGTGAAGCGTTAATATATGTTTTATAATTTTTAAGGGTGGTTAACTAGTTTAATTGTAAATTGTATATGGATAAATAGTTCTTGCCCTTCACATGAAATGCAATTCTTTTTTTTCCAAACCCTTTCGCGGTTTGCTTTTTCCGCCCTTACTTTTACGCCAGTGTCGGCTTATTCGAGGACGTACGGTTATAGGTCCGATTTTATCACCATCTGCACATTGGATTGCTCCATGCCAGCCATACTGGCATGGAAGATGGGTCGACCCATGAGTTTTGCACTCCGACAGGATGTCATAGATGTGTTCCAGTTCACAGATCGTAATCTGTCGATGAGAATTCCCATTGCATCCTGCTCTATCGGGATTCGAACCCGGTACCTCCCGATCCAAACGCCAAAGCTTTAACCACTGTGCCATTTGGTCGGTGAAATGCCATTCTAAAAGTCAATTTTCAATCACTGTTGGAGAAATACTTGATGTTTTAATAACGATGCTGGTTAAGACTAAAAGTCGCGCAATTAAAATATGAAATTTTGACAGTTCTCGAACCCGTTGCGGTGACAACATTTTGTGGCGTACACCTTAACCATACTACCTTTAAGTTTTAAATGTACGTGTAATAGAATTTGATTCAATATTTTTATTATTTTTTTTTAAATAGTTATTCCTTAAATATTAGTTTTTGGGGCTTGGAAACAAACTGAAAAACTGGGTTCTGGCTGAAAAAACATTTTCTGTGACATGGAGGAAGTTATGCATCACTCTTCCTGAGTGATCCTCTCCCTTCCACAAAAAAATCCTCAATTCCTTCGTTGAAATTGCAATTTATTCCTCATAAATTTGTAAATTGTGGACTTCTGATTTAGTTGTGTTTTTAAAATTTTCGTCTATAGCTCATATGATGCTAGATACGCAAAAGAATTCAAACCAATTTTGCACTTCTTCGAAACTGGCCAAGTGTAGCCCTGCCAGGCCATGCCTCTTCGACCAGAACAAGTGCTAACCGAGGGGGCCAGGTCTGCCGAATAATGCGGGTAATAAGTAAGCGGACCCCATCACAGCGTCATCATCATAGCAAGAATTTATATTTAATTTCTGTTCAAATATTATTTTTTCGGCCTACTGAGGAGAAAAATTTGGTGTAAATATTTATAAATTGGGAATAATTTTTCCATATCTAAATTGGCAGGGCACATTATTCCCCATTTAATTTTGTTTTCAAAAAAATTAACACTTACATTTTACCTCAGCATGCCAGAAAAAAACTGTTTAAATAAAAATGTCATATAAAATCTTTCCCCAGTTCCCTATTCCCGGGGAACTACCAGAATAGTGCCACTGGACGATGGGAATGCGCTAGTATGGAGCGTTGTCGTGCTGCAATATCACTCGTTCGTGTCTAGTGTCCCATTCACGAATGTTCCATCCCTCCACAGATTGATGAGTTGTTGTCGGTAGCGTTACTCATTGACAGTTTCGCCATGTTTCAGCAGTTCACAGTACATGATTTCTTTCTGGTTCCATCAAATACAGAGCATTGTCTTCTTTCCGAAGCGATTTGGCCGTGCCGTCGATATTGATGCTTCGTCAGATGGTTGCCACGACTTTTTGGGTTTGCGATTCTAAAAAATGATCCACTTCTCATCTCTCGTAACAATTCTTTTAAGACGTGAAAATTTCGCAACCGGCTCTTTGATTTTAAATCTCTCTCTCAATCTTCCTCATTTCAAATTTTTCCCATAGCATGTAAAAGTTTAGAAACACCTTGGCGAGTCGCCTTTAGTGCCTCCGCAAATTGATCTTGAGTTCTCGTAACATCTTTATCCAACAACGCTTGCAGCTCGTTGTCTTCAAATGTTTTTGGTCTTCCGAAGCGCTTCTTGTCCTCAATGTCAAAATCGCCACTTCTGAAGCGTTTAAGCCAATCTTCACAAGTAGTTTTCGATGTTATGCACATGCTTCAGCTGCTGTTTTTGTTTTTTCAATTTGAAGCAGGGAAGCAAAGCCTCCCGCAAATGCTGTTTGTTTGGCACAAAACTTTACATTTTCGTTCTTAGAAAACATAATTTTGCGTTGTTATATATGGTAATATTACAACTGGTTATCGTTAAAAACTGTCCACGCTATGAACAAAACACAACTTCTGACATAAATAAAAACTAGATGTGCCGATAGCACCATCTATGTGTGAACCCCGAAATTTAATTGCACACTAATAGTTTGAATACCCTATACGGGTAACGGTCGCTTTATCCTATACAATTTACAGTGTTTCAATTTGTCGTGAACGTTTGACCCTATAATTATTTATCTTGGGCTCAATTAACCATGGACACCATTTTTATCGTATGCCGGTTTATCGTAGGACAGTTTATCGTAGTTCATAACTAAAAATATAGTGTCTTGAATTGGGCTATTTAATAATCAATTAAGATGGGATTGGATATGTTACATGGGAATGAGATCCGCAAATGATTTTTCGAAGAAGATCTGGAATATGGCCACCTGGGACGCATCTAGGTATTTGTTAGTCGATTATGATGAAGCTGGACATGGTGAATGGAATTGGGATTCCTAAATAATTTTTTGAAGAAGTTCTGGAATATAGCCACCTGGCATAGATATCGGTCATTTTTTAACCGATTATGATGGGATTAGGTATGTTGGATGGACCACCTGGGCCACCTGGGACAAAACTCGGCCAGTTTTTATCCGATTTTTATATGATTGAGTATTTTTGGATGGAAATGGTATTTTTAAACGACTTTTTGAAGAAGTTTTGGAATATGGCCACTTGGAACGGAACTCGGTTATTTCTTATCCGATTATTGTGATGGGATGTCACGGGCTGTGAGCATTCAATACTATAAACTCAATTGATTGGTCGTCACAACGTCTTATAATTTTCCAAATTAATTCTAAGCGATATTTGGCGAGACTTTAATACCGGGCTGCAATGCTCGACGTCTTCATAAACGGCAATTGTTTAGTTACGTGAGCTTTTTGCGTTCTAGCGGTATATGGCCCATATATAGACCTGAAGCACAAATATGTTGAGCTGATAGTCCTAATGGAAGGAAAATTATTATATGGGAAATTGTATTGCAATCAATTGTACATATATTCTCAATGTAAGCTAATAGCTGACTCAACTGCGCTGAACTAGGTTTAACTTAGTTGAACAAAATAACGTTCGTTCATAAGTGGGAGGTGATACATGTCTGTTGAGAAGTGTTGAAAAATAATTTCGCCATATCCGTGGTTCTCCAGAGTCGTTGCGAATTCCGCTGCTACGTGAGTGGTAACCTAATGTTATAATGATATCGATTTCTAATATTAACCTTTTCGATGTTAAGTGCTTGTTTACACTATTTACACTTTCTCCGCCTGCATAATGGTTGAACAATTTTCTTTCGGTCATGCAGTCTTGGTGAAATTATTTTGTATTTTGTTATTGAATATTTAACTCGCTGTTTTGTACTGATAGTAATAATTCTAGTGAAATGTTTTGCATTTAATGTATGTGAAGATACCCCAAATCCTATCCCCTAAAAAGCGATGGCAACGCTAATTATTTCACTCATGAAATTTTTTACTCTCAGAACAAAAAATCACCACGTTTTTACTCTCGCTCAGAAAATGTTTTTGCTATAGTTGTTAATTAAATGTCGCAATTGCATACGTAAACTTTTGCACTATTGCCTTTATTGGGATTGAAATTTGGGCTATCTTCATACTAAAGGTATGGATGCGTTTATATACATGAAATATGTGTTTGCTACCAATGAATTAAAGAACATAACTAGTTCAATGGCTCGAGTCTCTTTGTTGTTTAGAATCAGAACGTGCGGAGTTCGAACTGACGTGAACGCCTCTGATCTGAATGTTTTAATCAGCCACTAATTTTAACGTCGTATTGTATAATTTTGTTCACGACGATTTCATGAGTTGTTTGTAGAAAGCATGTTTGGTTTAATCGAGTTTATCTTCACAAGGGGCTTGGATACTGCCAAACGAAATGTTAAAGTGCCTTGAAACCTAAGTACGCAAATATGATTGTCAACAGGTTTAAAGATAATTACGAATTGCTGTATAAATTAGTAATGAGATACCCTGAAACGGGTTGCTTAAACTTTAGCTACAGCTAAGGCCAACCCAGTTTCACAGAATTGTAATTATCTGCCTGGTACCCCATGCCACGGTCGTGGGATTACAAAACGAAAGAAAAGGAGAAACGCGATCTCAAACCATCATGAGAAATGGGCTTACACCCGTGGTTGTTTATTTAGGTTCTTTAGGTTATCATAATCCCTAAAGACCTATCATGTTAAAAGAAAACCATTCAAAAAAACGACAACCACAATTTCCGCAAGGTAGGCTTTGCGTACCAGTTCGGTTGGAGGAGGACCTTGGCAGAAATGGAGTGTCGCGCCTATGGGCAGGATTACTTTTGAAGCTCCCGCTCGTAACTTTTGCTTAAAGCAACCAAGGGACCTCGCCACTAATTGATTTTAAGTCGTAGGCCTACCACATCTCTTTACTTACCTATTGTTCTCGTCTGTACCGTTTTATGCACGACATGCAATCACTAAACACAAAAATACAGCCAATCTGTTACAAAACAAAAAAATTAATTTATTTAAACAAAAGAACACAACGTCTAAAAACAACTTTTAACTTCCAATTAATTAACTTCACTACCACTTGGCTCACTGTCTTAAAAAAAACTCCCCTTCCAAACAAATTCAATCAAAGACGATGTTTGTGTCCAAAAATGTGACATAAATTTTGCGAAATCGATCCAAGCGAGAACTTTTTTTCCAAATTAATAGTGCAATCTATCAATTTTTGATTATTTTCAATAGCAGAGTTCATTACTCATGCCATTTGAGGTACAAAAACATTTGCCATTGCGTAATCAAAGCATAGCGATCGTGTTGCATTAACTTAAAATATATATTCATTCAACCACTGCATAAGCATATGCCGTGGTTACGTAGAATACGTACACACAAAATAAAATGCGAAAAATCGGGATGGTAGGTTATGCCCATAGGTAATTTTTAAATGTTTAGATTTGGGTTGGTAATGGAGTTGGATATAATTCAGTTACAACCCGACTCCAAATTCGGGCTTGTTGACATGATTACTTCCGCAGAGTGTGTTCCATGGCGGTTATAATCGACTGTTCACTTGCCATCAAGTTTGTATTGAGATGGTTGTTGAAAAAGTTAATTTCCGATCGATGTAAGTTGTTTAGAGAGAGTAATAGTAGTTTTCCGTTTCTACTGCTTCATTTTAAAATATTCATCTTTAATTCATTTCTCATTTACCTTTTCAATATAGTATTCTCTTAAAAGAACAACTAAACTTATTATTCGTTAGTAAGTTTTGCTACTTTATTTAATAGGAGTAAGTAACTCTAAATTAATAAAGCAGTGTAATGAAAATACTTCCAAAGAAATTTTGATAAGGTTCATTGACACTACATGTGAGGAAGAGTAATTGGTGCCGCATAACCACCACCACACCAGCTTCAGTTCTCCTAGTCAGGAGTGGCGTGAGCCACCTATGCTTTAACATCTATCATCACTAAATGACCGACACACGTAATAAGTGGGTTGAGCGGCGCGCGAACTACCTACTCTGACAAAGACTTCAGATAAATTGATGGTACTCATAACAACAACGACCTTTGAAAATATTCGCGGAACATTGAACTGTTAATACTTCTAAGAGATGGAGTTTCTAATTCGACAATTTCGAACCATACGGAAAATTACAGTACGTCAACTTAAATCACAAGGGCTTAAATGGACTAGGAGTTAGATTCATAATACACCAAACGGTTATTCTCTCCACTAAAGCGGTTATCATAAAAGAGAAAAATTTGGATTCAACTTTCTCATCTACCTGCCAGTACAGCAGTTTAACATCAACTTCCGTCCAATCAACATGGAGTTAAGAAATGGCCGAGTTCCATCCCATGTGGCCTAATTATATAATTTTTTCCAAAATCCATTTTGGAATTCTACTTTCATTCAACAAATTTCATTAAAATCGGATAATAAATGGTCGAGTTCCTTTACAGGTATCCATGTTCCAAAACTTCTTCTGAAAATCATTTTAGAACACCATTTCCATTCGACATGCCAAATTGCCGTGTTCTTATATGAAATTCACATTGAAAAATATTTTATTTTTATATATTTCAATTCCAAGCCACTAAACGATAAACTGTTCAACGATAAATTGTACTACGATAAACTGATTCCACTATAAATTGCTTACACGATAAATTGTTCCATGGTAAATTGTTTTAAAGAAAATTGTTCACTTTCAATTTGTTAAGTTTTAGCAGCCATTTTGTTAAAGCAACATCTGCCAAATTTTTTATGAATTGTTCAGTCCTGTGGTTAACCCTTTGACGTTCGGATCGGGATGTACCGCGTGCAAATCTCGATTACGATCGGTGATAGAAATAAACACAGCTATGACCCCTTATCGGGGTGAGCAACTCATGGTGCAACACATTTTCCATGTCAGGACTATAACCTGGCTGGAACTTTGCAATGTTCAGTTGGCTCTACGTAAATCGAACCTATAGCCGTCCGTCCTCTATTTGGGAGGCAATGCGTAAGGTTGGACGTGAAACTCAGAATAAATTGCAAAGATTAAATCGTAAAATCATTTTGAGAGGTTACAACGTTGAACAATGTGTACAACTCACCAAATTTTATTTTTGAGACAGTGCTCCGTTCAAGAAATTTTCACGCGATTGACTTTTATTTGCGCCATACTATCCTGTCGAGTCAATTTTTCAATTTTTTGTGGTCAAATTCGACCAGCACGTCACTAGAAAAGCAAGGTCCACTGAAAATATCGCTGCTGTGCGAGAGAGTGTACTGGAAAACTTGAGGCATTCAATTTGTCGTCGTTCACAAGAACTTGCCCTTTCTGTTTCTTCAACTTGGCGAATTTTGCATCTGCATCTGTATAAAATTTAACCGACCTAGAAACTTAAGGTAAAGGAGTATAGACAACGCCCTGTGTTAGCTGATTGGGCTCTAGAGCAGTTGGTAGTTTACCCAAAATTTTGCCACAAAAATCATTTTTAGCGAAGACCAAGCAAAAGTGTCGCATGAAATGTATGCAGAAACAATGATTTTTAGTACACAAGAGATGATGTTTTGCATTAAAAATCGAATGAGGTGTATTCGAGATCTATGAATACATTTATGGTAAAAGAAAGTAAACTTCAACAGTGAATCCAAAGTTAATAAGAAAAATCAATATGGAGAAAATTAAAATGAAATTAAATTAAATGCAACATTTAATTATAGTGGTAGCGGTTCTAAGATACTAAAAAATTAGGTTTGGTTACACAATGGAAACTCACTTCCCAGGAAGTGAGGATGCGTCGATTGCGAGGCCTTTGGTTGACTGCGGGTCTATGGTTAACAGCGGGGTCCGTTGTATATAGAGTATATTCTGAATATATGGAAGATAAAATGGGCTGTTAAAAGTTTTAGGCCCTTTAAGCCAGCTGGTCCAGATGGGATTGTACGAGCAGAAATTCAGAAGAACTCGGGATCTTGCTCCCCTGGCTGGAGGTTGTCTTCAAAGGGTTTCTGAAGCTGGGGTAAATTCACAAGAAATGGAGGGAGGCTAGGATAATTTTCATCCCGAAAGCGGCTAGAAGCTCTCACAGCAACCCTAAGGACTTAAGACCAATATTTTTGTCAACATTTCAGCTGAAAATCATGAAAAGGCTGCCGGATGTCCATATTCGTTCGATAATTGTACCCAGAACAGGGCACAGTCTGAACATGGTTACCATAAAGGTAAGTTCGTGAACAGTCACTGGATTTTTCAGATGCGAGCAGCAGATGTGGATTTGTGACCAATCCATCCAAAATAGAGCTGGTCCTTTTTACTAGGAAGAATAAAATTCAAGTTTGAATTGTATCATGCTGGCCTTTACTGATAAGGCGAGATTCCTAGGGATTCATCTGGACAGTAAGCTCAGTTGGAAACCAAATACGATAGAAAAAGTGAAAAAGGCCACAGTGGCACTCTACTCCTACAAAAATCGATAGGAAATGGAGTCTGAAACCGGAGCTGGTGCACTGGCTTTCTACGGCAGTAGTAAGGCCCATACTACTGGGGATTTAAATGTGAATCTATCCTTTCGTCTTCGTGATTACTGCAGCGTGTATCACGCTAAAAATATAGCGATTGAAGAGGCCATGAACTGGTTGAAGCATAGTGTCATATCGTTAACTGATATTACAAATTATGTGGACAGTCCGGCAGCCACTCTTTCACTGGGTTCAGTTTCCCTGGCGTCATAGATGACGTTGGATTGTCACACTTCTCCTTACGAAATGAGTGAACATTTTAATATCCAGTTAGTCTGAGTTCCGGGATATTCTAGTGTTGAGGGAAATTGTAGGGCAGGCGGTACTTTAGCAAGGTACGGTACGACTCACCGACTAGAACCAAGAAGAGAATGTTTAGAAGGCCTATGCCTGTGCTGAAAGCGGCAAGTCGGAGGAAAGCAGTGGTCTTGGTAAATGCTAGGTGGCTCGCCAATCCGCCCGGTAGGGTAGCGAAGCAAGTATGACCTAAGCTGAAGTTGAAGCGCTCCAAGAACTTAATCACACTAAGGAAGCGTGATTTAGGTAGAATTGTAAGTACTGTTCTTGCGATTACTATTCTTCTTATTAAAAACTAACCTCAAATACCTTACAAAACAAAATATTGTGATGATGCATTTTTTTACTTACCGCGTGCTAAAACAGATAAACCACTTTCTCTCTACTCACATGCGACTGATCACAATGAAATTTCCCACACGGCTGATTTATAAATCCAACATTCAACTCATACTCACAAAAGTTGTCAAAATAACAGTTTCTAAGTAATTCTCTCTTTAACGACCTGCCCCGTTAAACAACCAGCCCCGGCCTCCCCTAATGTTAATACGTACCAAATTGCATTTAAAACTTCTTTATGACCATAAACCTTTCCCGTTAAATTAGAAACGCAAAATCGCCTATAAAAGAAGTTGGAATTGTTAGCTTTGGGCAGTTGGAAGACATTTTGCATATCAAAGCTGAAAATTTTAATCAGTTTGCTTTAGGTAGATTTTATTATGTCCGAGTCCCGTTTCTATAGCTTCGCTTCATTTTTATTTAGAATATGTGCCTTATACTCGTTGGTTTGCTCTAGGGATGCAGCCGATGCCAAACGCATTACCTCGCATTTGTCGCACAGATCTTTCTTAGGATGATGGAACCCCAAATTAAATTTTTATTGAACGTATCTATGTATTTCCACTTTTTGATGTTGCTCTCAGGATATTTACATAGTTTTTAATAAGTAGAACATATCGCTGATGTTGATAGAAGCATCCAAATATTTCATCGGATTTGTACTTCGGCAATAGTGGGACTCGACTACCGGAAATTCATTTATGTATTGACAAATTAAATTTACGAGTATATCCTCATTTGAAACTCATTCTTTCCTAAACTTTCCTTTTAATGGTGTTTTAGGCACAACAGGATTTTTGTTATGATTAAAAAAGTAAAATATTCAACCCTTATTTATATTTAGGGTGTTGAAAAAAATTCCTGACTAAATTGAATTCGTTTGTTTGGCTCAGTTTCAGTTCTGGTTTTCGATTTCTTTGGTTTTATTATGAATTTCGAATAGAAATGTTTCGGTTTTATCATCATTCAACCGCGAGAATTCTTTATTAATTTGTGTACGATCGTCTTGTGATATAAAATTCATACATCTGTGAACGCATCTAATTGAGTTCCGACAGCCAGATAATTTTACGCCTCTAGCTTTTGCTATATGATGTTGCTTCGATCACCTTCGCCCATTGCATTGAAAGCAGCATCTTGAATTGGGATTGTCGTATTTTCTTGGAAATCGATTACTTCATCAATAATTTCATCTGCAATTTCACTTCAATAATAAAAATTAAAATCACAGTAACTGCGGTACTTAAATCTATTTTTACCGATTCCCCAGCTTGCCCAAAATCAACATAATTTTAATGATTGCAAACGAATTATTGAAAAAGAATTAAAATGTTAAAAATTATAACAAATTTAAAATTTCTATTGCACTATAAAACTTTGAATCCATTTTCAAATTATAAAATAAATTGTGAATTGCATTGAACGAATTACTAGGCCAATTCTGATCAAATTAACTAAGCGACTAAAAAAAAACGTTAGATTTTCATCATACAAAATGACATATAGAATAAAAATACACTCCTCTCTTTTTTGATCAATTAAAACACAACTTTCCGTTACTAGTACGGTAGTATTTACGAAAGAGATCAACATGGAATGATCGAGTGATTTGAGTAGGATAACGTTGAATCGTATAGGCAAAACCACATCTAACAAAGTTAAACCAAAATTTTTTTACAGCTTTGCTATGGAGATAGGCAAGAAACGAATATCAAGGATATAGACGAAACAAAACAATACAGCAGTGCAAATTTGTTTAACTAGACAATTTTTTAAAGAAATATCTCAGAAACGATTGAAGTTAGCCAAATGTTGATGAAAATTTTGAATTTTTTATTGTCGTTTCACCCTACCTAAATTAAGTTTGTGAAGCTAGCACATAAAGTTAGCACGATATTTGCGATGGTAACACTCTTGGTTTGAATCTTGAATATTGCATTTTTAGTTAGCACGAAAAAATTAAAATAATTAATTTCTCAAAAACAAAATTAAGTTGAAAATTTATCAACTTAAAATATGTAAACGAAACAAAAATTAGCACGAACAACGCAACGGCTGATAATAAATAAGTAAAATAAAACATTTGATCAAGCTTGATATAAAAAAGGTTCCAAACATTTGTCGGGCATGAAATTGAATTTTAATTGAAATTGAATCGTTAATGAACTTCATACACAAATTTCAAAGCAATCGTATGGGTCAGACGATAGTACTAATGGCTCGAGCTGGCCTCTTTCAAGCATTTGTCGGACATGAATTTAATTTTTAAGTGTAGAAGAATCCGTAATGAACTTCATACACAAATTTCAAAGCAATCGTATGGGTCAGACGATAGTACTAATGGCTCGAGCTGGCCTCTTTCAAGCATTTATCGAACATGAATTTATATTTGTATTGTAGCAGAATCCGTAATGAACTTCATAGCCAAATTTCAAAGCAATCGTATTGGTCTGGCGATAGTACTAATGGTTCGAGCAGGCATTTTCCAACAATTTATCGGAAATGAAATTAATTTTGTATTGTAGAAGAATCCTTAATGAACTTTTAAGACAAATTTCCAACCAATCGTAAATATTTAAATTATGAAAATTTGTAATTTTTTTGTGTTTAGTGCTATTTGATATAAAATAATTGGTTAAGACCTGTGATAAAAAATATTGTCATACGTACAATTTTACAAAAATCTTGCTAACTTTATGTGCTAGTTTCACAGCGGTAGCTACATTCTAACTCAAATTCACCAAAAACTCGACTTAGAGAAAAATAATTCTAAGGCGACGATATCACCGTCATCCTTTCTGCTGAAAAATCATGAAAAGGCGGCTGGATGCCCATATTCTTTCGAGAATTGTACCCAGAAACCGGGCACAGCCACAACATGCTTACCATGACGGTAAGTCCGTGCACAGTGACCGGATTTTCAGGAATTAAGAAACGTTTGTGCCGTTTCTCGATATCGCGGGCGCTTTTAACAACGTCAAGGTGGAGGTATTTAGGGAAGGATTGTTGCCACTTGAGATTTAATACCCAGTAACCAGGCTAATTAATCACTTGCTAGGAAGCAGTAAGATCATAGCTGGGATGAGGGAAGCCTCTGTCTGTAGACGGATTGTTCGGGAAACATTTCAGGGAGGTGTCCTCTCTCCCCTTCATTGGGAACAATCAGAGATGTGATGTAGAATGCGTTTGCAATAACTTCGAATTGGGCCAGCAGATGTAGATTGGGGATCAACCCATCTAGAACAGAGTTGATCCTTTTCACTAGGAAGTATAAAATTTCGGAAGTGGGTCCACCGAGTTTGAATGGTACTAAGCTGGCCGTTACTGGCAAATCGAGATTCCTAGGAATTCCTTAGTAGAGCAAGCTGCGTTGGAAATCTAATACAATAGAAAGAGTGTAGAAGGCCACCGTGGTACTCTACTCTTGCAAAAATGCCAATGGAAGGAAGTGGGATCTGATACCGGCGCTGGTGCACTTACACGGGAGAAGTATGGCCCGTACTGCTGTATGGTATTATGGCCAGCTCAACGACACCCACTAGTGCCTTAGAGTTCCTATTTTGTGTTTTTGTAATCATTTTAAGATGATTCTCCTCTGTTGGGAGGATTGGAAGAGTGGTCTCATCGTGGAGACCGAGGCAGTTAAATCCTTCATCAACGGCTCCGAGCTCGATGGGAGCTGGTGTGTTTTATGGGGAATTAAATGTGGGTATACGAGTATGCTTTCGTCTCTCTGATTACTGCAGCGTGTACCAGGCTGAAGTTATAGCGATTGAAGAGGTCATGAGCTGGTTGAAGCATAGTGTGATATCGTTGACTGATATCACTATTTATGTGGACAGTCGAGTGGACATTGTTTCACTGGATTCGGTTTCCTTGGCGTCAAGGGTGGCATTGGATTGTCACACATCTCTTTACGAGATGGGAAGGGGAATTGCAGGGCAGACGAATTAGCAAGGTAGAGTATGACTCTAACTGAAGCCAGGGAGAGAATGTGCAGGAATTCTTATGTCTGTCCGACTGATAGGATACCGAAGCAAATTTCGCCTGAGCTGAACTCGAAGCACTCCAAGGTCTTAATCACACTAACGAAACGTGATTTATGTAGGATTCTTAGGGTACTTACCGGTCACTATCTTTTCGGAGATCATACTAGAAGGCAGGTTCAGGACATAGCTAGTAGCTGGCAGAAGACATGATCACTTGGGTAAATACACTATGGACAGCCTCTCTGATATCGAAAGGTGTAATGTGCGAGATATTTTACGCTATCCGAACCGCACTAGATGGTTTTACAGAAAGTATAATTGCCTAAGTTTACGATATCAGCCACTTAAACCTAACCTAACCTACACAATGGTAATAAAGGTGGGTTTTTTTAAATTGTTCCTTTGCAACTCTGTTAAGAAACTTAACCATTATCATTAATTTGTGTGTGTTCGATTATTAATTAGGTGAAATAGTTCTTCTCACTAACACAACTTTTTTTAGAATACTCCCGTTGTGTATAAGCTGGGAGGTATCGCCCGTAATTCGCAAATTATTTTTTCCATAAATTATTTATTTAAATATTGTTAATTTATTAATACAAATTTGCCTGATAATTACCCCAAAAAATTAATTTATAAATTATTTGAATATTAGTGGAAAACACATTTTAATGAAAATTCAATAATAATAAATTTGGAATAATTAAAACTTCTACATTCAATAAATCAATAATTTAATTAGACGGTTTTATATTATATTGGAAAGCACATATTATTTATAATTACTGTTAATTGTATATAATCAGTATATAATTGAAATGTGTGGGCCACGTGTATAATAAATAAGGTGTCGTACTTATAATAAGATTTTATTTGAGGAATTTGGTGTTAAACTAAATCGCTTAAAAACATATTGCATGTTTATGTCGATCATCGCCTTTATCACTTTAGTCTATTATTCATTCGATATTATTATGGATGTGTGTGTGTGTACACACACTTTTATAATCCAATTTCCCAAGATATGGGGCTATATATAAGGCTTAATAATAATACATAACAAAATTCAACAGAAGAGCATTTCTTTGTTGTCTGTATATGTGTTCTTATGTTGTTGTGTTGTTATCTCTCCTTTAACAAGACGTTTGATAAGAAAAAATTAAAGTGATTTATTCATTTCCTTTTCCCATTCATATTCACATATAGGAATACACTTTTCTTGTTCGTAACAGTAGATGGTATATATAAGACGATGGAACACTCATCTAGAGAGTCGTGCTAAGAAAACTGCGAACAAACAAACATGTTACAATAAAATTAAATTTATGATCATTGAAAATTTAATCCACTAAAATGTGTATAAGCACAATGAAAATAAATCTTAATAATTTCTACGTTATGTTGTTATGATTATTACTTAATGTGTCATAACCAGCACGAATATCAACCAAGAAACCGTTATTGTAGAAATATGAAAAATGATTTTCTATTTTATCACACAACGACTTCTCCATAGATAAAAGAAAATTCTGTGCGAAGTGTATCGATTTATTCCTATAGACCGATTTTGTATACCGTGTTGACCAAATTTATTGGTACGGATATGGGCAACTTGCCGCACTTGTCATTTATATAGGAACCAATTTATCACTACGCAACATATTAGTAATAATTCAACGTAATTGGTTGTCGTCGCTTATTAAAATCGAATATCAAGCCTTTTGTTAGCAGATAGCAGAAAAAATATTTTCATTTGGCTATATCAAGAACTATGTTTTGTACTGTGTGCCTTCATTGTATATCTTGTTTGTGTGTATATAATACGAGTATTAGTTTTGCACAAATTTATCGTGCTTCTATAAAATTCCAACGAAATATGCTTTTTTTATTTCTTCTCAATTTTCCAATTTTGTTACATCATACAAAAAAAAAGGAAAAATTAAATAAAATAAAAAAAATTGTGAAATAGATTAAAAAGTTATGCACAGCACACACACACACACACACACACACACACACACATACACACACATAAAAAATATTCATTAAAATAACAGATTAAATTCCATTCAATTATCCATCCATCCCGGCAGAAAAAATTTATAGCTATGCAGATAACAGATGAACAAAAAACATAAAAAAAAAATCATAAAACGAAGAAAATTCAATTCTGTTTGTGAACAAAGGCACAACTTTTTGCCGCTTACTTATGGTGTAGCTTTTCAAATGGAATATACAGACATTCGAATTAAATTGTAGGTTTATGTATGCTGTAGCTTAATCTGGAGGATTTGTTGAGAGTATTGTGATGTGGCACCGTTTTGATACAATTTAATAGGAAAAGTAAAATATTTAATAACTCCTGACCCATACAAATCACAAGTACTTTAGTTCCAATTTAAACCTCGATTAAGTAGTAATCGTGTTAAAATTCTTTTGTTTAAGACATCATTAGAAATCGATTCCTTCCCACTCCAGCGATATTACACTCGTCCAAGCGGCTAGTGCCACATAAAATGGAACATTCGTTTTTTGCTGATCTACTTAAAATTACACCTGTCACAACCAATCCAAAAATGGTATTTTGTAGAACAGGGTGGTTATGCTGATCCTTAATACCGCCGTCTATTAGTATGTTGAGAAATTGATCAACACCAATAAATCAATCTTAGTCGATGATTTATAAAAGTCTGGATCAGCTTTCGACAGGGGATTTCTTTGATACAAAGGTATAAATATTCAACGCCAATATGGGAAAGCTTTAGTTATGTTTTTTGAAATTTTCGCCTTCACTGATAAATTTGAATCTAACGGGTGCTTGATGTTGATATTAGCAATCTCTTTTGTAATTCAAGTTTTTACCTTTCCTACATTTTTAATCGTAACTTAGTAGTTGGTAAAATGTATTGCGCCTACTTCCTCTCACCATCACAGTTTCTGACAAATAAAATATAATGTGATGTATACACGGAACATCGGCGTTTTGAGGGACATTGAAATACTAGGTGCTTATCAGCAAAACAAATTAAACACCTTTTATTGGCCTCTCTTATGACGTCTCTTATGGATCTCCAATTCATAGAACATCAGATAGACACACAAAACATTTTAAACCATCCACAACAACAACGAAATGTATTGTTGAATTGTTTTGGTTAGTCAGGTGAGCTTAGTTTTGTGAGCTGGAACCGCGTTTTACGGTCCTTACAGTTTGAAACTCCGAATTAGCGTAAGAGTCCGCCGATAGCCAATAAAATTTTAGATTCGGTTTAGATTCGTTTTTAATTTTTTGAATTAATATAAGCTATGGTTCTTACTTAGTCTTCACCATGAGGTTTCATTGCCTGTTGCCCTCTAAGAGCTACGTCCGAAGTATTGAGCAATCTTTTGATAGTTGTAGTGACTGATGGTTGGTCAATGAACGTTCGTATGAAAGCAATAAAAGTATATCACTTTTGATGACAGGTGACAGTGCAGAAAAGACATCGTTGAATGAGTGGTACTTTGTGCAGTCACCAGCAAACATGGGTATATTTAACTTTGGCAATCAGACTTTTACAACTGTTGACGTCAAATTCAAAGTATGATCAAAACTATAGCCTTATAATAATTTACCTCACAGTCTATGTATGGCTCTTGGTCCTGGTCTAGAGAAAAAATACTATTTTTGATTAGAATAAATTGCTCCATTAATTTTTCAGTTTAATTAAATTTCAAACGACTTTAATATGCAAATTAGTAGAAGCTATTCTAATACTGTTCAACAAATAGGTCTGGCCGAGCGTTGCTTTTCATCCATATTTCTTCATTCACACCATAAATACGCTTTCAGTGTCAAAATGCGTTCAAACAAAAACAAAAAACTAACTTTTAATTAATGTCTTAGTTACACACGCGGTTGTCATTTTGAGTATCACTGTTTTATACCATATTAGGTTAATTTATTTATATTTTTAGTAACGGATCGAGCAATGGAATACAATTGAGGATGCTACTAACAGTAGGTTCTGAGGAATACCACTGAGAGGATTATTGGCATTAATTAAAATTACATTGCCGAAATAACTAAGCGCATTCAACTGATTGATCGAAGGCAATGAAAAACGCGTATTGGTTAGATACCGAAAAATTAACGCCACAAAGCAGCAAATATTTTCACCTCGACCTTTTGTTAAACAAATAAAAATGCAGTAATTTTTATAGAATTTTATTTAAAAAATTCGTTTACGGTTAAATAGTAAAGCAAGTTTGGATACTTATCAGTCTGGAGACGCGTTGCGAAGTTGTCGTGTAGTCGAGTTCCAGTTGTTTTAATTACAGATAGTACAGCAGCAGTACAGCAGCAAGCTATGGTGTTAGAGTTTGGTTCGAAAAATGTTGAGTTCATATCGCTTTCGGAAGATGAAAATTTGTATTCAATTTGTTGAAGGTAACAATTTAGAATAAGTTTAGAATAATCATATACAAATTTCTTGTGGTAATTAATTATGTGATACAAATTATTATGTTACCAAAAAAGCGCACTCTTTTTGAAAGTTCTTCTACCAGTAGAATAATGCAAAAGCGGAGATGAGCGGAAAGAGAAGAAAGCACACTCAGATGATTAAATAGAAATCGAAAAGACGGACAACATACAGACAACGAGAATGTCTTGGAAGACAGGACCAGTTTAAAATCAATCACGACCATTTAGCCACCCTGTAGTTATGCATACGATAAAATATTTGATATTAAATTAATGTCAACAATTTGTGTTATATGTGCTGCCAAAAAGTGGGATATATTATCGCCGGGATGGTGCTGTAACAGAGAAAAAATTGATTTGGCAGAGTTAACAAAAGCACCAAAACCCTTAGAAACAATATTTAAACACACTACACCAAGAATCAAATCATTTCTTGTAAAATATTCAAGCATAAAGTCTAGCCTTCCACCTTCATTGGAGCCAATATAATTTTTGGAGGAGGATTTAAGCCAACGTTTAAAGTGCAAGTCAAGTATATCATATGAAAAATTCATTACAATCATTACCTAAAAAAACCAAGGTACCTCGTGTTATATTTTGTTAAAACTTTACAAAAACAAAGGCGCAATATACACTATAGACATCCAAGAACAAGATTGAAAATGATTGCTCAACTGCAAGAAATGTTTCATGCGCCGAATAACAGAGCATGGCTGCGATAATTACTGGTCAAGAAAAAAACAAAAGAGATATTGAGGTTAAAAACAGGGTGTGTGCCAAGTAGGTTTACATTCTAGAAGAAACAGTTTTCCTGTGTGGATTGAAGGTTCACCGTCACTCCCTAACCCATATAATGATGGCAAATGAAAAACATTTGCCATCTATTTGCGTTGACATGTACGCAAAAATAGAAACAGAAAAATTCAGTTACATTATAACTCATAAAATAAAGTTATGGAGTGATTCATATATTCATCTAAAGAAGTTAAGGACAATGAAGTAACAGGAGGAGAGCTTAGACAACTTTGCAATCTACCATCATCTCTTCAACGCACTATTACATACTACTGTAGGCAAAAAGTAGTAAAACTTTTTAATTTAAATTTCGCGCGGAAAACCAATCGTCGAAATATTTTTTTTTTATGTTGGTATGATTGTCAGTGACATCTGTGCCAAATGTCACATCAAAATAATCATTAGTGTTTAGTATACGCTTGTCTATCTGAAACACAAAAAGTGCATTCGGCGATTTTTACAATGAGTGAAATTATTCAACAAAGAAGTTCCATTAAATTTTGTGTGCGGAATCAATTTTGTGCTGCCGAAACGTTAAGAATGTTGCAAAAGGCCTTCGGTGATAATTATATGTAGCGAGCAAGTGTTTTTGATTGGTACAACTTGTTCAAAAAGGATCGAGAACGTGTTGACGGCGAACCACGTTTAGGACGGCCATCAACATCAACTAATAATCAACACGTTAATAAAATCAAGAAATTGGTGTTCGAGAATCGACGATTAACAGTCAGAGACCTTACTGGCATCGTTGAAATATCGGAAGGATCAGTGAAAACCATTTTGAAAGATCATTTGGGAATAAGAAAAGTGAAAGCACGATTAGTTCCAAAATCATTCAAAAATTTTTTGGAAAAACAGCGTCGCGTTGACGTCTGTGAAACAATGCTTTCCGACTACCAGGATGTCTTGAAACATATTGTAACTGGCGATAAGTCTTGTATCTATGCTTACGATCCGGAAACAGACGATCAATGGGCCGAATATCGTGCCCACGGTGAGCCGAAGCCGAAAAAACCACATCAATGCAAGTCAAAAATCAAGGTGATGTTGACAAGACTCCGAACTCCTTCCGACCGGTCAAACTGTCAACAAGGAATACTATTTGAGTGTTATGCGTCGTTTGCGCGAAGCTATTCGTAAAAAGAGGCGGGAATTATGGGTCGACAACTCTTGGTTTTTGCACCCAGATAATGCATCTTCTCATACTGCATTGGTTTTACGTGATTTTTTCGCTAAAAATTCCACCCATATCGTTCCGCAACCACCGTATTCGCCTGATTTAGCTCCGTGTGACTTCTGGCTGTTCCGGGGAAACCGTTTTGAGTCAATTGAAGACATTAAAAGTGAATCGCTACGCGCATTGGAGGCTATTCCGGAAATTGACTTTAACAACTGTTTTGAGGATTGGAAAAAACGTTAGCACAAGTGTATTGAGGCCGGGGGGATTACTTTGAGGGGGACGAAATAAATTTGGAGAAATAAATAAAGAATTTTAAAATTGTAAGCAAAGTCTTACTATTTTTTGCCCACAGTATTATATTCGCACTTATAGAAGACCGGATATGTTGCTCACATTTACATGCATTGCTAGGTCGAAAGCAAATCAGGATTAGTTGCTACCTGGACAAATTTACATTCACAGGCATAATCTGACAGTAGAATATTCATGTTAAAATTATTAAAACTGATGAATTTATTTAAAAAATTTAATATTTTTAACAACCCGACTCAATAATTTTAGATGAACTTTTAGACCCTAACGTCGATAAAACGTGTTTGAAATAGTTAAAAATCAAATGGTGATTGGTGCTTAAAGACCTACAATTTAGAATCACCACCACATCATTTTACGGCTGATTTACAACGAGATTTAGACAATACAAATTTGATAGTAAATAGAGTTATATATTACCCTCTCTTGGCTAAGAATTTACAATTAACTTAAGTCTTTCAAATATGTGTGCAAATATGTTGACAAGGGTTTAGATGCATGGTTAAGTTTCCAACAACAATATGTACGTCATGACATAACAAAATATCAACAAGATCATAATTTAAGCAGTAACGAAGCCTGTCGGAGAATTTTACGCTTTCCTCCGTTCAGAAAACGGATAGCAGATTCATTTTACTAACGAAACGGCAGCAAAGCAGCTGTTGCGCCCAAAAAATAAATGTTTATGGCTTTTTTTAAATACAACAAGAAAATGGCTTTAGTAAAATTTTACTATAACATCAACTACCATATTATTAGCACATGAAAAAACCAGAACGGTTGCCTAGATATAAAATTCGCGGATTGTGTCTATAAAAGAGTTTATACTATCCATTCAAATAAACATGATTGCTACTTCCTGCAATGTTGCTGCATGATGTTAAAACGCCAATATCAAAGGGCCATTTTTTGAATCATTCTAAAACGTGGTTTGCTTGAAACGATTATCAATGCTACCTTAGGAGAAGCTGTCAACACGAGTGAAAGATGTATTTCCAACTCTGCTGAAAACATGCGATATCGGTAATCCCGTACAATTGTGGAATAGATACAAAGATGATTTGACATAAGATATGGGAAGCAAGGAACAGCTTGCCAACCCACACTATCCCAAACGAAAGTTACAATTGGGCTCTAACTAACATAGAATATAAATGACCTTCAATCGATGTAACTCAACTATCTTCATTTGGCTTACCAAAAAACAATCGAATATCCATTAACCAGTTAACCACTGATTTTAAAAAATCTTCCAGCATAAGTGAGATATCTACTTTTTGGATGCTCCTAGTGGTACTGGAAAACCATTTCTCCTAAATTCATTATTAACAAAAGTTCGAAAACAAAGAAATATCAATATAGCGGTAGCTTCTTCTGGTATACCTGCCACACTTTTATTTGGAGGCCGTGGACCGTTTGAGCTTTCAAACTTTCTTTAGATTTCACAAGACGATGCTGTTTGTAGAATTACTTGAAATTCAAGATTGGGAGAATGTGCGACAGCTAATAAGAAGGCAAATAATGTTTTTTAATGCTTGAGAAACCGAAGGACATTATTGGCCGGTAAGGTTAGGTTAGGTTAGAGTGGCTGCTATCACACACTTAGGCCAATAGTGGTTCATTGTGATACCATAGGATCCTATCTCTTCTTTACTCCCGTTGAAACCATCCAGAGCTACTTAGCTTAAAATATCTCGCACTCCACAGTCCGCGAGTTCCAAAAGGCTGGCCATACCGTACACATCTAAATAAGAACTTATGCCTTCTGTCTGATAGTGCCGGGCACGAGCATAGGAAGTGATCTAAAGTCTCTTCCTCCTCTTTGTCCATACAACTTCTACAAAAGTCATTCGTCTGTAGACCCAGCCTTCTCGCATGTTCCTCAAAAAGGAAATGTCCTGTCAGTATTCCTACGACCAATCCTATCTCTCGTTTTTCTAAGGATACTAGTGCCTTGGAGCAACGGTTTTGGACAAACCTGTTTAGCTTTCCAGTACGTGTTGATCCACCTCCCATTTGTCGAGGCGATTGTCTCCCCAGATCTGCCCTTTCCGGCTGCATCTGGAGATTCGTACTGTACCTAGCTAGTTCGTCTAACCTGCACTTTCCCGTGACCTCCGAGTGACCAGAGACCAAGCATATCTAGATTCTGAAATACTCGATCATCACATTAAGAGATGATCGGCAATCCAGCGCTACCCGTGACTTCAGATAAACCTCCTCTAGTGACCTGACTGCCGCCTGAGTGTCCACATAAATGGCGATGACTCACACGGATACCACGTTATGCTTCAACCATGCCACGACTTCCCCGATGGCCGCCACTTTGGCCTGGTACACGCTGCTGTTGTCAGGGAGACGAACAGATATATTAACATTAAACTTCTCACAGAAGTCTAGCTTAGAGTCGTCCATGAAAAATTGCACTGCTTCGTTTTCCAGTATTGATCCGATTCTCCAGAATCCCCTCGAAGAACAGATGGTCCGGAAACCTTTATCGAAGCACAACGTTGGTTTAATATAATCTAAATTTGCCAGTTCTTCCCTTAGCGATCTAACTATCGTCGAGTTCGCCGTTCTTTGCACACCTTCTCCATCATCTATATATATATATATATATATGTTACTTTATCCAGGGTTGGCCACCACACGCTCACCTCGTATATCAGCCAGTGTACCAGCTCTGATTTCAAACCCCATCTATGGCGTTCCTACACGGGTAAATGGCTACATTCGCCTTATTCACCCTTTCCATAATGTTAGGCTTCCAGCTGAGCTTACTGTCCAAAATTATGCCCAAAAATCTCGCTCTGTCAGAAAAAAACAGTCTAATGCCGTTCATGGTAGGAGGGCTAACTACCTGAGTTTTGTACATCTTAGTAAATAGTACCAGCTCCGTCTTGGAAGGGTTGATCTCTAATCCTCATTTGCTAGCCCATTTCGCAACGATCAGGAGTACATCATGCATAACATCCTTAATCGTATCCAGATATTTGTCTGAGACAGCTATTGCTACATCATCTGCATACGCTACCATTCCAGTCCCCGCTCTCCAGTTGTTACAGCAATTAATTGATCTCTACACTTCAAAGAAAGGGGGACAATACACCTCCCTGCGGGGTTCTTCTAATGGTGGACTCCCCCAGTTCCGAGGTAATAGTCTTGCTTACCAGCATCTGGTTTATCAACCTACTTATAGGGTAGTCCTCCTTCAAAAATGACAATCCTTGTATGATCGCCTCCGTTTTTACATTATTAAAGGCACCCAGAAATGCTACCATACAAAACTCTTGCGAGCAAATTAAATAATCAATCGTGCGTACTAGTTCGTTCAAAGCTGTGTCCTCCAACTTTCCCTTACAGTACACATGCTGCGACATTGCCCAATTTCTTGGCTGAATTTTTGTTCGAATAACTATTCATCTACCAGCCTTTTCAAGGTTTCCGACAGAAAGGATGATAGAGTTACAGGCCTCAAGTCCTTCGGACAAACATGTGAGTTTTTTTCCTATTTCGGGATAAGGACTACTTCGACCTCCTTCCTTTTCTTAGGAATATACACCAGTTACAGACATCCCCGAAGATAACCTCCAGGAGAGGTAGGATGACTGTCGAGTTCCTATGGATCTCTGCTGGTACAATCCGATCCGGGCCCGCCGATTTATAGGGCTTTATAATGCCTTCCATATCTATTGAAGGTGTCCCTCGATGAGCTCCAGGCTCCATCGTGTTATCAAAGCTTGCCTTAAAATTGGTCTGCATTAGAAGCTCCAATGATTCCGCACTTGAAGCTGTGCATGACCCGTCCGGTCTAATTAAATAACTAGGACTGGCTAAGTCAGTAGATAGAATTTTTCTAAGGTGAGAAGTCTCAGAGACCTCCTTTACTCTACAACAGAAGAGTCTTCAAGACCCCCTTTGTGCCTTCCTCAACTCTTTTTTGTACTTTCTTAGGTCCTCCTTATAGGAGCCTAATCCCGAACCTCCCTTGTGTTATTGGCTTTAGTAAAGGCTGTCCTACATTCCCACCAATAGCTTCTCAACTCCGTGTTCTACCATGTTGGTTTCTGCCTGCTCCTAGGCTTTATCAGGGGACACGCATCATTAAATGAAAGATTTCATGCCTCTGTGGCAATATCAACCATGCAATCTAATTCTTTTGCTGAAGTCCAACGACGTCCAGCGGCTATAATGCCTCAAACACTTTCCCATATTTCTTCCAGTTTTTTTTTTTGGATTCCTGAAGTCTTTCCGGATAACAGGTTTAATGCCGGTAAAACTTGATTGTATTATCAGAAGATTTTCGCCATACTCCGTCAGTAATACCTAAAGAACAAAAGTTGAAGAAATTGGAGCATGTTTCAATTCTTAAAATGATCACAGGTCAAATCTATTTGCAGAAAGTTACAATAGACAGTAATATCAAGATCGTTATTTTTACAATCGCACCACAGTTACACAAATTATTGTACCAATGTTTTAATAATAAATAACTGCAACTGGCCGATATATTAGGCCAATTCCTATGCTTATAAATCAATAATGATCATTTTTAATGTACTTTACATAGACAATTTCATTATGTATATACACGCCCTACACCAACATTCGCCATCTTGAGCAGAAGCGGATCATTTACAACGACATATGCATCGTACGGAGTGGTCAAAACGGTTTTATTTAAAACCAAAATAAAATATCGGGGTTTTACAAATTTGCGAAGAGATAACTTTTGTCCTCCACTGTAAGACGAGAAAGTACCATCTTTAAATTGTTCCTTATCTGCTCCCTACCAAGCACCACTTTCAGCTTTGATTGGGATAGTCAATTCAAATAGAGATTTCAGTTTTTTTAAATACTTCTTCACTGCTCCCAGACTTGTAGAATTATTCAGGATCTTTTGGACAAACAAATAATTACCTCATAAATAATTTACAATTATTAAAATTTAAAATAAAATTGAAATTATTTAAATCAATGCCCATAAATACAGTTGTTGATCATAGCGAAATAGATACCTATCCAACGGAGTCTTTTATTTCATTGGTAGTTCCTTAATTGCCTCCTCATCGATTGCCACTTAAAGTAGGAGGCACTACTATGCTTCAACGAAATTTTGATCCGTCTAAACTTTGTAATATTTACAAGAATAGTTATAACGGCATTGAAGCACAAAAACAAACTTCGTGCGGCTTGGGTCAAAATAATTCAATTTAATTGCTAGAATACCAATTTAGTGGCGGGCGATTTAATGTAATTTCAGTGAAATTTTAGAATTTTTTTACGAGGTAGAGTTGAGATATAGTCCTTCAAACTCAGAGAAAATTCGTTGGCCGGACTATCGACTTGTATCTGGCGTTGGAGGAAGATTTAAAGTAATTGCAGTGAACTTTTTAGAACTTTTCTATTCAGTAAAGTTGAGGTATAGTCCTTCAAACTCAGCAAATATTAAAAATTCACATTAAATCTTCCTGCATCGCCAGACATATTTTCGAAAAAAACTCGTGAGTTGGTAAATAATTGATATTATTTATTTATCCCAGCCCCAAAAATGTTTCTACCTTCATATTGTCATGAAAATAGATAATTTTTACTCTCAGCACCGAAAATTGTTTGTGTCGTGCGGTGGCAACAGTAATTTTTGCTATCATGACATATTCATGACATACATTACTCTCACCCCAAAAAATCTCCTCATTTTTACTCTCAGCCCGAAAATACTTGCTATCATGATAGTTAAAAACTGTCACGACAGTGAATATTTTCGGGGCTGATAGTAAAAAATGTGATGATATTAATAACTAGTTTTGCAAACTTATTTTTCTGTGATGAAAATTGGGCGATTTCCACATACATAAAATTGGGCTTAATTCACAAACATGTTTTTATCAGTATTATTTATACTCTCAGCCCGAAAATTTCAACTGTCATGACAGTTTTTATCTATCGTGATAGCAAGTATTTTTGGGGCGGAGAGTAAAAATGTGGAATTTTTTTGGGCTGAGAGTAAAAAATGTCATAATAGCAATAATAAGTGTTGCCAATTATTTTTAATACTTCCGTTTCCCTAGGGAAAGCCAGATATGATTAAATTTTCATGTCAATCAATAAATTACAAAGCAAGCATTCAAAGTGGTTGGACTTCAGTTACAAGAAATGGTTACATTCATGACCAACTGTATGTAGGATGCTTTAGAATTGGAGCAAATAAAATTCTATATATACATAGATAGCCTTACTTTAATTTTTTTTTGTTTTTAGATCAAACCTTCAAAGTGTCGAGAAAATTTGTTTCGAATCATTGTGAGGTGTTACTACTGTGTTTTTGACAAAATTCTGCTACGAAATTCAGTTCTGAGCATGGTAATATTTTTTCACTTTGAGTACTTTTCCCTAAGTAATTAATGGTTTTGTTTACTTTCTTCGCATATATGAGCACCATATCATATAATTTGTTATCCCTTGCATGCTGCTATTTCATTCATTCTCTATGTTGATTTAATGCCTGAGAGTAACATCGTAAACTTTAAATACTGTCTGACTGCCCATATTATTCTTCAGTTCAAGATTCGCACACCCATATAATTGGGTGCAATTGCACAAAGTGAAAATTTAATTTATTTCATTTCCAATCATAAAAATTGATTGAATTGGGTAAATAAAGGAGCACAAAAAACGGGAGGAAAAATAATTTTCCATTTTCAATCATTTTAAAAGCATTGAAAACTTTTGCATCGTACTGAGAAATCTGTATACGGAAAAAAAGAAATTGTTTATTTTCTTCGTTTTGTGTTTGCAGTTACATACAGATTTTAAAAAGATGATTTTTAAAAATAAAATTTCCATCATCATTTTTCAATAATGAAATGGAAATCAATAGAAAATGATGAATTAAAATGATGAACGAGTAGCGTACTATACTTTAGTACATGAAAGTTATGTATAGGGCATAGCAGAAAACGAAGAAACAGATAACCGGTTTTCTAACAGCAATAGAAAATTGATGAAATTCAAAAGCAAATATAAAAGTTCAACGCTCTAAATGTGTATGTGTGTTGTATTTCTCGTGTAACAGTCGTTTTCTTTGTGTGTCTCAACATTAAAAATAATTTATCTAATTTTTCACAGAAGTTTCCTTTGTTCTACTAAACACAGTACTAGAGAAAAATGTCGTGTCGCTCCTGATTTGAGTTCCTGTTTTCCTTTTATTCTATGTTAGGAAATAGATTATTATATTTTCGTCTATTGACAGAAAGAATGGACAGATATTTTATTTTACAACAAATCAGCTGAAATAGAAAAAAAAATATTTTTTGTAAACTCCGGAATATGAAAAATAATGATCTGTGAATTATGTTTATTTGATGAAGCAAATTAATGACGAAAATATTCAATACCGTCGTTTTGTATACGGAAATTTTTGTCATTTATCAATACAAATTTTCATGCTGAGTTATGTATCCCATACAGCGAAATGTATATGAAAATTGAAATTTTGCTCAAATACGATATTTTATTGATTTTAATTTTGCTTGTGGTTTTTTTGTATATACACCTAATTTAGTTTTCGCAATAATTTTATTTTTATTTTCACCCCCTCTGGGTTTTTCATTTCCGGGATAGCCAGGAAATACGTACTCGTAATTCCAACACACATAGTATTATCATTATTAGTATCGTTCTGCTATATCATTCTTTATAGATCGAGGAGAATATTAATTATATTTATGGGAATCACTTTAAATTATATTCCCTTAAACACAAACATTTTTATTTAGGTACGAAGATTTCAACCCATTATTGCCTAATCGTCCGTTTTGTACTAAGCTTTCGGTATTTTTATGTTGCACGGAAAATTTTATAAATATTTAGGGGAGAAGCAATTTTTCTCGGTGGATAATAATTTAAAATATTTTACGTTTGTATTTCAGTTATGACTGATACGCAGGGCCGGTCACAATGTCTATTAGGAGTCGTAAATTGTATGTAGGTCATTGTATTCATCGTTATGAGTAGGATTATTAAAATTTGGTTTGTAGAATAAGTCTAAGACATTTTTGTTGGTAAATAATTTTATTTTATGGCGTTTTGTAATGGAATAACGATGCATATGGCAGCAATATCGGCGTTAGCTAAATAAATAATATTGACAAAATTAAGCATAATGTAAGTAAAAAGCTGAGTTTCTGAAACTATTATTTTCTTTTTATAGGTTACCTGACCTGAAAAGATGCTACTGAGGTTAGCCGACAATTTCAGCCGAAAAAACCTGCATTATCGACATATTTTGTGTCAGATGGTAGTACAAAATTCTGTTGATATTAGCCGAAAATTACAAGTTATAGAAGTTTGCAGTAAATTTTCGCCGAAAAAATTTTTAAAACTTAATATCACGTAATTTGAATGTCTAAAGGTCATATAAACTGGGTGAAGGACCAATTCGTAAACTGGTGGATTTGCAGTGTGTGGGAGCTATGCATTTGAGTTGTGGCCCTAACAGTGAACACCTGTGCCAAAAATCGGGGCATTTTTTATGTAGCATCACAGTGAAATTAATCCAGATATTTACGAATTGGCCTAACTTCATTCAGTTAATAGACCTTTAAACATTCGAATTATGTAATATTGAGTTTTCAAATTTTTTTCGGGGAAAATTAACTGATAACGTCTATAACATGTAATTTTCGGCTAATACCAACAGAATATTGTACTACCACCTGACACAAAATATGTCGATAATGCAGGTTTTTTTCGGCTGCAATTGTTGGCTAACTTCAGTAGCATCCGAAATAGACACATGTAGAGGCACCATATACATACTTTCACACTTACTCATTGAAACCATATAGAGTTTTCATCGGACCTTAGAATTGCTTTCACGTCCACCCAAGGGATGACCGGGATACAGTTTCTTCCTTCTATCATCTACTCATCTCACCCTCAATCAAACTGATATAGTCTTGGCTAGATATGTCTAGTTATTTCACATTATACCATTCATCTTTGAACCATGTGTAAAGTTAACATCAGATTTCAGGCCATCTTCCATTATCAGAGGACTCTCTCTGGCTGGAATATCTCTTCTAAATTTTATTCCCTTCCTATTTATTCAGACATTTTTAGGATGTCTCTGATATTTAAGATAGTTAAGCGTCCTGTGTTCCTGCAAGTTCACATTTGGATGGAATTGAGCCTTATTTACCCTTTCGGGGTGTGAGATGAAAAATATTCTCTAGTACTTGAATGAATGTTCTCCTGAGTAACCCACTCAGGTTAGCTGTTAGTTGCAATTTCATCTAAGACTTAAAGGTGCGTTTAAAAAAAATATAGCCGGCCACAAAAAAGAAATCTCTTATAACAAATGGGTCTAACGATTGACGTGTAGAGCTATAGTATTCAAAGTGGACTTCAAACTAATTCTTTTACCAAAAGCACTTTTGGAGGAGCAAACGCCGTATTGGTTTTTTTAACGGTGTCTAGTATTTAAGGCTTAACGCTTGCATTACTGTCTAAACCGATACCAAAGAAACTCGTTTTATCGGAAGAGATCAAACTACGAACATTTAAAGTAAAAGGTATACAAGAGGAAGTTTTGCTTCCTAAAGAAGAAGACCAGCTAGGCTTAAAGGAACTGTGGTATTTAACGAACAAATCAAAAGTAAAATTATTTACAAGCACCAACCCGAAAATCTCACCTTTAGCTTCAGTAACAAATTATTAATTGTCAAGTTCCAAAGAAGGGGAAATTAGACCTTAACACGCATTGCGCCTCTGCTTACAGGTTTGTTAATAGATGATCTACCCAGCTAGCCAAAACACGATCCTGTTTTTAGAACTAAATTTATTCCTCTTATGATTACCACATGACAACGTCCAGATTGATTTAGTGTGTTTCTTAATAAGGTAAATAAGGGAGTGTTGAGCAGCCTTCCGAGATTTCTGTTGTGGCCGAGGTTTCCGTAGGTTTCCTAATAGAAAACGCATGTACAAATTTGAGTAAATATTTGTGTCAGTCTGCTTGTTACTAGAATATCATGTTACTGTATTAATTCAGAGGTCTGCTGGTACAGTAATGGATTTTCTTAGAATAAAAATTTACCAACAAAATCTACCTTTATGAACAAAAAAATCCTACAGGTATATTCAATCGGTGTTTCTTCTGTTTCTTCCAAAAAGGAACGGTTGTCTGAAAAATGTAATTTTCTAAAATTTCTTGCCTATTAGAATTTATAAACGTGGCTTACTGCTAGTATTACACATTCATAGGTCTGCACAAAAATTAAATCCGGAATTAACCCTTCTCTCTCGGTCGTTTATGCATCGCTTACGAGGATTACTCCAACTTTCCTCTTATGAACATTGTTAATGTGTTTCTTGAATTACCAGGCGGAATTGCTTTCCGATCGTTTGATCGTTTGGTAAGGGCCGTGACCATGCCTGTTTGCCCTGTTATCTATATCACATAAAAATCAAAATCACATCAACAATTTTGAGATATGAATCATCCAATGTGTTGGTTGGAAATCTCAATTTGTTGTGTTTAGGTTGGAACAAGAGATGAAAAATTGAAGTAAATGGATTTAATACAACCGATTATGGGTCATTGGACTTTTATTATTAAAACTAAACACCAGCTATGTGGATCGTGCTGTAACCCAAATCTCCTAGAAATGTTACTTCTAAACACACAAAATTTAAGGCGTAATCGTGTCGCCTTAAATTGTGTGTTAGTTGTAACCCTTAGTTTGGTGATAGTTGGATGAGTTCGATTTGTAAATGAACATTTTATTAGGTTGTTTTGGCCAACTAAAGCTTGTGAGGAAAAATCCACGAAATTTAAACCGTTTATCTCGTCAAAGTAGTGAGCAAATTTCGATCGCATGAAAAATTAATTTTGGAGTAAACTCATATTCTTTATTATAACGAATCGAAGTCAAAGCTGCATTGTCCGCCAAGCAACGTTTCTATATCTGAATGTTTAGATTAAACGTGATTAAGAAAAGGGACAGATCCTCGTCATCACTGGTAACATCGTAAATACAGAAAACGGAGAAGGTATTTCAGTTCTATTAAAGATCTAAATTTACGTTGAAAATGTTAGGAAAATATTAAATTGCCATTTAATGAAGTGATTTGCGTCAGTGCGTTGCTTTTCCTATTCATCGATAAATTAGCAAAAATAGAGATTATTCAAATCAAAATTCGCCTAGGTTAAAACTCACTTTTCTGATATCCCTTGTCCTTCTATTTTGTTTCAACTTTTCCAATACAGTAAAACTTTTAAACATTTTCATTGTATCACTTGATAGTATTTCAGCACACCAGTACATTTAAATAAATGTACATTTAAACTAATGGAAGTATAACGCTAGCGGTATTAACCGCTTGAAAAGTTGCACAAATTGTTATTCTAAAACCAGTTCTACTGCGAGCAAATTCAACATCACCGGAAGTTTGTACTGCAACAGCAAAAGTTGATGCTAAAATGATACCTGTCGTTTTTTCACTTTGTAGTTTGGTGGCTATGCTATCATATTGTGCTTGATATCACTTAAGTGATTCAATTTCGTTGGCTGCACATTTCACAAAACTAGAGATTATTCCAGACGATCCCGTACTTAATCCACTAAGAGAGGATGATGTTGAACCACCAGTAATAAGTGAAACAACATTCTTTACGGTCGATTTAAGGGCTGATGCAATTCCGTTCACAATGTTTTCAAAAACACTCATATAACTAAGTGAACCATCACCAACGGTCGCTTTGGTTAAAATGGCCGCAATCTTTGCAAAAACGGTAGTAACTTTTAATTCAATTCCTGACCGAAATCAGCCGTTTCACTAACCGTTGGTATTACTGGAATGCTTGTGGTTAGGTCTGTAATACTAGCTCCAAGTGTAAATAAAAAATTTCTTAGGGCGGTAAGCACATTAGTGGGAAAATTTATTTTTGCTAAAGCCCCGCCAGTTTCTGTGTGTGCATATGTAACGACATCATTTAAAATGGCTATTTGGGATAATTATCCAATTAAGTTTCCAATTAAAGTTAAATCGGATGCGCTATCTACAGCAGTTCCAGATGTCTCCAAAGCATAATTTGTTATATCGGTTAAAAATTTTCCAATTATAGGGCTGAGGTTTGATTTCTCTAAAGATTCCGTAACATTAGCGATTGTCGCGATGGGGGCATCTATTTATCTATTTAATGTCTTTGAATAATTTTTTCAGCAATAGCTTTTTTCAATGACGGTGGCATTCGATAAAAGTTGAATAGTTGTGCCAAGAGTGTCACTAAGATAAATCGCATTATTCTTAATCGATAATTTAGCGGTACCGTGGCATTGCGCACGTTAAAAGCATCAGTTTTTAATTTGTATGCCATTTGTATGTAACTCTGGATATGATTATATGATTTTGCCGTGGTTGCTCTAGGGTCCCCAGAAGTTGTTGGTACTGTGTAGTCGTAGTTCCGCCCGAAAGTGCTGTTTTAATCGTTGTCAGTGTATTGTTAATAGCACTAACAATTCCACCTAATAACAAAGGATTCCTTAAGATAGATTTGTTGGTGGGTTTTGTATCCACTTTACATTGCACATAATAATGATCCAAAAAGGAACGGTTGTCTGAAATCTTCCAATTTATATCAATGTGTTGTATAAAATCAGAGAAAAATTTAATTATATAAAATTTCTTGCCTATTAGAATTCATAAACTTACTGACGCGGCTTACTGCTAGTATTGCACATTCATAGGTCTGTACAAAAATGAAATCAGGATTAAAACTTCTCTCTCGGTCGTTTATGCATTGCTTACGAGGATTATTCCAACTTTCCTCTTATGAACATTGTTTAATGTGCTTCTTGAATTACCAGGTGGAATCGCTTTCCGATCGTTTGATCGTTTGGTAGGTAAACTGATAGAGGATTTGAAATTCCAGAAAAATATTTAAGTCTTTTTTAGTAAGAATACAGGAACGAATCTTACCGATTTCTTTGGCATAGAAACGTATTTAGTTTGGAATCTTAGTATTATATATAGTCTATATAGTCTATATAGACTCCACTGGCACAGGTTCTAAAATTGCAACGGTGTTGGTTGGTTTACAAGAACCATAGTTAAATGCTTTAATCGTCGACTCGTCTGTCTCTAACACTATTTTATCATATCCTTCGTCTGAAAGTCATAGTCATCACCTTGAAGATTCTAGTTCACCGCCCATGTAAACCTTTAGCCATTATAGTAATTGACTCCTTTTTTAGCAATAATGTGGCTTACCTGCAGTCAGCGTTTTGTTCTTTTAGAACTAAAATCATAAAAGTGTAATTTGAAAGATGTAAATTGCATATCTCCTTTGGATCGCTTAGTTGCTCTGGAATTGAAAGTTGCGACATATTTTTATCTACACTCCGGTCGCATGACCCTGGTCCTGGATTCTCATTTATTAATCTTAGGTAGGTGGAGGCTAAAAAGTCTTTTACAACTTTTAAGAATTAGTTTGCGCTATACATAGTTTTAAATATAGTATTATGACTCTATATTGGGGTTTTCGTTATTTTGTTATAAAATGGAGGAGTCAATATGTTTTCGCCAACATTTATCATTTTTTTATTACGAATGTATACATAAAAATCAAATACATAACACTTGATTCTTAAAGTGAAAAATTCAACTTAACAGACGTTTTGTAAAATTTACGTATTTATTAATCAAAAACCATTATTCCTACTTAAATTTTATAAAACCAACCATTTCCGACTTATGGTCAACTCTTGTTAAAAGTTTAATGTTTAAATTTATTTGAATTTTCAAAAAACAACAACGAATTAAAATTTTGTAGTTTTTTGTAAATTCTAAATTTTTCAACATCTTTGTAAAAAATTGAAAAAACTGCAATGGAAGCTGCTACGTCGGGTTCACAAATGTCCACCTTATTTCGCAATAATCTCCCAATTAAGTTTTAGTATGAAGTTTTTTTTATTCCGTATAGTCAATCCGCCTGGACCGTAGAGATGCCGAATTGTGGAAAACAACGTTTTTTTTATCAAAACTTTGAACAAATTTTGTTTGAAATTAAATTTGCATTCTTTCAGATTTTAATCGTTTTTTCGCTAATTGCAGTACAAAATATTAAAAAAAATGAAAAGGCTCTTATGGGAGCCGCCATATCCGGCGAACCGGTTTCGACCCAAAAACCACTGAGATCTCTCAATTTTTGAAAAACTGTTTATTCTCAAATAATCTTCTGCTTATTTTTTTGAAAAACTGGTATGGACTGAAATTATTGCAAATTTAATTCAGAATTGCCACTTTCAGTGAATTTATTTCATCCAAAAATCACTGAAATCTTCCTAATCTATGAGAAAATTTTAAAGTTTCATCCGTCTTGGCGCTAGAGCGCTAAAAGACATTCAATCTCTAGACACACAGACACACAGCCACTCAGGCACACGTTGGAAGAACACATGTCGGAGGGACAGGAAAAGTTCTTAAATATGATAGATTTGACCCACGTAGACTTGACCACGTTACAGACCCTAGGTAAAAGTTACACCAACCCAAGCAACGATTGCTTGGCTTCGATGATGTTAATGCTGTCAAATTATCTCTAGCTGCTATGCGCCCTCCAGTAAGACGAGTAAAGCAAAGAGACCTTCTTTCTCAAACCACTTGTTTTATATTAATAGGCTGCTGACGACGCTGCAGGATTAGGTGGAAATTAATCAAGATGGAACTCGAGTGAATTCAACTACATTATTGTACTAATTGTCTCGACGGTACTAGGCTTGCAAATAATATTGGGTTGAACCGACGACATTTGGTCGAACATTGATAGCAGTGGTAAAAAGAAATAAACCTTTGAAAGTCAGCGAACGTCCAAATTTGAAGGATCTCAAGAAACAGCTCTCAAGGAGGAGTTGCTCTCTAGGAGTTAATTTTACAGCGAACGGAATAATAAAATGTTATCACTAACGCCTCTTAGAGCCCCAATAGAGAAAATACTGTATCAATCGCATTCTTATATGTATACCACCAGTAAGCCAAGATTGGCCTCTATTTAGAATTATCTGTTCGGAAGATATCAAGTTACCAAACTTTGACGACACTTTGGTTGTTAGCACTCTCCTACTCTTTCTGCAGCAGTATATTGCATGCACCTGTCGATGGATCAGGGTTTAAAAATGCTGGTGATGTTCTATCAAAAAAAGTGTCGGATGCAAATTTATAAATCGTTCACAACTTCGTATTAACGCTCTTTCCTTTATGTCAATAACAGGCAGTGTCGCGGTAGATGCGGAGTCCCTGAAACAAATAACCATAGCCTTCATCGATGTTATAGGACTCATGGTAGCAGGATGGAACGGCATGACAGTGATAAAATTTAAAAAATTGGCAACCACTCTTCAGCCGTATTTAAAAACATCTTCAAGTTTTAGAAAATCGTTAAGGAAGATTATACAAATTTTATAGATGCTCATATCGAACCAGTTGTTGGAGTATGATACTAATACGTAAAAGAAAGTAAATTAAATTTAAAACAAAACTAGTTAAGATAATTTTCTAATTTTTGCCGGAAATGATGACTTGTGATAAAAAAAATTTGTTTTACAAAAATAAGAACTTTTTACATTTTTGCAATGATGTTGCAAAGTTTAGGAATGATGATTTTTGATTAAACAAGACATTTGTTTCGAAAAGTCCGGTAAGTTACATTTTTCGGTTGAGAAATCAAGTGTAGTGTTTTCAAGATCTAATTAAAAGAAAATCTGGTGTTGACCAAAATATATTCACCCCGTCATTTTCGGTGGACCGATTTCGGTTAAAAATTTATTTCTAATATCCTGTATTCCAAATCCGAATGGTTTATAATTTTTTTGGTCGCCATTTAGCCAAATATTAAAAATTAACAGTTCATACTTGGCAGTCGTGAAACTGAGATAATACAACGACATCAATCTGAGACTGCTCGCAAAACCTTGGAATTCGAAAATCAACACTAACCCATATTTTTGCATAAAGACTTGGATTTTTTTCCGCATAAAATTCAATTAAACCAAAGGCTACTACCAAGAGATCATTTGCGGTGCCGTACGTATGCAAATAAGATGCTGTTGGTTGACAGTGATAACCCGGATTTTTTTGAAAAATTAATTATGAGTGACGAAGATCATTTTCACTTAAGTGGACATATAAACAAACAAAACAGCCGGTTCTGAATAGTAGAGAATCCACAAATAATTCATCGATCACCTTTACATCGCATGGCGAATGCTATCGTGAAACATCTTTGTTAGACCAGAATTGCTAGATAAACCATGGAATTGTTACGTGAAATGTTTTCACAACAGTTAATTTTTAAATCTAGTGATGTGGATTGGCCTCCACGGTCACCCGGTTTAACTTCGCCAACATCTTTCACGACGACTATATCGTTAATATTCATCGATTATTGCTGCTGTTGCCATTTTTGTCTTACTTGAAGTGTCAATGAGGTCCATTCCACCAAAGTGCGTGTGATTTGAGGTCCAGTGGTGATAAACTTCGTGAGTCACAGTCGGCTGTGTTTTCCAATGATGAGACATGCTTCCAATGTTTTCTTGGCCAAGAATTTAAAATTTCCGCGGTTCGATTGCCAACGAAAGTTTTGCAGCGCCTGGGATGGCTTGCGAGCCAATCTAGAACAATCCTTGAGTTCATCCAAGAGTGAACTTCAGATATCGTCAGTTGTGTTTCATTTTTTATGAGGTTGAGCAGATTTGTTAATAAAAGAACTCCACACAACTCAAATCGTGACAATGTTGCTTGTTTAATGGGAACAACCTTTGTTTTGGCCAAAATCAATTTGCATGACACTCCTCCCGTTATTGACTCGATTCTGAAGAATACTACTGCAGCATAAGCGTATTGGCTGCGTCGCAGAAGCCATGCATTTGAACCGTGGAATTTTTACTGGCAAATGATCTTGGGATACGAATTTGTCTAACCTGTCCCAATTGCTCTACCATGCTTAGTCATGCTTTTGCGCTTTGCTCACACAACGGTTCATCCCACTCTAAATTGGCTGCCCACAACTATTGGATGAACATTTTAACTGACACGACTACCGCAGCCAACCAACCAATCTGATCAAATAGACGGCTGGCTTGTGACAACACTATTCTTTTGGTTAATATTTGGCTGAATTGAATATCCGAAAATAATGCGAATTCGTCCGTGGATAGATTCCAATCCATGCCTATAATTTTTACTGACTTACTGTTTTCTTCGGTGTGGTCATTGATCTCTTTGGGATCATGAGTTTGGTCATAGTTGTCAATTTTCTGTAGTATGGCAGCCGTATTCGAGGACCATTTGCGTAGGATGGATCCATGTTTCTTTAAGCTTTAGATCGGTAATCTTGCGTTGTAGCTGAACTGCGTCTTGATCGGTGTCTGATCCTGACATCAGGTAGTCCACATAAAGGTCCCGTTAGATAATTTTTGATGCAAGAGGCACTATGTTGGTTCTCTTGAGCAATTTGCTTCATTGTTTGAGTTGCTAAGAACGAAGCCGATGCTAGGCCGTTGGTTGCCATTAAGAGTCGATAGTGTCGTATAGGCTCGGCCGCAAAAGTTCACCAATCGGAATCGCAATAGTATCGCGCACGGTTGACTGTATTGTTCGACCGACCGCTAAACAGTCGTTCAAAGGGATTCTGGAGGAACTTTTTGCAGAACCACCAAAAACGTCACGTAATTTTGTCGTGCTGCTGGAGTTACGGAGAACACCACGATGTGGCAAGTAAAAACCAGAGTTGTCTATCTTTTTTGTAGAATTTCCTCCATGTGTTGGAGTTCATAAAAATTCTACATCACGGATAAATCGATGCTCCATACTTTTCGTCTTTGAACTGCGCTGTTCATGAAATTACCAAACCACCTTTGGTGACCTTTTGAATGATAGCCTGACAATAGATCTGCCGTCATCCGTTTTTGAACTGTTCCTCGAAAGTTATCTTCGCAGAGTTGTTCCTCAGGAGATAGTGGCTGTGTGGTGTTGGAAATTGACTCGATTTCCCACAATCTTTTTAATGCACGGTCAATGTCAAGGAGTGAATTTTTTTTTTAAAGAGATCGATAATGAAATTGCTTGACATCGCGATGAATTATTAGGTCTGCCGGCTGCAACCTATCCAAATGCTGTTCTCTGAAGCATGAGTCCTTCCTTAATTAGCTGTATTTGACCTTTTTCTACGAGTTCGAAGAAATGGTCGGCACCAACGTCGATGTTATTGGAAACATGCACATTTGGATCCACTAGGTAGCAGCTTCGGGGTGATCTTCGGCAGTACAAATGCTTCGATGGAAAATTCGGTGCCTCCGTCAATCCGTATTCTGATAGTTACCACTCCTTTTGTGAAACCTCCTCTGGATTCTCCCAATCCGCACACGGATAAGCGAGCGTTTTACCTCTTCTAATTTAGGCGCTGTGTGCTAGCTCCTGTGATAAAGCTCACTTGGGACTCTGAGTCTAAGAGGGCTCTGAATGTTTGCGTGTGACCATTTGAATCAACTACACCGATTATAGCAGTAGATAAGATTGTTTGAGACGGTGATCTTGATGAGCAGAAGGCTGAATACGTGGTGTTGGTGGTCCCGATGTTGATTCCAGACATATTGACTGAATCGGTGATTGGCTGCGTTCGTGGCGAACTGTGATAAGGTCTGGCCTCGGACTCGGAGTTGATGTTGGCATGTAGCAAGCTATGATGCTTACGTTTACAATGCTTACATCGTCATTGAGAGGTCCATTTGAACATACTGGATGTTTCCGGCTCAGGCAATTAAAACATCGATGACTTATTTTCGCCCACTCTCTTCTTTTGATACTATTCATGATATTGAACGACGGACATAGAAATAAAGAATAGTAGTATGGAATTTAGTTGCAATGTGCCAGGATATCGTGGGTTTGGAATTAGTTCGCTTCGTTGAAATAGTAAAGGGCTCCAATACGTCGATTCGTCGAACCAGGAACTTCAAAAAATTCACGAATGCAGAACTGTCAATGTCTGTTGTGGTTTGTACTCACTGCGATTTAGGTTTTTCGTCTAATTTGTTCAATTATAAATAGATGAGCCATGGGTCTCGGGTTTCAGCGCTTTCTCTCTTTGCCTTTAGATCCCGAATAACTTCGTCCGAAGTGGCCATTAGCCTTATGATATTGGCTGCAATTGCCGTTTGGATCCATTGTTCTCTTGCGGCTGTATCGTTCCTTTAATTTGGTCAGCGCTCTCCATGCAATTGACCCTTGAGGTACTGGAACTTTTGTACGGGATTCAGTGAGGTTGACTCGTGTATTGTGGAACAGTATAGGTCGTAGAAGGATGGTCATTTGGCGTACTCTGCGGAAAATATCGGTATATTTATCTTAGGCAATCTAACTTCTGCCTGGCCGCCTGTGTGAGTCATGTTTATTTATGCATCTAATCCTCCAAACGTACCAAACGATGCTGAATTTGATCGAATCAATGTATTTAGGCCCGTAATTGCTTTGTAATAGCTCTGTTCGTATTGGTTATCTGAGTTTGCATCTGGATTGATCTTGAAAATTAATGATTCGATTACTGTGAACTTGGACATCAGTTTTTCGGCGTGCTTCAAACTGTATCAAAATGATCCACAAAATTCACGATTTGCGTCATTCTTCCTTTATTTGAGGCACGTTGTTTCTTTAGACCGGCTAATTCCATCTCAATTATTCACTCTAACTCTAAGGTTTTATACACTTCACGATTTCACACAAAAAGTTTCGGCAATATACCGAATGGTAAATCTGCAAAAATCTCGAGGTCAAAATTTTTCAGGATTACTATACATTATTTAACTATGTGCAAAACATAGTAGTGAGATGATGTTATACGTTTAGCAAATAACGGCTGAATATAATAAATCTTTGTTACTTGATTTAAGTTTTTAAGGGATTTCTTTATTACAATCACCCGCAAGTAGTTTTTAAGTGGAGAAATAATCCTGCGTACAATTGTACGCGCACAATAACATCACTTCGCGCATCTAACTGTCACTGCGCACAATAACATCACTTCCCCTTTCAAGGAACGAGTATAGTTTATTTTTAGCCTTAAATATAATATGACACTTAAAACATCAATTAGCATGTTTTTGGGATTAAATGTCGAAAAGTTTATATTCGGCTAACTTCACACTAGGGTAAGCAATTTCTTATACACAACAATGAAGACAAATTTTAAATCGGGATGTTAAATGTGTTATTTGTATTTCTGATAAAAAATAAATTTTAACACATTTTTTTCATGGTGTAAGTTTTACAGAAACTAAGTCACTTGTAAGGCTGACAGCAAACTTACATCATATTTTTGTTACCAACTAAAAGCATGACGACAGAATTATAATGGATAAGGCAAAATTTACTATGAAAATGACGATCTAAAATTCATTAATTTTAATCACATTTCAAATCGAAAGCTGATTCGTTATTCGTGCTTTAAACAGCGCATAAAGATAAAATCATTAAACATAAAATTTTATTGTGTTTCCTTTAAGTGTCAAAAAAACATAAAAATAAAAAACTGGAAATAATCACTTTTATTGCCTCTCATTAAAATAAAGCCAACATATATACACATAAAAGCTCACAAAAATATCTAAAATTATTTTTTACGTTAAAGCTGTCTACAATATTTTTTTTTTCGTTCCTTATTATCATATTTATTTAAACACACCGACTGACAATTTATTTTTATATTTGTAAAATTTTCATTTCACAACAATATAGTAATCATCGCACGAGGACAGATTGACGAAAAATCTAATTACCATCATTATAATAATTTGATTTTCTTTTTTGCCGTCGTCTTTTATTTTCGTTTAAGGAATTCGCTGCTCATAAGCACAAAAAAGAAAGCAAAACTTCTTCCTTGATTTATCCAATCTACCAGATTGACAAACATAAAGTTGTTTTCTTTTTGTTGTAGTTTTATACTTCTTATTATATTGTTCTATATTTGCGATCATAAAGTTAACGAACAAAACTGAATATATACAACGGGAAATCTCAGCTCTATTTATTTATTCTGAGCAAATAAATACACAAACGAAGATGTAGCGGTGCTATATACTGTGTGGAGTATACACATTACACAGCTATAGAAGTAAAAACCACTTAAATAAATTTTTCAAAATTAAAAAAAGTAAAAAAAAAACGAAAGGAAAACAAAAACAAAAGAAAATCGTAATAATTTTCTCGATTTTTTTTTTATTTTTGAGTAAATTGCAGACAAAAGATATAGGAAGCAAAAACAAATAAAATAAAAAACTCTTGTAAATTTTAACATCACTTGAGAATTGTACTTAAGATGTTAAGCGAATATGGGAAACCAATTTTTCTGTTTAACTTATTTTTTGTGTTGGTACCAATGGCATAACATTTTCGTGTGTGTTTTTTTTTTAGTTTTATTTCTCGATGCTGAATCTTCTTTTTTATGATCAATGAAAAACGATTTTAAATGATAATATAATTTATTACTTTTAAATGGATTTTACTGTTTGTTATACGCGAAGAAAAACTTTTTACCGAGCGCTAGAATTATGTGTGTGGGAATTGGATTTTTATTTTTATAATGATAACTGTGTATATACGGTGTATACGAATGTGGCGTTATTACAGCGCAAAAAATGTTTTGAAATTGATGAATTAGGTGATCTTAAAATTGGTATATGAGGCATTTAAATTCTGTTTGGTGTAATTATAGCTTAGTGAATTATAAATAATTATAAATAATCGAAAAATTAGAAAAATTCAACTCCATTGACAAACCGGAGTGAAATATTTCCAAAAAAAATCTTAAGTAAAAATTGTGTGTTACACACCAAAAAACATTTGGGCGAAACTACTCTTAACGCGTAAAATACTTAAAAAAAATTGTTATAAATTATTAATCAATAATTAAATAACAAACATATTTTATATTTTATTTTAAAATTAATAATATAAAGTAAATTCAATGTACGTGATAAAATTAAACTTAAAATAAAAATATGGGTTAAAGAGTTTTTGCGAATTTATCGGCAAACTACTACTACTGGCGAAGTGATCATCGATCTCACCATGTTTTTATGTTAGATCTATCAAATGCCCATATCCACTACGAATTTCAGAATTTTGTCATAGTAGAGGAATGGATAATTGGATGACCGCCTCGCAAAATTTCGACTGCTATTCCGTTGAAATCGAAAAACTCAAACAGCGGATGTTATATGATTCTGGGCCATATTTCGTAATTCCACAACTATGACAAAATTCTGAAAATCGTCGTGGATATGGGCATTTGATAGATCTAACATAAAAACATAGTGAGGTCGATGATCACCTCGCAAAATCTCGACTGGCATTCCGTTGAATTCGATAAAACTCAAACAGCGGCTGTTATATGCTTCTGGGTCATGTTTGGCTATTCCACAGCTATGACAAAATTCTGAAAATCGTCGTGGATATGGACATTTGATAGATCTAACATAAAAACATGACACTTAAAACGGTCAATTTTTAGAAATTTTCAAATTTTGTGTGTGCGATATATTCAATCGAGTTCCCGGACTCCCAACATGAAAATTGACTTTACGTTTTTAAAATGATATTCAATAGAAGGCATTTTATTTGAAATATTATCTAGACATGTCACTATAGATGGATGCATTTTCCATTTAACCTCCCCAAACATCTAATAAAACACTTAGAAAAATTTGCTTTGGGTAATTTGTTTTAAATGTTTCGAATTAAAAATTCTTATTTTAATTTTTGTACTTGTTTTTTTAGGAACAGCAAAATAATTTTTTTTAATATTATTAATTGATTTCCGACATAAAAATTATATCTGCATTATCGGCATTTTTGGGCTGGAGTTTTCGTTTGATTAGTTTGAATCTATATTATCGACATTTTACGGATTAACATTTTTGGCTAACTTTAATAGGACGAAACATATACGAAATTGACTATGGATCTGCTAAATCGAATCTTACAGTTATGTGCACATTCAGTGCCAGTTGCCGCACTGTACCGCCGATGGTGACATATCCATATAAAAGAGTGCCGGAGGAGATTCGAAAGTCGCTACCTATAAAAGCTGGCCTTGAGGTATTGCAGACAAGGGATGGATGACCAAAGAAATATTTTATGAATATATATCAAAGCATTTCCACCCCTTACTGGTAAAGAATAATACAACATTTGCAATAGTTTATTTTGTAAATGGCCATAGTCATGGACTTGGAATAACTACTATTGCATTGTATTCTAATGCCACACGAATATTGAAGCTATGTGAATACGCTGCATTGAAAGCACTAAAAAATTGTTGGACGGCATGAGGCTTTTACCCGTGCAGTTATTCTTCAATAGATTTTTCCAAATGCCTCGGAAAATCGTCTGAGGTCAGCGAGACAAATACCGCCCCACTGAATGAACTGAGTGAAGTTTCTCTTAACATTTCACAATTTACTGAAATTGTTGGGCAGTCAAATTTAACGCTGTTTCATGACATTTTAAGAACCCTATTTAATTTGGAAAAATATGGCGAAAATTTCAAATTATTATTCAAACTATATACAAATTTTAAAGGTCATACGTTGCATCCAGACCTGAATTGTTCTACTGAACCGCTCGAAACAGTTCAATTTCCGATCGATGAACTTAGCGCAAACCAGGAAATTGGTGTTTCCCTCCCCAGATAGTTTTATATACATTGATGGTGATAAACACACCCAGTAGATGATTTGATTGGAGTAAAATTAACGATATCTGATAGCATGGAAATTACAAATATGCAGGCAACTGATCCGACCCCTATTAATGTTGCTAGGTCTAGTCAAACATTTTCCTCAGAAAATAATCCAATAATATCCATTGCAGACGATTTAGATTAGCCAGAAACGCCAGTTAAAACTGGAAACCAGAATGATAAATCGTCGGCTAAACCAAAAAAACCATTTGTATTAACATCTCCAATATATATAGAAGCAGAAAGGAATCGGGAAATAGAGCAACATAAATTGTTGCACGAAAAGAAAACACGGAAATTAGCCAAACTTGACAAACAAAAAAGAACAAAGATGTAATCGAATTAAAAGAAAATCAACGATCGGGAAACTTAAAACAATAAAACACGCAATTAAAATATTGCGCGCAATAAATAAAGAAACCAAATTTCTCAAGACAATGTCCTATAATTACAAACACGGAAAATAATGGTAAAAGCTTAAAATGAAGTCATAATTTTATCTAATAACTTTTCATTTTCAGCGGTACCTGTTGCTAGTGAACTTAGTCCTGAGAAAACAAAAACAATTAATACAGAAGGTGATACGACCGATTCAACGCTGTTTGAAGCTTTAACTATGGTGACTTCGGCATTAATAAAATTGCCAAGGGCCAAATGTGTTACCACTGTACATATTCTTTGAGTAATAAACCGCAGAACTTCGAAGATATAGGGATTAGCTGTTCCAAATGCTTAAGAGAGTACCACATAAAATGCCTGAAGTCACTATAGATTTGCCAATTCTGCCATTGTTACTGTGCGTGAATTGTTATTTGGCAACCCGATAAGAGAAAGACTGATTCGTTTTGGAAACTTATTGTAATAATAAGACTGTTAAACAGTTTAGTTTAACAAATTAAATAAAAATAAAAATAAAAATTTTTATTTGTCGAATAATTTCGCTACCTAATAACTTATTTATGTATGTATGAACACATCATATCTTGCCACTGTTTGTATGCACATATGTTATTGTATGCACATCATATATTGTCACTGTTTTATTCCGATCGTCAGTTTTAACTGACGTCCCCCAAAACGGGACCCGTTCGTACAAGGTCAACCTGCTTCCGGAATTTTCCTCATTAGTCACTTTAGAACTCAAAAATAAAAAATTATGAAGATTGAATGACTTGTTTTAATATAGGGCAAGTCTGACTCAATAAATAGTAAATAAAACTCGTCATGCTATGGCTCAAATTTCGTACCATGTTTCAGGTTATGTTCCATTCAAAAGTGTTGGAAAAGTACGAGTGCATTTTGTAGTGGAAAGGTATATACATTAGTACTTATTCCTTGGATAGAATCGGCCACCACAACATCTATAAACATAATCTAAAATACGTGATTTTTAGATATTATGTTAAAAATACAATTTACACAATGGATCTCAAAATCAAATTTATTTCGGGAAAACCAAATAATTTTCATTCCAGTTGGTCCTTTGTTGATTATTTGTTTCATATACGAAAAGCAACAAATAATATAAAACCATTGTATTGTGTTTGGGATTTGTTTGTCTGGTTTGCTTCCGATTAATATTTTTTTTTTGGTTTGTGTATATGAAAATCGAAATAAAAGCTTTATTTGTTGTTGTATAAAGTGTATATGGGTGAGCGCTTTTAACAATATTAACTTTATAACTTATTATTATTTGTTATTCGAGAGTTGTATGGTGCGGTTGTTCATAATGTCATGTAGTTAGCTCATTGTTCGGCGAGTGACGATATATGCATACAAACCACTCATTTTCTAAATACAATAAATTTGCATAAGTTTAAAAATATATTTTTATAGCCACCCGGTAATTTCCCAGGTTTATATATATTTCCAACGTAACTTTTTTAAAAACGTATAAATTATTTATATTTGTCTTTTCTATTCATATTAATTCATACCTAACAAAAAATTATGTTTCAAATGAAGCCCTATGTCTGAGTTTTTCTATTATGTCTTATTACTTAATATTATATATTTTGTACAAACACAGTACTTCATAGTTTTCCTCCTCGTGTTGGAAAATTTATATTAAAATTAAGAAGTGGAACAAAAAAAAATGTTTAAAAAATTTCTGCTTCCTTTGCACAATTTTAATGTTCTTTTTTGTGTCTGTTATGCCTTTATTTTATCTTGTAATTAAAAATATATTTAAGTTTAAATTAAAATATGAATTATTATTTAGAAGATTGTTTAGTGGTAATAGTGCGGTTTGTATGTACGAGTACAAATTCTTATCATAAATATTCTGGTGAATAAATACCTAAATATAGTAGCAACATTGCAATAAAAAATAAGTTATTAGATAACAGCACGCTGTGTATTAGGGGAGTGTTTTGTTACAAGATAGTCGAGGAGTGCTTTTTATACAGATATAAGTTCCCGATTAGCCCATTATATAAAAATCAACTTTAACCAAAAGATTTTAATACTTCAACTGTAATTATAAATACAAACATTTATTTAAAAATATTAATATTTCCCTTTTTTTTAGAGGAATGAAGAATTTAGAACGAGAAATAGCAACAACAATAAACAGCAACAAAAAGAATGTGTATCCTTGAGGCTATGATTTTTATACTGTAATAAATCTGTAAGAAACTATTTCTTTCGTAGGGAGGAAAAGCTCCACTTTTGTGTTGAAGTTTTGCTGCTTCGTACTTTATTTTAAAAAAAATTTCTCTTCTGTTGTACAAAATTATGTAGATAAAAATAAAAAAAGAACGAAAATCTTTTAACTCTCGTCATAATCATAATAAATTTTTTTTGAAAAGATAAAAAGATTTAAGATGATAAGAAAGGATGAAATGACGGTTTTTGTCTGTATGCTCTTATACGCTTTGTGTATAATATCAAAACAAGTAAGTTTTTACAATTCAAATTCAAATTTAATGTTGCTATCTCTAAATAAATAGGAAACTTGTATTCTGGTGTTTAACATGATACAATGAATGGAAGATTATGTAGTTTGTGTGTTGGTGTTTTTAAGTCGCTAAATTTTAGCATCATATCAAAACATCAGTGAGACCGAAGTAATTTACACTGTTGGTTCTCTGAAATTGTTTGATGACGACTTTTTGCAATCTAAATTTAAAATTGTAACACCATTACAAACTTGAATTTCCTCTTAAGGCACGAAAGAGATTGTTGCAATTTAAAATTTCGAATACCAACTTATTTTTTACGGTTAAAGTCCGAATAAAGGCGAATGCCTATATTTACGGGGAAATGTACAAATTTATCTATCCATGTTGTATGTACAGTTGATCTACGTCTACTAGCAAAATTAGACTATTTCCACTGTAGACCACCGGGTAATGAATAGTAAACAGACCAGAAATAGTGCTTACGCGCTGGAACGACGAAAAATATCTTAGAATTGGTGTGTTGAAGATGCTACTGAAGTTAGCCGAAAAAACACTTGCATTATCGACATATTTCGTATCAGGTGGTAGTACAAAATTCTGTTGACATTAGCCGAAAATTACATGTTATTGAAGTTAACAGTAAATTTTCGCCGAAAAAAAATTGAAAAATCAATATCACATAATACGAATGTTTAAAGGTCATATGAACTGCGTGTCTACATAAAATATAGCCTGATTTTTGGCACAGGTGTCCACTGTTTGTGCCACAACTCTAATTCGGTGGCTCCTAACACGGCAAATATTGAATATGGAATCCAGCTATTTACGAATTGATCTAACTTCACTCAGTGCAAATTACCACAAAACATGTGTCCAGCTTTTAATTTATTTCACTATGATGCTTCATAATGTATGGGCTGATTTTTGGTCCAGGTGTTCACTGTTAGTCCCACAAATTGGTCTAACTTCACCCAGTTCATATGACCTTTAAACATTCGAATTATGTGATATTGATTTTTCAAATTTTTTTTCGGCGAAAATTTACTGTTAACTTCAATAACATGTAATTTTCGGCTAATGTCAACAGAATTTTGTACTACCACCTGATACGAAATATATCGATAATGCAGGTTTTTTCGGCTGAAATTTTCGGCTAACTTGAGTAGCATGTGTCGAAGCCACTTCTACCATACAATATAATTAATAATTTGACAATAAAATATACGTCATTGCAACGTTGAATGAAGCAATATTCGTTCAAAGCTGTATTGTGCCTTATCGTATAAGTACACCGCGTAGTTAAAATTAATTCTACTTGTGTAGACTATGTACGTAAATAATTTAAATAAGAACAGATAATTTAGAATATATGCAGTGTTCGGCCGTATTGTCTACACCACGTAGAAAATAATATTCTACGTATGTAGATAATGTATGTAAACAATTAAAAATTTGACGTAGACAATGTAGAAAATGTAAACAATTTCGACGACTATTGTTATTTTTATTAATCAGTAAAATTCTATGGTTTCTTTGTTTGTTTAGCCAATTCGCCTTTATGGAGTTTATTCCTACCCCACCATTGAAAATTTTGAACCCAAGTTTTTATATGGCTATTACGTACTTTCGTGAATATAATATGTGAAGCTTTGTTCGGAAAACGAATTGATAGGAAAAAATTTATAAAACTAAACTACTTTGAGCGCAGGTGCTTCTAAGACAACAAAATCTTCACTACGAAATAAAATGTTAAATCAGTTCATGGAAAATAACGACAGCTATCACATAGAACAAATTTTATACCGTTAAAACCACTCAATTGCCTCAATATTTATACGAAATTTGTAAATCATTTTCATGTGATGTGGCCGCCATATCTGTACGCTGCCCTTTTGCTTAATAAATTAATGTTATACCTGGGTAGTTGATGCAGTATTCGTTTCCAAGTTGTTAATACATGACTGCCAGCATAGCACAGAGAATTTCTTTCATAGCCGCAAACTTAGTGCCGTACGTCGTTATAATTAGAGATAAATCTTACATCTAACGAAATTTTATTTGGTCTTGTTCAAATATATTTTGATGAACTCGATTTCAACTACCATTCATTACAATACAATTTTTTTTAAAGCAGCACGGGATGTAGAAAAATTATTCGAAGAAGCTCCTTTTTTCAGAGTTCTAAAAGTAATTAATCGAAGTGGATTACATCGATGACTGTGTAGTATTGATCCTACAAATAACATATTAGGAAACGTTACAGATCGTGTTAAACACCTGGGATTAATGTTAAGAGAGGTACCGGTGTACGCTTATTTACCGATCTGCATCTAGTGAGCTGTTTCAGGCTAATTTTAGAACCAATGCAACAAATACGCGAACACTTACGTTGTTCAAATAATTAATAAAAACAATTTTTGATAATTATATAATTCGTATTATTGACCCTAAATTTGTAAAACAAAAAAAAATTCAATTTATGGGAATAGAATCGCTACGTTGTCCCAATATTAAAAGCATATAGCTTAACCGAAATGCCGACCGAGTCGATAGAGAGGACCTAACCAATGGTTAATGTTGTTTACCTGCCTTGGCTTATAAACATGAATTGCATAAACTTAGGCAATACACCTACTTTAAAATCATAATATATTAATCCTGACAACCGAGGGATATACTAGTTTAGTTGGGTACAAATTTAATCACATCAACAGTACTCATTTGAGCTTGTTGCAGCTCATTAAAAGTGTAATGAGCTGAAGCAAATTTTAGTACACAGTGGTCTAAGAAAATTTCACAAAATATTTAGCGGGTTCCATTGGCATAAGCAAAGTACCCCAAGTATTTCTAGCTTCTCATAACTCCTTAATCAATCACACATATGAAAAATTTTGATTTTTTTAAACTTTTCTTCTAAAAAACAAATGCCCGCCCCATTGAACATCTTCTCACAAGTACTAGCAAAAATTTTGCCAGCGCCAATTGAACTCGGCTACATTGTGTGCAGGTCTAAGCCGAACAGTCTATTGCATTTTACCGTAAACAATTGTAAACTAAAGTTTTATTTTGAAATACCGAAGGCAAGTGAAGCTGGCGGTTTTTTATCTGGCAATATTTTTGTTTCTTGCTGGTGGTAGATGACCCTTTAACAATTCAAAGTAAACTTTTTAACTGCTTAGTATAGCTCAACTAAAACCATTGAATTATAACTTTTCACAGTATTAGAAATAAGCAATTCAAACTGGGATAACTGTGGCATGGCAAATTCAAACTGAAAACAATGAGAAAGACAACAAAAACAGCAATAATCTACATTGTCTACGGATATTCTACATACTCTACGAATTGTCGACATTGTATACGCCAACACGAATTGTCTACACTATTTTTAACATCAACATGTTGAAAATTTCAAATTACGTGTAGACACACAACACTTCCGGCTGCGAATAGCCAAGTTACGGCTTGGCAACATGTGTTGCCAAATGGACCGGATGGTTGTAAAAAAAAAAATTTTTTTTAAATATTTATTGGAAATCTATAGTATTTCATCACATTTAAATTCATTATTTGGGGGTTTAATCACAGATATTTCATATTTACATTTAAAAATTCAAATACAAAATAAATAAAATTAAAAAATCAGTATATTTTTGTACATACATACATATTAACCTACATACTAATTATCTCAACAAATAATAATATCGCGTGATCGCGATAAACAACCTGGCCGTTTACATATAAATGCCGAATGTGAATCTTCAAAACTTGGAAGAAGGTTGAAACCATCGAAATGAATATCAATCGTTGGTTTATTTTCATGACTTCCTCGAACGTTATAAGAACCTTCAGAACATGCTGTATTTTCGGATTTTCGTTTCTTATTTGTAATTTGAACATTGGTTAAGCTTTGGGCATTTTAAAGGCGACGAGCGTTAGTATTTCATGGCGCTTAAGTTTTTTGCGCAAACAGCAAAATATATGATGTTAGTTATAACACGTATAGTGTCCATTTTTTTTTTTTGAATATTCTATAATAACTCATAAATTGATCAAAAAGATCAATCAATCCCCGCCCATTCTGCCATTGTTTTTTTTAACTATTGAAGGTTGTTTAATCTCCACATATTTTTTGGCCTTCTTATTCCAGCGCCTAACATCTTGTGATTCATCAATTCCATAAAAGTTAGAACCCAGACACACGGATTTATTTTCCTTCTGCCCTGTTTTTTCAATGCGGCGTCATTACTGAACTGGGGATTGTTAAAACGAATCGCCCGAATTGTTCCAGCAGCATTTATTTGTTTCTGGGACAGAAGTTTAAATAATTGATACGTTGAGAAATAGTTGTCGAAAAAAATGGAATGCAGAACCAAGTCCAAATTGAGCACGATCAAAACTCGAAATTGCTGTTTGACTGCCCGATTGTCCACATAACATAAAAACTTTAAGGCCCCAAGGACACGGCTTGCTTTTAATGTACTGCTTAATACTTAGTTGACCCTAAAAAGGTATTATTTGTTCATCCATGCACACTAACTCCTCTACTGGCATTTCCATACACCGTCGGCGAACACAATCGATGAATGGCCACACTTTAACGAATTTATCCGTGCAATTTGGTGGTATTTTCGTATTGTCGATTATATGAATATTTGATCTTAGCCAAAAACCAGATCGAACTTCTGCTCACGACTCCAGTACATGAGGAAATTTGTTCCTTTTCCATGTTATGTATTGTTGGAAAATTTGAAGTGGTGTTCGAGGTTCCACAGCCGAAGGAATCTGATCAGCTGTTGGAAATGTAAAAGATGTTGCCTGAAATGGTCGTTGCCTTCGACGATAAACAGTGGATAGATGGTCGCGAAGAATCAGCACTGTCCAAAATGCCTTCGGTAATGCGAGTACTCTTCGTTCAGATTCTTATTTTTGGATGTCCCGAAGATCCAAAAGGTCACTGGGAATGATTCAAAAATCAGTTGGCTGAAGATTTTATTCTGCAAGCACGACGAATTTATAGATCTGAGCATGCTGCAATCAAGCGTGCTTATCGTATTATTGCATTCAAGTTAAATACGACAGCAACAGAAGGTCGAGATTTTCGTTTCTGGATGGAACGATATGGTATGGACGACGTTGATAATTACGAAGATGACCAAAACATGGACGTTCTAAATTCTGATGAGTCAGCTGCTACTAGATAATGCATGTATCGGCGTGGCAAGGAAAGCAGATTGAAATTGTGGACAGTATTTTACGTGCAGCCAATGACTCTAACTACATGTTGAAACAAAATGTACCGGTAAAACCTTCGTGTATAAGACCTTGTATCACTTACTTTGTGGGCAAAATTGCAAAATAAAATGTATAGCATTTACAGGAATCGCATCAACTCTATTGCCTGATGGACAAACATTACTCAAGACATGTGGCCTGAAAGTTCCGCTTTCGCCAGATTCAATTTCCAGCATTAAACCTGGTTCAGTCAAAGCTACAGAACTCGCTCAAGTTGATGTTTTCTTTATGGATGTTGCACCTATTGCAAATCTAAACTTGCCATTTGGAGGAAACATTTTAGTCGCTGTAGGTGATTTCCGAAGCAACCGTAGTGAAATAGTAAATCATCTCTGGAAGTATTTCAAAAAATTTTCGTTAAAAAAAAATTTGCGTGTCGATCCTGAACATGAAGCATTCGCAAAGTATATCCTGAAACTGGGAAATGGAAATCTTCCAGAAAATGACTTCAATGAAAACGAATTACCTGAAGATATAATTTCCAGTGGTAATTTAATCGAAGAAGTATTTGGAAATTGCCTTGCGAATCAAAATTACGATGGGATGACGGAACGTGGCATTCTCGCGCCGCTGAACAAAGAAGACAGTAAAATTAATGCTAAGATCGTCGATCGTCTCCCAGAAGAATACAAATCGCATAAAAGTCATGATTCTGTGAAGGATAAACAGGAAGGAGGTATGAAATTCACGCCAAAATTTCTTAATTCGATTGTAATTGCTGATTTGTCACCCCGTGAATTAAAACTAAAGAAAAATACGATAATTAAGCTAATGCGTAATTTAGATTTTTCGGAGGATATGTGCATTGGAACACGCCTGATTGTTACCGAATTATGTAACAACGTAGTTAAAGCGAAAATAATTATTGGGGAAAAATCTGGACATCAAGTACACATTCCACGAGTTACGCTCGACTCTAGTAAAGCTCAACATGGATGTACAATACAACGACATCAATTTCCGCTTCGACCAGCGTTTGCGATGACCATGCATAAATATCCAGGGCAAACGTTAGAATTTGTTTGCGTCGACCTTCGTACACCTGTCTTTAATCACGGTATGTTGTACGTATTATTTTCCCGCGTTAAACGACAAAATAGCTTGAAAGTTGTGTTACCACCTGAAAATGAACGCCACACGTTCCGTTGTGCGGAAGGAAGCATTGAACGCTCCTGATGAAACTCCTATAAGTCTTGATAGTGACAGCGATGACGGTTACCTCGGCAACATCGATTTTTTTGTCTCAGCCGAATAAAAGAAAATGAAATTAAAGTTGTTTTACGAAAAAAATTAAGAAACTGCTTTTCTTTTCTCCGAGCAAAGCTCGGTCCCCTGTTTTAGTACCAAGGAAAATAACCGCGAACACCTGTTTTAAAAAGTATTGTTTTATATGCAGTTTAATTTTTACAATAACCTCCTCTTCAGGTAATAAACTAAAGGACAACCAATCTCTCAGACAAAGAAATAAATACTAAATGATCGTACTAGTTCATCAGTTAATACACCTAAAATATGCGAAAGATTTAGAGAAAGTTGGATGGGTGTTTCTGTCAATATAAATGCAGAGTGAAAAAAACAGATTATAAATTCATGAATTTGTCGGGCAAATGTAAACCTCAGTTGAGCAGAACAAACGGAATTACAAAAAATTTCACCCTCCAAGGAAACATGAATTACAGGTTTTATACACTTGCACTTCATGATTAGGACCGCAACGACTATAATGATGACTACCAAGAACAATCCGGTTACTTATCCATCGTTTGATTGTTATTTATGTGAATCTTTTTCATCATTTGTAGTAAGTGTATCTCCCTGAATCCGCTTCCCTCGGGTGTGGTTTGGAGAATTGCTGGTCATGTCTGGAATGTAGATTTTTCCTTTAAATCGAAGATATTTTCGTTAACTGTCACTGTGGTGTTGCTGAATTTGATCAATTTGATTACATTTAGCTTATGAATTTCGATTCCTATAATAATAGCTGTGTTTCTTGATACTTGATCTGATCCGATTTAGTTCATGTTTCTTGAAACAACGCAAAGCCGCATACTAGATTTCAAACCAAAATTTACGATCTAAAATAAAATTTGAAACAGGTTTTCCATATAAAATTTGAACTGATCTGGTTCAATGAGTGTCATGAAACATGGCACATATTTCCATCGAATTGGTTAAGTAGTACCAGGCCTTCTGAGATTTCGTTTACCGTCGGAATGAGTTGGTCGTTGGTATGGTTACATCTTAAACGGAGTCTTTTGAGTAAGTTGGGCAAGCAAGTAGTATTACCTATGTCTAAAATACTATTTAGGTTGTAAATCGGTAGGGAGTTAACGGGTTTACATTAATTAATGATATTAAAAGCTTTATCTTGACTTCTTATGAAATTTACATATCGCTGTAATCATATATTATTTTTTTAACGGGTTTTACCAACAATTTCTCATCTAGTGCCATATTTATCAGAGGACTATAAACGATATAATCTCTAAAACATTATTAATCTTATCTTTGATTACTTCAAAATCGTCATAATCGGGATTTCCTGGTATTCACCTCCGTACACTGCCCACAAAATTCCATGACCTTTCTATTCTATACGAGTTAAAACTGTCTGTATTTATTGTCTGTAATTCATCGAGTTCGTGTTTCAGGTAAGAATGCAGTGGGTGATCAGTCATCGCTTCCTTTTCTAGTATTGAGTTCTTCTGTCTAAGAATTTTTGATGTTTATCCAACTCTAACATGGATTAATTTAAATTTCTTTACTATATTTTTGCTTTACCAGAAACAATTGATTCGACCTGAGAGTTAGTATATAGTCAATAATTTGGAGTTCTGCGGAAACATTACTCAAAGTAAAACTGAAATTACAAAAAAGTGTTTTATGGGTTTATATTACTTTTGTGGACTACTGTATCATTGCGTCAATTTTGACCTTAATCTTATATTATACCTTATAAATAAACTATTAAAAGATTTTTCTTGTCTCAGATTTAACTTCGTCATATCGAATGGATTGAATGGTTGTATACATTGACTCAACTTTCTAGTAGTTGAAAGTTTCGTTCTATTCCATCGGTCTTAAGACATCTCATCAATTATGTGGGAGTAAGATCTGAGATTGGGATTGGAGCAAGATACCACTTTATAAGAGGATGCGAAATTGCTAATAACAAGGATTGGTCTTCTCCATTCGGAAAAACAATTTTCTCTATAGATATCTTGTCCCAATATCTGGAAGAAACTTGTTATTGGCCCATATCCGCTCGGGCCAATTTGACCTATATAGTGGTATCTTGTTCCAATCTCTGAAAGTGGCTTGTTATTGACCAATATTGATACAATCAAGATTTACGGTGGCAAATTACTATTAGGAAGGTTACATCTCCTCCTCCATGAAAAAACTTTATTTTGTCACAATCTCTGGAAGTGGCATGTTATTGGCCCAGATTGATAAAATACTCAAGCTGTAAGATCGAAAATTTCTATTAAAACGGTTACATTCTCTCCGCACAACATATATGTGTTGTTCCAGTCTCTGGACGTGGTATTTTGACCCAATCTCTTGAGGTGGCAGGACATGTTATTAGCCCAGATTGATAAAATACTCAAGGTATACGATCGAAAATTTCTATTAACAAGGTTACATTATCTCCGCGGAAAATTTTCTCTAAGGCTAGTCCAATTCGATCTATATAGTGGTATATAGAGGTATCAATGTTTATGAGTGGCTTGTTATTGTTCTAAATTGAAAAAATACTTAAAATTTACGGCGGAAATTTGTTTAATAAAATTTTCACAAATTTGCATTTATAAAATATTAGCATTGTGAACCATCAATTTGAATCTAATAAGAATTATGTTCCGCCATGTTTTCCAATTGGAGCCGTATACGTGTTACTTTTTGTAAGAAACTTCACCGGCTTTAAAATAATCCTAGATTTTTTTTTTCGAATTTTAGGAAATAATTCATGTGGTAATTATTCTTGCATTTATTTTCCACTATTGTGAGAAATTTAGGAAGGGAAATCGGGAAAATATTAAAAAGGAACTGATTCATAACCTCAACAATCAACCTGTAAATTTGTTATTTTGGTTTTAGTTTACGAATCATTTTGGCATTAACAAATTTACCATCATTATAAACTATAATCTATCTATACGAATACACCATGTTGAAACCGAAGTTCTAATATAAACCATATCACAATAAAGCAGATATTCCTAATCCAATTTAATGTTTTTATAAATTAATCTAATTTAGTATTTAGCCCCAACCAAAAATTAAACAACAACCGAAAATAAATTACTCTAATTTACAACTCACATATTTAAGGATACTAGCAACAGCAAAAAAAGAAAATCCTTTTGTTCATCCAGGAAACGGAGACGAAACAAAAAATATTTTCTCAAACAATGTAACAAAAAGGGGTCAAGATGAATTAAAGTTGTGTGCTTCGGTTGATTTTTTGGTTATTATGTTTTTTTTTTATGTTTGACCAAGAACTTAATTTCTATGTGGGGGTGTACCATGCAGAGCTCTTTTATTGTTACTCAGTATACCGATGTTAAAATTTTTAAATTGGAAAAATAATGATAGAAATTTTCAATTTTAATTGTCTAATTTGATTTGAAAACATTTTCGTTTTACAACAAATTTTCAAATGAACTTTTTAATTAGTGTCATTAATTTGGATGCGGCAGAACTTTATATACAACAATTTTCCTGTATTCGTAATGAGTATACCAAACAAAAATTTAGTTTTGGGTCGAAATTCGTAAACATATAAATGACGAGACGTTAATTTATTGGACAAAATATTTGACATTTTCTCTCTGGAAAAATTGTATCTCGTTAATAACTTGGCATACAAGCATGAATAAATTATCTCATAACAATGACATAAATCAAAAATCTAATAGATTTTCATTAAAATCCATTCAAAATTGTCTACATAATTTAATTTCATATTACAACAATATTAATCAATCAATATATAGAGAGATAAATACGTCTTTTATCTCTTGATATATAAAATTAAATCCATCCATATACGAGTATAGCAACATATATGAACTATAGTTACAATAATAACAAACTAAAAACTGACTATAAAGTAAATTGATAACGATATTATCAATAATAACAAGAAGATGATGATGTTGATGATACATTTATATTGAAAACGAAATGAGGAGGTTTTTGAAGGGTGGGCTCGCTGGTTTCATATTGCAATCACCATATCGACTCTATACCCAAACATAATACACCACATCAATTTTGGATATTGTAGGTAGTGTTGCCTGGTTTGAGGTTTATATCCAATATAACAATATAACAATATATATATATATATATATATATATATATATATATATATATATATATATATATATATATATATATATATATATATATATATATATAATACAATTTTTCTCTTATACACATAACATCCTTTTCATTTTTCGAACATCCGGATCTTTAATAGTTATTAAAATATTAAATATTCAATACGATTATTCAAAGAGCATGAGGAACGTGATTAAATTTTTGTTCTGCTATGTCTACACTTTATAAACATGTCTGTTCGTTGGATACGTAAACTTGCAAGCGAAAATACTTAAATATTTAAGGGGTTTGAAATTATTTTTTGGCATCTCCAAAACAATTAAGATTTTGTATATAAAATAAAATGTTCTATACCGGCGAGAATCGATATTTATAAAAGTCATGCAACGTTCAAATAATTTATTCTGAAAGAATGCGAAATGTTTTTGGGGAGAAAATATATTCCAATGCAGTAAAATTGGAGATTAAATTTTAATCTTTTTCAGCGTTTAAAGTAATGTGCTAATTATAAGTCACTGAATTTAGGGGAAGCGTGATTTTGCGAATACTGAACAAATTTAACATAATTAGAATATTAGGTATTATCTTCTAATACCGGGCCCTAGTTTGGTTGCCCAAGTTTTTACTCTTTTTCTAGAATCCGACAATTTTCAAATTAATTTGCTACTTTCAATAATGATAATCAAATTGACATTAAATCGAGATTGTAATGTAATATACACAACTGGCGAAATGTAATCTAGTTTATATTATGTTGTTCGCGAAGTGATCCCAAATCATTGAATTTTATCGAAGATTTTATTCGCACAGTCCACTATAAATGCTTTCACGAAATAACCCTAAAACAACAACTACTGATACATTTAATCTTTATGGTTGATACATAAAACATTCAAGTTTAAAAATATCCCCATAATGTGAGATATATCGAGTCAACAGAATTCAATTAACATAACGTGGGAAATGTCTACTTAACACGAAGAATATTGATTCACCAAATAAATTGCTGTTTAAGATTTTCTGGTTCAGTTTAGCAAGTTTTTAGTGTTTTAAACTTATTCGGAAAGACCTTGCCTCAGGTGATATAAAATTTAAAAAAAATATGTTTTCATTTCATTTTCGGTCCCAGAATATATGGGTGTTGTTTCTGATAAGCAGTTTACTTCTAAATTATTTCAAGTTTTTCAAGTGCTCCTCGCCCTTGTCTTCATGCGCCGGAGCGCTTTTAAGGTTTGTGTTAGGTAGGTTGCATATGGTAAGTGCTGTTATTGGAAGTTTCGCATTTTGAAATCCGGTCAAATTTAATAAATAATTAATTTAATAACATTATTTTAAGTATTTGGAGTTATCTTTAAAAACTCCGAGAGAAATTATAAAATATTTACCACACGAACATTGCGGTTAATAAAAGTTAAAAAAAAAATATAAAACCAGTATCCGTTGAATTGAAACGTGTGTGCGAAAAGCACAGGACGTACGATGCACTACAATATCCTTTGATCTTTTCGCAGAGGAGGAGGCTGAATGATTGACATATTTTCGCTTGAACCAAAAGCAGCTCTGACCTGAAGAATACATTCATCTCCGCGATGCTTTCAAGGCCGGGACAATGACAATTTTTTGGCCACTAACATCGGAAGCCCTCACTACATGTACGAGTATGCACAAGATGCGATGTCGTATGGTAGAAAATATGGCAGCCCATACCTATTCAGAACATTCACCTTTAATCCACAATGGATCAAAATCAAGAAAGAACTGCTGTTCAGACAAACACCAGTTGACAGACATCACACATCACTGTCAAAAATATTAAACGGTCATAATACTTAAATTGTATCCACCCTTGAAGCGATGAGCTTCATTTATCTGAGGTTGTGTTAAAATCTCTAGAGATATCTCAATTGCCCTAAGAATTTTTATTACATTTGGTCATAATACTATTCATAATATATTCAAATATTCAAAAACAGATCTAAATTGAATGATCGTATCCCATTAAGTGATAACAAGACTTTATTGCTCATTTTCCGCGACGTATTAAATCATTTTTTCGGATCTTTTGGTGTAAACTGCGAAGGCTTTTAAATTTCACAAATTATTAAGTCTTGAAGTAACACTTCTTCAGGACAAAATTTTCGAACTGTTGGTGTTGATTTGCTTGACTGTCGGCGGTACCTTCCATGAAGGGATTTTGCTTTGTCGTTTTTCCGTAAGTTCTATCTTTCAAAGAAAGTGAGTTTCTTACTTGCTGACTACAGAATTTTGTGAATCTTTGTTGCATTCTATTAAACATATCTATTTCTCAAGATGATGTTACTTCAAATTTTATGGTTTATATCAAAGAATCGAGAGAAACAAAATCGATTATGTCCCGCCTATACATCCATCGTATAGAAGTTTTTCCGAGAGATCTGATTTCCAACGAAACGTTTGATCTCCGCCAGGGGAAAATAAAATTGTGAGTTATATAATATAATTATGTTAATTTTATTCTCCCCTGGAAAAAATAAGATATAACATTTTTAGTTACCCGCGGCTAGAATCGATCACGTGTCTTCAGCACAATACGCATCTATCTTAACCACCCCCACTACGTTCTAGTGCTCTGTCTTCCTTTTTCATACCGTTCGTAATTATTTTAAATTGATGCGATTTTGAATCAACTAATTGTCTCAAATTGTCTCAATGCCCCGATTCAAGTTAACACGTTGCCGATTTTCATAGCTAAGAAAATTGGTTTATTTTATCTAACAGATGGAGCGGGCAATACTATTTTGAACTTTTCATTCAAATTGTACATTCTTAATATTTTAACTGTTTACATTTTTTTTATAGTTTGGGCGGTGCATCAAAACTAAACGTACGCAAAATAAATTTTTAACGAAAGAATGAAAAATAATTTGTTGTTCATTTATTTAATGGTTTGGTTAGAATTATTTAACTAAAAACTTGATCATTTCTTCAGATCCATGGATACAATCGTGTTAATAGAAAGTCGGTTGTTGACCACAACATATACTCCCCTCCAATTTATTCTAGTCAAATCGTACCTGTATCTAATCTTTATTTGGTGCTGAATTTATAGCGAGGATGCAAATTGATTTCGAATAGATTTAAAATAATACTGGGGGACTCGTATCAAGGTGAGTTACCGCTATGCGAGTTGGAACCAACTCAGCGGAAATTCAACGATCAAAATAATCTAAGCGATGCAGCTGCTTAAAATTTTTTAAATCTCTGGCTCTGGCCAGAGAAAAGTACAAGAATTTTAAAATTTTTGTAACAATAGCTGAAAGGTTTTAAGTAACCGGAGAGCGTTCGATAAAATTTTAATTACATCAACGATGATCACTTCAGTTTATTGTGTAGATGTTGAATAAAGGGCAGAAAGGCGCTATGATAATTTTATACAGAATTGCATACAGGTATCGATATTGAATGTAAATTATTGTTAGAAATACTAGTGCTATACTATTATGGCCAGAATAATTAGAGAAATCGTAGAATAAAATGGCAAAATTATTGGTAAATTTACTAAGCCGACAGAATAACTTAAAGTATCAATGTCGAGAATTGGTAGACTATATAGACAATGTAGATTATTGCTTTTTGTGGTATTTTCCTTTGTTCTTCGGTACAAAGTCTTCATCCTCTAGTTTTCCAGTTTAAATTTGGTATATTTTGGAAGTTAAAATTCAATAAAACAAATAGGTGAGATTGAAATATCTTGATCAATCGACGCCTTCGATATTGGTACAAGGATATGCGATTTCATTTTCATTCGTGGAATAAAATTAAATTATTTTATAATTCAGATTTAGTGAAATAAATTATATGTTAAATATTTGGTATACCTTTAGCGAACATTGGTAGCTCCCGTAACTTTCATACCATGCGTTTGTACGATGTGCAAAATTTTCTGATTTGTAGCATCAATTTTATATTAGCGTCGATGTAATCTACCGAAAAAGAATCCGAAAAATGGAAGAATCCTTTATTGAAATTAATAATTTTGATTATGGTTGAAATCGAATCGAATAAGTTTTGTAACGCGATCATGAACATTTTCGAAACGAATATTTCATTCCTGATATTAACGTCCGTTTCTAGAGCAACGTAGTTGGGAGTATTACAAAACTTATGGGGAAAATTAGTTTTGGTTGTATTTCGACCTAAATTGAAAAAAATTTAAACTTGAAAAATTTAACTTTTACTCATTATTCATTTTGTTCGGGTTAGCTGAGGATTGCATTTGCCCGAGAGATTCACCAATTGATTATAAATCGACGTTAGTTTTCCTGGTCCTTTTTCATTGGAGTTATAGTGCTTGAAATATCTAGTGAGCTTTCAATCATATTTCAGCATGTATAGGGTTTAAGGATTATGAACCGAGGTACTTGTATGATCATTATTTGCCTGCAAATTATTTTATGTTTTAAGATTTTATTATAAAGTAATGAAGTTGAACATTTTAGTAGGTACAGTAACATTTTGATAGCCCTTGATTTGGTTTAAAAATTTAACTGTAAATTATCTTGAAATTATACTGAATACGCTATTTCACAGCCACCAGCTATTTATGTTACAAAAAACATAAATTTTTCAGAATCACTCAATTTTCCAAGCATTATAACATATATTAAGTCAATATGTTACATTTAAAGTGACTTGGTATGGTTTTGATACTAGTTAAAAGGAACTGAGGCTGAATCATGAAAAACTACCGGAAAGTTTTAGCAATTCAAACTGTTAAAATATTAAAACGTTCCATAGTAAAATGAGGATGAAAGTTGTAATGAATAAGTAAATTCAAGATAGGTAATGAATTATATATTAAGAGATTTTTCGAATTCGATTTCTCTCGGTAGTAGATTTCCGTACAAAAATACTCGATATTGAATTGAGACTAAGAAAGAGAAAGAGAACGCCACCAGTCAGTGGAAAAAAGTGAGTCTTGCTTTAGATACACCCAAGACTCGTTTTTCATTTTTAAATTGATTATTTTAAAATTAAATCTAAATAAATTAATATTTTTTATATTTTAATGCAATTAATTTTAATAGTAATAAATTTTTCAGCATGGATACCATCAGTGCTCAATAGGGGTCGGGAAAACTTTTTCCGTGAAATTTTTGTTTATTTGTGTTTTTTATAAAATATTAAAGCCAACTTTGATCATTTTTCAAAATATTTTTTATTTGTACAGAGAAGTATTTTGAAACAAATAATTTTTCCGTTCAGAATTCATAATAGTGCGCTTGGATTGGTTAACGGCCTACCTAACTATCACGAGCACGCAGTAAGTTTCTGCAGTTTCTGGGCACCACTTAATCCATTTAAGATGAATAAACAATACTACGGTAAATACCCCGAGGAAAGAATGAACAGTCTCTTGAAAAGGTTTCATTCACAAAGAAATCAGAGAATTGTGATGAATGTGAACAGAAACAATAACTCTCGAAATCTCGTACATTGTCTACACGTGTAGTATATTAATTATCTACGTGGTGTAGACAATATGGCACAACATTGGTGTCAGTTGATACTGACATTTTCAAAAAGAAACTTTATAGAAAAAAGAAGTTACCATTTGCAGAGTAATATTACATTTGCGATTGTTAATTACTTTGTTATTAAAAATTTTAAAATTTATTTGAATATGCTGGATAATTTTAAATATATTAATCTCAAGTATTTGGTTTCCAAAAATTTAATTCATTTGACCTGAAAACTTTATGGCATCCGCTTTATAAAAACACAAATTGAAAAACAACTAATAAGCAATAATCGAAAACTTCTACGAATTATCTACATACGCAACCAATTGTTGACATTGTCTACACAAAAATCTGGAAATAATATCATACCATTCTAAACTGCAAGGTGGCGCGGAAAGACTGTGTTGTGTTCAACACATTTTTCACAGATTTTCTCAAAATTTATCTGGTTCGTTGACGTACACTCTGTCTTTCAAATAAGCTCAAAGAAAATAGCCGGGAGTGGTTAAATATAATGAACCCGGCGGCCAACTGAGAATGTATTTGTTGGCCAAAGATGTCTCGTAACAGAGCTATTGTGTTCCTTGCAGTATGGGGTTCAGTTTAATTTTGCTGGAATCACAGCTTTGGACTATTTAGCACAGCTGGCATTTTTTTGCCCTTTATTAATAAAAACGAAGACTGTGCTCATCTAGCAATTTATCTTTCAAAATTTTACAAATTTTACATTTCTTAAACAATTCTGATTTGTTAGGCTGAAACCCAATGGTTAGTCTCAAAATTAATAAACCCTTTCTTTACTAACCCATGCAATTTTTTCTGAGGCACATCCTGATCTTTCGCTTTTTCTCCGTCTTACTTTACGCATTTTCTGCCAACTCGAAGACGTACGGCCATAGGACCGATTTAAGTTACCATCTGCGCATTGCTTAGCTCAATGCCAGCCAATAGCACTGGACATGGAAGATGGGTCAGCCCATGAGTTTTGCACGCCGACAGGGGGTCGTAGTTGTGTTCCTTTTAATCACAGATCGTAATCTGTAAATGAAAATTTTATTTTGCATCCTGCCTCTAACATGATTCGAACTCGGTACCGCCCGCTCCAAACGCCAAAGCTTTAACCTATTTAAAATACTAATTTTAATTTGGTATGTTTACTAGGTCAAGTGGCCTTGTTCTTTAAAGTCTTAGCATAGGATTATCTATCATATGGCGAATATAAAAGTTTCCATGTTCTTGGAGCCTTATTTCGTGTTTGGTGGCGTGCTTTTTTATTTCATCTTTAATCTATTCCATCTGTAAGTCCTTGTGAAGCTCTTTATTTTTTGTGTACTACGGAGCATTTACGATGCTAAGGAGAACCTTGTTTTGAAACGTCTGTATCATTTTGGCGTTTGTTTGCTTAGTACACTCTCAGAGATGAATACCGTAGGTCCATATCGGCTTCAGTATTTGCCGATAGAGCAGCAGCTTGTTGTGCATTGTAAGCTCGGTGCCTCCCTCTACATATGAGCCAATACATTTTTCTGAATTTAATATTAGGCTGTTTTTTTTCTTTTTGACATTCCCTCTCTACTTGAGCTTGGCATCGAGAGTCATGCCAAGATATTTAGCTTTATTTGCACAAGGCACCGGTCGTGAGTTAATTTCTATCGCTAGATGGGAAGCCTTTTGATATGTAAAGTTAATATGCGAGGATTTCGTCTCATTAAGCTTGATTATCCAGTGCTTAATCCAGTTACAAACCGCTTTGGTAGTCTTCTGGAGTTTGCTCGTTGCATCAGCGACATTACTTCCAATTGCCATGATTGCTGTGTCATCTGCAAAGGTTGCTATGGTTCCTTCATCTGTTGTTAGAATATCCCTTGTATATAGTAAATACAGGATTGGTCCTAAGACACTTCCCTGCGGGACACTTCCCTGCGGGAAGATCTTAGTGTGATATAGAATTGCCACGGCAGATCTATATGCAGCTTGAATTCCAGTCCACTGTGCCTAGCTTTATCGAATGCTTGGGCGACGTTCAGAAATATGCTGGATCATACTTGTTTACGTTCTTTTGTGATCCAAGTTGGTGTGGAGGAATTAGCTTTCGGTCCTCAATTATTGGTTTAATTCTTTTTAGTAATAATTTTACAAAGAGTTTTGTCATAATTGGCAGCAATGAAATTGGCCTGTATGATTTTTATCGTTTTGTGGTCTAAAAGGTTTTGCTATCATGATTACTTCTGCTACTTTCCATTGCCACGGAACATATTTTAACCGAAAGCTTGCATTGATTATGTGTAATTGCTTTCGAAATCATTTACCTGGTACAGCTTTAATAAGTAATCAAGTCATACCCGGGTGCTTTTTTAACATTCATGTTGCTTTTTACTTCTTCTTTTAATTCTTTGAGAGTTACTGGGCGAATATCAAAATCATCTAGCTTTTGGATTGACATTATATTTTCATTGGCCGTTTGCCTTGGTAGTGAGTGGTTGGAAGGTATCCTCGAGATACTTCACGTACAGATCAGCCATTTCTTTAGGACCTCTTGCCTAGGTTCCATCCTCCTTTTTAAGTTGAGGCGCTTGCATTTTGGGTCTTTTGAATCCCATTGTCGCCTTCCACAAAGAATAATCAGAATATTTTTCATCGGTTAGGCTTACTAGATCTGTTGATTGATGCATTTTTAATTAATTTAAGAAGAGATTTGAGACTGTTACGTAAATTGTTGAGAATTGTTTTGTTCTTCGTTGTTCTAGTTATTTGACAGGTTTTACGTGCCCATTGTTTTTCTCTTATCAACACTTTAACTTCCATTGGGTAGGATATGTTAAGCTTCTTCTTATTTTGTAAAATGAAGGTACTTGCCAAAGTACCATTGCATAGTGTTTGCATAGTTGTTAGTGTATAGTTTGCATAGTGAATTGCTTCATTGAGATGTTCTTATTCATCTTCTAACTGGTGGGGATTTCTTATCGGTACCTGAAGATTGATTTTTTCCTCCAATGCTTCACGAAAGAGATCCCAGTTTGTTTTTGAATTTGGTAATCTGGGTGCACTCTCCTTTTGAATTACCATTTCACTGACTGTCATGATAACCGAGGAATGATCCGATACTAAAGAATTACTGCCTTCAATGTGAAACTAGTTCTGGGATATACCTCTTGCTACGTTAAAACCACCAGAGTAAAATTCACATTTTGATGTATCCCATACTTGAAGCAATTATTTACCTTTTGATGTCGTAAGTCTAGATCCCCAATAGGTGCTTTTCGCATTAAAGTCACCTCTAATACTAAAATCACGTCCAAGCGATTTAAATAGTTTAATGTAGTCCTCCCTGTTCAAGTTATGCCGGAGAGGACAATATATTGCAGAGACAGTAAGCTGTCTGTGTTTATTTTGGATCCTTACAGTAGTGACTTGCATAGTTTCTTCTTCGATATTTGATTCTAAATCGTGTTTAATATTTTCTTTTATTAGTAATGCCGAACCACCTCTTGCTCTTTCCGCTGGATGAATGGAGTGATGTAAGTTATAACCCCGTATTTTAACAAACGAAGATTTAACTAATTGGCTTTCAGATAATAAGAAATAGCCGATTTTTTCTGAATTTAAAATTATTTCTATTTCTGGAATATGTTGCACAACTCCATTCGCATACTTAACATTTTTTGTTGGACTGCGTTGAGGGAGTTGCATTTTATTCAGTTGATCAAGTATCATGTTGTTCAGATTACTTTGGTCATCTAGCCGCTTTTTAATAGCTGCAATGCTGTTCATATTGTTTTCCATAATTTGAATATTTGCGGAGCCCATATGTTTGATTGAACCCAAACCTTTCAATACCTGGGCAAGTGCATTTCGTCGCCCTGTGTTGCTTGGTTGTGGGTTTTGATTTATCTGATTTGATATATTAACCACTCGATTTTCTCTTTTATCTCTCAATTTTTGTAGTTGTTTAGCAACCTCACAGCCTCGATAATTAGCCCGATGGCCCTTACAATTTGTACACTTGGCTGGCACATCTCTCCCTATTGTACATGCCTGGGTAATATTTTACACATCTTGGATTCCGGCATTATCTTTGGGCAGCTGGCATTTAAAAACTTTCCATCGTCGTTCGAAGGTGAGCGAACGAATTTTTCAGGGTTAATTATCAGGACTATTCTATATTTTGTTTTGTAAGTGAATGCTTTCAATGAATATAATTCGGGTATACGCCTGATAAGTTTGGAATATAAGCTGTGTTGTTTGTGATTCAGTTATGATCAAAACGTTTGACTCATATAAAGATTACTGGCTTTTAAAGGAGTCTTAATGGCAAACAATTAACTTATATTATCAAAGGCACGAGAATCGAGAACTGCGATATGTAATTTTACTTCATTAACTTATAAGTTGACAGACTCTTGAATTAACGAATTCCACACCAATTCAAACTATCGTATAATCTTTCTAATTATTTGCGACTAACATGATTACAACAAAACAAAAAAGTTACATTTTTTGTTTGACAATGCTATATACCTGTAGCAGAACATAAAATTATAATCAAAACAACTAAAGCTCAACTCAAAAAGTTCTTTTTGATTATATCTAGTACACAAGCATTATAATTATCAGATCAGCTTTTTATAGTAACTTTATTTCTATGTACGTAGTAGTTGCTAATCCACTTACAATATATTTTCTACTGTCTAGATGTGTACCTATATAGTTTTTACTCCTGTTTTCTAACAGTATTAAATTCCAATTATTTTGCTTTGTGTATGTCACAAAGTATTTTATACGTTGTTGGTAATTTTGCATAAAAAAAAATCGAGAATCAACATTCAAGGGAAGTAACACGATACCAGCATATCGCATATACACATGCTTGTATATATAATGTTTGACTCATTCGAATATTGTGAAGCTTATAAAAGAAATAAAAGCTCATGAATATCCGGTTATTGAATTGACAATATTACAGTAAGTTCAACAATAAAAATTTACAACAAATTGTTGATTCAACACATTAATATAATACAAAAAATAAAATAATAATAAAAATGACGATAATTGTAATCATAATAATATAGAAACTATAATAATAGTAAATGATAATAACACTGGGAAAAATTGCATTACCATAAAAAAAAAGTTTGTAAAAGCTACAAGTGAATAAATTGTACTCCATGGACTTTAAAAATAATTTATTTTTTATTTTTGGAATATGTACAGAATTTTTTTTATTTTTTATTATTTTGGTACCCAACATTGCAACCAAACATATTAGGTTAATATTAAAACATGAGCAAAAAAAAAATTGGAAAATTCTTGTAGTTTTCCTTTTAGCTTGTCGTTATGTTTGTATGTTGTTGGCTTATTTCTGGCAAAACATATTTCTCGTATATATGAGATAAAAATGTTTATGGTTTTGTTAAAAATGTCCACAAATTTGTTTTATTTGTATATATGTATATGTTCATACATAATATGTATATGTCTCTAACTACTCTTATGTATACGATATTTATGCTTTTGCATCATTTGAGACTAAATTTAATTAAAATTGCAGGTAAATGGAATTGTATGTACTCTTAAAAAGTTAAACGTACAAATTATGTGTGGACTATAACGAATTGGTTGCCAAAGACATTTGATACTTTTGTGTAATGTTATAAATATTTATTAAAATGTTAAAAAAACTTGTATTCCTATGGGACAATAAGAAATAAATAAATACATTAGGGGTTTCGTGTTGCAAAGTTTAACGACATTTGTAAAAATTTATTAAGATTCAACATTTACTCTGCATAAAAAATGTAGGTTCGTCTGTCTATAAAATTAACAATTTTCAAATTTAATTGTTTTCCAATTTCAGCTGCAATCACTTCACCCGAAAGTAAATGACAAATGTAGTTTGGTAGCAATCAAGACGTTTCAATGTGGGTCGGCTTTTTATTTGCAGCTGGTATTAAGCACGGGCTAATATTTGAAATATAAAGCCATAAGATAAATTATTTAAAATAAAATCTGCGAATCAAAAAAAAATCAAGTTTATTATCAAATAACACAACCCAAACGGGATAATTGCATTGAAGACTGCGCAATGCGCAATATATGAGTAAACAAAAACTAGACCAATTACAAGCCCTCAATTGTCCAATTGACCGGGGCACTCAATACTCACATAGAGATAATAAACAAACTGGAAAGAAGATTAGAGCGATTAGAAGCAAAGGAAACACGCATCGTTAACAATACTACACCAAATGGGCCGAAAGATGAAAATGATTTAAGGGAAATAAGCAAACTATCTGACTGTGTGAAAGAGCTACAGGTTTTCGATGGTAATCCCCTACACTATGTATCATGGATAAACAGTGTAGAGAGCATACTACAAGACTATGAAATAGTCAAAAAGAATCTTATATATCGAGCCATACTCAGTCAAAAAAATAGAGGCAATATTCATTGGAAATTGGAGCGAAATAAAGAACTGCCTTTCACACCATTATGCGGACAAGCGAGATCAGCGCACGTTATAACGTCAACTTAGTTAACTTACACAAGGAAACAGAAGCATAGATGAATTCTATGCAAACGTCAACCAAAAGTCTCTCATAATAAATAAAGTAAAAACAGAAAATTACAATCAAGATACGATGAAAGTACCAACAGAAATGTACAGGAATCGTTCTTGTTAACGCTTCGAAATTGCTTCCGAATTGTTAAATATTTTGTAGAACTTAAAATCTGTGGTTTGTAGATTCACAAGATTAGTTTGGGTTACCACGGGTGCGGTCCAAACTAAAAGCAAGTGAAGACACAGAAAGAATGTCTACTACCTTTTTATTTTATTAATCGTTCGTTTTATTAATCGTCAATATATTTTGAAAGTGACAATAATTTTACAACAAATGCATTAAAATGCATTTTAACACGATCCAAATTATTGTAGTTATGTTGAACATTATGATGATGCGTCAACATTCTCCCCCACCTTGACAAGAGCTGTTGTCAAACTGCTATGTCAAAACGTCTATGTATTCTTGGTGCAGGAAGGGCCGCTGGGCGTTGATTTCGTTGGTTTTTTCCCTGCCACAATATAATAATTAATGCTATGATTATACTTAAAACTGCGAGATTGACATAGGCTATACTGTAATGATGAACATCGTGGCGGTTGGGGTCAGTATTCCAGTGAAGGTCATTATTATGTTCCGCGATTAATGTTTCCAGTTGGTTAGTGTCTATTCAGGATATTGGTATCATGGTCATATGAATATCAGAGTAGTTAAATGTACGCTAGCATTTATAGTTGGAATAAATGCTGAATTTAAGCTGGAACTTGATGTGGATTGCGCAAAAATCTGAAATGTTTTATCCATCAATGTACAACCATCATTGATGTTTAATATTCCACATCCTTCTAGTTTAATCGGGGTAACTGTCCTTCCACAAATGAGATCAAACACCTTCTTACCGCTTATACCGAAAATCCATTTGTGGTGTTCATTAATCTTAGCCCATAGTTAAGCTATGTAAAAGTAAAAGTAAAGCTAAATGACTGAATGTGGTAACTGTGATGGAGCTCGTTATTGTGTTTGTGTGGTTTTTGATTTTCCATAATTCATTTTCAAGCTGTTTAGGAGAAATTAACTGTGAATTGATTAATCCGTTATGCGTATGGGTGAGTATGTCAATCAGAGTTTTCTGAGTATCTTCGACATTTCTGATGATCATGAGTTGTATGGATAACATGTTGATTAATTGGTGTTTATATAAATATGCTGTATCAGCTGAAAGTTGGTTGACTCTATTTTGTATTAGCTCAATGTGCTCGCCAATAACATTTGGACATTCGAAAATTGATGGGCCCAGCATAGTCTAGTTCTGTAAGCATAAATGCTCTTGAGGATAGTACTCTTGGAGGAGGTAGGCTTTCCCATCAGTTGAGTTGCTCTATTAGCATTGAACCTAAAACACTTCTGGCATTGGCGATTGAGTTGTTTTGTTGCTCTTTTGCCGTTGAGGATCCAAAATTGGTTCCTTATGAACGCGGGCGTTAAGTTCAAACCAGAGTACTTTTTATGGGCCCAACCGATATTTGTGAGATGACCCTTTGGTGTAGGATGATTGGATGTTTTTCGTTACAATTCAAAATTGAATGTTGCAATCGTGCTCCTATTCGAGAGAATTTTACTCTTCAGCTCACTGACCCTTTTCCTTTAATTTTCTTGTATCTTACTTAAATGGAGAAGCTTGTGCCATCTTTACAATCCTTACATTAGCTTCTTCTAACTCTTTAACTGTTAGTGCCTCCTTCCGTTTTTGACCTTTATTGGGGCTATTTCAATAGAAACGCCAAATATACGCGAGTACTGGAATTGTTTTTGTGAGAGAAGAAACCCTTTTATATATTTTCGGTTCTGTTGTAGTTGTGCTTATGCTTTAGAGAGTATCTTGCCGTTTTTTTTTCTAACGTAGACTCCGTTATTACGTTACTCGATGACGGCTCGATACTACTCCTAAGCCAATCCGGGCCGGACCATTATAATTTATTATCACTTAGCTTATCAGGATCTACGCCACGAGTTGCACAATCCGCGGGATTTTCTGTTGATTTTACATGTCTCCTTTGTGCAGGGCTGAGGATAGCATAAATCTGCGATGTTCTATTTGACGAACGTTTTCCACTTACTAGGGTGTCCTTGCAGCCAGGCCAGAATAGTTGTCGAGTCAGTCCAGGCTTGCATTTTAACATTTGGGATTCTTATGGCCTCTGAAACTTGTCTCAGTAGTTTCGCTAACAGTACTGCTCCACAAAGTTCTAATCTTGGAAGACTTAGTTTCTGACTCATTGGGGTCACTTTAATTTTCCCGGACATAAGTGTAACTGTTGATTCTCCTGCATCTGTCACCTTGCAGTATACTAGTGCAGCGTAAGCTAATTCCGATGCATCACAAAACCCATGCAGCTCTAAATTTTCGCCCATCGTGGAGTCCTAATTTATTGCAGCTCGCTGACCGTAGTTTTATATTGACTCCATTTTTTCTTTATTTCCTCAAGTAGTTCTTCATCCCATGATAGTCCCTATATCCATGACTGCTGAAACAATAGGTTTCCTATAATAATTGTTGGGGAAAACCATCCTAGCGAATATCTTGGATACCTCCGAGATAAGGGATCGTTTTGTTAGAACTATTATAATGGGTTCCATGTTGACCTGGAACCTAAATTCATCTCGTTGGGGATTCCACAATATTCCTAACGTTTTTATGGATTCACGGTCCTTATTTATGAATGTGGTTTTTGACTTCCTTTGTTCTTCAGGAATACCCTCCATTATGGCTATGTTGTTCGATGCCCATTTTTTCAGCTTGAAACCTCAATTATTTAGCGTTTTTCTTAACTGTTGCTGACATTTTACTGCATGTTCCATGGTCTCTGCACCAGAGACAACATCGTCGACAAATAAATCCTTCAACATGATTTCTGCAGCAAATGGATAATTATTCTGCTCGTCTATGGCAAGTTGTTTTAGAGTTCTAGTGGCCAAATACGAAGCGGACGAGGTACCATACGTGATTGTTCGTAACTTGTGCTCTCCATAGTATCCTTTGTAAGTTCTGTGGTGTTGTTGTTACCAGGATTTGCCTGTACATTTACACAATATCTGCAATGTATACGTATTTGTATTTCCTCCATCTTGTTATAATAGAGAACAGATCTTGTTGTATTATTGGACCTACTAGCTGGATATGGTTGAAACTGATCCTGTTTGTTGTCTTCATTGGTGCATCAAAGACTACTCTCACCTTGGTTGATGTACTTGACTGCTTGACCACAGCATGGTGAGGTAGGTAACATGTTTGCCCCTTGGCATCTTCTGAATTGACCGGAATCATATGTCCTAGCTTTATGTATTCATTCATAAAGTTATTGTATTCTAGTTTTAATTGTGGGTACTTTTCTAATATCCTTTCTAATTGAATTAGTCTTGAAACCGCACATTTCCTTGAGTCTACTATTTCCAATTCATCCCTTAATGGTATAGTGACCTCATATCGTCCTTCTGGTAGTCTTCTGTGAGTAATTGCGTAGTGTTGCTCACTCATTTCTTCTTCTTCTGAGTATGACCTTTCCTTGGGTAGCTCTTCAATTTCCCAGAATTGTCGCAGCTGCACGTCTAGGATGTTTTGTACTACCAGAGATAGTGGATTTGACGTTAATCCTGATTCTGTCGTGAGACCCAGGAGAATCTATCCTAACTCAGTTTTCTGGGCTATTGGTTGCTACGGTGATTTCTTTATTACACCGTCTAACAAGATGTTGGTATATACCTCTGTTCCTAAAATCAGATCAATTGGACCAAGTAAGTCAACATTTAGATCAGACAATGCCAGCTGTCTCTAAGTTGATTTGTTAAGACTCTTTACTGGCGTTGTTGGTAGTTGCTCAGTTAAATTTGGTAACATAAAAGCTTCCACCACCTGCTTGTATTGTCCTTCGATTTCAAGCGATTACAGTTTCCAGTGCGTCTGGCTTTTATATAATAACCATCAACAACGCTCAAGGCTAATTTCTAAGTGTTGCTGTTTTCAACTTAAAATTTTTTTCAATGCACTGTTACCAGAAAGACAGAAGGATTAAGACATTCTGAATCTTATTTTTTGGTTATGCGAGCCTAAATCAAGCTAATTTATCATGTAATAGATTATTTTGAGTTTTGGCTAAATTGGTTATTGAATACTCCTTTTCCGTGATATAATCATAAAATCCACAAAATATTTTAATGAAACTCATCTATCTTCGATTTGTGCGTATATCCGAGCTGTGTATTGCGCCGTATGCCACTACTTCGATTTAATTCGAAAATTCCGGCCACAAAACTGTATTGTACTGGATTACAGTACTAAATGTTTAAAGGCTTCAGTACTTCCCCAAGCCCAGGGTAAATGGAGTATTTCAGGTGTTTTGATCTTCTTAGGGTAAGAAAAAGTTATTCCAGCGGTATTAAAGCACATCGAAACGAATGAATAACTAATTGTGATCTTATGCAAACACAAATATTTATTTAATATTTCGTGGTTTACAGTTTTTAGGCTTCCACAACAATTATAAATTTGCCTTTGGCCTTCAATTGTAAAGTTTTCACAATATTTCAAGTACGTTCTGTACCAGACATCTGCTGCTGCTGTTCTGTACTCAGCATACAAATTTCAAAGCATTACAAGAATTTCATCTTCAATATGTTTACAATAAATTTTGGCTTAAAGCATTTTATGTTCTTGTTGATACACAGTAATATCTAAGGATTTATATCTACATAATTCTTTTGTATATTCTTGTATTCCAAGTCATTGACATTATATATCATAAAATATTTTATTTGTTGCTTTTGTATAAAAACCACACAAATATTTTGAACAAAAACGAATAAATAAATCCTCGACATCGTCAATCATGATGACCCTCCATCCTAAATAATCTAGTACATGTAATTATTATTAACGCTGAGCAAAATATCTTGATAGAAATCGTCGTATTGAATAAAATATGTTCCATGTTTACCCCAAAACATTGAAAAATATTTTTTGTATGTTGTGTTGTTGCTTGGCTATGATTTTTCTATTATTATGGTAAATCCCTTAAAGGGACATCAAGTCTCTGCCAACCAGAATAAATTAAAATGTAGAAAATCAAAATCCAGTTACATCCCATTGAACCAACAAACGAATCAGCCCATTACGATACACATACACAATGCAATGTATGCTGTGTGTTGTAGAGCGCAGAGTGCAGAGGAAAAATCAATCATAATTCTATTTCCGTCAAATGGAAAAACTTTTTTAAACTTTTTATCTTTCCAATTTTTTTTTCCTCTTTTGAAGAAATATAAAAAACAAGATTTTTCAACTCAGTTTATACCTTAAAGGCATTTCCATATTTTTTGCTTTCCGAAATGAAATTTTTAAATTAACAAAATAAAGTAAAACGATTTTTTTTAATTACGATAAAAAAAGTTGTTTGTTGTTGTTTTTTGTGTATGCGAAAGTTTCAAAAGAATTTTTTTATTCTCTCACAATGTTTGGTGTGCGCACGGCACGGTGGACCAATACTCTTACTATTCGATTATAATTAATTTAATGTCGATAAACTGGTTTACAATAGAAAAAATCTAATTCGCTTAATTAAATCTATTAACAATTAAAATAAAACAATTTATTTAAATTTAATTAAACTCAATTTCAATCTTGATAAATTTCAATTAAACATTTTATGTAACTTTTCCAAGAGTTTTATATTTGTTTAAATAAATCCAAAATAAAGCTTCTCAGTTAAATTTATTGCTTATGTAAAGAATTCTTTACCTCTAGCAAATTTTGTATACTGCCTTTGACATACTTTGGAGATTTTGTTCAATGAAGAAGTTAATAAGTTATGCTTATTTCTTTTTGCTGCAATCAAATTGATTAATTCTAAATGTTGTTGTATTGCAAAAAAGTTTGAGATCATGAAATCTTCCGTATTTGGAATGTTCAAAACTTCTGATTTTGAAATTTATTGGATTTGGGCACTGCCGGTTTAATTTATATTTGTGACACGCCTGTCTAATTTTAAACGGAGAATACTCGTACATCTTTTTTACGGAAATTGGTTTTGATATACCTGGTGTTTCTTTTAAACTGAGACGATCAAATATCTCGAAAAATAGCCACTCTACGGAAAAAATGTCCATTATCAAAATTTAATCATACCGCGGGGGAAATACATTAGTGCAAAAAATAGTCCCCTACCCGCTTTGTAGGTGGGGCGGGGTAACTTTTAAACTAAGATAGGAAGCCATGTACGTATGATTTGAATGAAATATTTTGTTCGGTTCATGATAGATGGCGTTGTAATCGACGAAATTCAATTTTTCAATTTCTCCTTCTTAGAACACACGCATTCGATTCTGCAATACGTTTGAAATAAAAAACATCACGTGTTCATTGGAAATACTCGAAATTCGTCATCAAAACCATTTATTAATGTAAATGGCAGGTGAATAAAATAATTTTAGCTTAAAATAAGTGTTCAAAATGATGGCCTGCGACTTCAATGCACTTATTAATACGCATTTCAAATGATTGTACACAACTGAGAAGTGTGTCTGGTTGAATTTCTGATTCGCTCAATCATGTTCTCACGTGTTGTTGGTTCTTGTTTGTAAACTTTGTCTTTGAAATAGCCCCACAAAAAGAAATCTGGCGAAGTAAGATCTGGTGATCTGGCAGGCCAATTTACCGGACCAGCTCTACCAATCCAGCGACCATTGAAATCACGATCAAGTATTTCACGTGCCACCACCGAATAATGTGCAGGACAACCATCATGTTGAAACCACATGTTCCGTCTCACTTCTAAGCTCAAATTTTCAAGTAATATTGGCAGTTCATTTTCCAAAATGTTTCAGTACATTTGACCATTCAAGTTGCCTTCAATAATGTAGGGGCTATGAGTTTGTTGCCAATTATTCCACACCACACGTTGACAGTCCAAGGGCGCTGATGTTCAACTTGACTAAGCCCGTGCGGATTTGTAACAGTTTGTAAAAGACGATTCGTCAGAGAACATTACGCAACGAAAAAAATTGGGGTTTTGTTGTATTTGTTCATGTGCCCATTGACAAAAAGTTACCCGATTTTGGAAATTAGCGCCATGAAGATCTTGGTGTAAAGACACATGACATGGATGATACTTGTGCCGTTTTAAAATTCTCGAAACACTGGAGAGAGATAATCCGGAATCGCGAACTATTTCTCGTGTACTAACATGAGGATTATGAGCCACTGCTGCCAATACAGCAATTTCATTATTTTCTCCAGTGACTGTTGCTATACGGGTCCTCTTTTTGGTTGAACATTTCCATCAGTAATAAATTGTTTGATAGTACGGCCAAATGAAGCACGTGAATGAATCCTATTCGGAAAACGTTAAGCGTAAGTAGCAAAAGCATTTTCTAGATTTCTGCCAGCATCTCCATAAACCAGAACCATTTCAATTTTCTCTGGCACAGTTAAACGCTCCATTCTAAAGTATTTTAGCGTTTATTTTGCAATTACGAAAAACATGAAGATAAGAAATAACACAAACGTTAAATGTGATTTACAAAACTGAATAAATTGTTTTGATGACGAATTTCGAGTATTTCCAATGAAAACGTGATGTTTTTTTATTTCAAACGTATTGCAGAATCGAATGCGTGTGTTCTAAGAAGGAGAAATTGAAAAAATTAAATTTCGTCGATTACAACGCCATCTATCATGAACCGAACAAAATATTTCATTCAAATCATACGTAGAATCCGCATCTGCAATAAAAAATATGGCTTCCTATCTTAGTTTAAAAGTTACCCCCGCCTCACCTACAAAGCGGGGGCTGGAGGAATATTTTTTTGCACTAATGTATTTCCCCCGCGGTATGATTAAATTTTGATTATGGACATTTTTTCCGTAGAGTGGCTATTTTTCGAGATATTTGATCGTCTCAGTTTAAAAGAAACACCCGGTATAGAAAAAATTATAGATTTATGATTAATTGAATAAGTCTTTGGCATGGGTAGCAAGGGCATCAGATGACGAAAGGGTGAGTGCAGTTGCAAAGCTCGATTTCCTGAGGCCGCGACAAATTCTCATCCTATGAAATAGTTTACTTTTTAAAAAAAGTTGTATAACCACTAGAGGAATTAAACTTCATCACTACTTTCCATTATTTAATCAATTTGGTAAAGTGCTAGAGCGAAAGCTCATAAGCACTGCAAATAAACAATGAAATATTTTTTTCTTTATTAAATTTCAATTATAATATGAATATTACAATCATCAAGAACATTTCTTGTTTGTTTGAGTTGCTGTAATCCGAAGGGTTTTCCCCTGCGAAAAAATATAATTTCCCTTATTTAAAGATGAATTTCCCATTATTATACTAATCTTTAGTAGAAAAAGAATTGCTGGTTGAATGCGGTTGAGAGGGTTAAGAGACACTCAAGTAGGGGCGGAAAAGAAATTTCATGATATATTGCGGAATGAAATGCAAGATACGAAGCTTAAGCATCAAAAATCTCATATAACCGAAAACCCGGAAAATGAGTTACACGTCATAAATGAAAAAATTGAGGAGATTGAGGATTTGGTCGACAAAACTGAGAATAGCTCCATTCAAGACAAACAAAAGGTATTAATTAAAATTTTACACTGTAAAGATAGAGCAGAGCGTTTAATTAACTCATACCAAAATTTGCCAACAATATCTAGCCTGTTAACTGTAGTGAAAAGGTTATCAAGATCAATTAGTAGGCACATTAGAAAATGTGAGGCCGAAGCCAATAATAGCAAAAGTACCGATTCTAACAAACCCGGGTAATCCACCCATACTAATAGCGAACATGAACATGAAAAAAATAATTCCCAAAATTATGATTCTTTTAGTAAGTCTCTAGATGAATTGGAAAATAATTTGGAGCCATTTTTATGAAACCCATCTGCCAATTTTATGAAACAATTAAAGGCGGAAGCTAACAAAACAAAAGAAACTAAAAACCGGAAGTAGAAAAATTCTAGAGATACGGTAGATGAGGGCAGTCTAAATACCGATACCTCAAACACTGATTCCGAGAATATTACCTCATCGCGGTATTTTAGTGTTTTTTGACCTAGAAGGTCGTAAAAAAACAATGAACCGTGGTATCGAAGTGGTAACCATCGTTCAAGATGAAAGTCGAGAAGCATGCCAGCCAAGACAAGATACCCTCTCAAGAATTAGTGCATTTAGTAAGAAATTTTGTTTCTGAAAAGGCTGAAAAATTTTATTATGTTTTTATTCGCAAAAATAGGAAAGTCACTTGGGCTCAATTCAAAAAATCTTTTCTAGCTAGATTCAGCAGTTTGGAAAATGACCGTGCTTTGCGGCGTAAAATTAAGCATCGAGTAAAACATCCCAAAGAAAGTTTCAATGATTACGTACTAGAGATCGAAAGTCTAAATGCAAGACTAAAAAACCGTTGCGCAGTGTTGAATTACTTGACGTTGCTTTGGAAAATATGAATCACGCACTGTGTAATGGCACATGCAATGAGCGGTATCGTTCCTTGGAAAAGTTGAGGCAAATCTGTGATAACTACGAGCGCTTGTGGGCCACATCCGGTTATGATCCACATCGTTTTATTGATTCCCGATCAAAACGGAATGCTGTAGTTGTGGAACAGCTTACGAAACTCCGATCTTCCAGCAGTCATTCTACATTTTCTAGCAAGTTCGAACTTAAGAGTCGAGAGTTAGAAAAGGGATCGGATAGTGTTAGTATCAACGAAGGCTCTGAACAAAACGTAGAAGCTTGCTAGCCCCACACCTTAACATGTTTCTGGTTTGTTGGAATTGCCAGGAGGACGTAGATTTTCTGATTGCAAAATAGACTGCACCGAGCAGTTCTGTATGAAATGTGGGTTGGCTCGGTTTACAGCTAGCACCTGCACTAAATGTTTAAGTGATAAGGAGAAAAATGGTCAGCCGAACGTGCGAAAAAATGGGAATCACATACGGAGAGGACACCAATCCTCAATTTAGCGTCAATCAAGAAATAGATGAATCTTCTGTCTCACAGAGTACAGAACTCGATCCCGCACGAAATAATCGGTCTAATATTATTAGCTCTCGTTTTACTAGTATTAAAACTTATTGGATAGATCGTAAATTGTTTAACCGCGCTTGTCAACTTTACTATACATGTGAATATAAAGATAACCATCCACGCCCTTACGCTAAAATACCTATTAAAGGACGGACACTATTAGAACTTTTAGATATAGTGGCGCAACCGTTAATGTTTTGGGGAAAATTTCAGAGGATTTCTTAAACTCCATTAACGCTAAAATAAGACCACTAACCACGTACATTTCAACGGCCGATGGAACCTCGTATGCCATTATCGGGATTGTGACTATACCAGTGGCGTAGGCAAATCAATCGAAAAACCTTAAATTTTGTATTGTGCCCACGCTTAGATCAGAAATATGTCTTGAAATTGATTTTTGGTCTCAATTCAACATATCTCCGGATACAGTTTATGAAATTAATACCAAGATAGATTTTTCTAATGACCAACATCTCCTTAACTCAAATCAAAAAATACAATTAGATCAAATAATTCGATTAGTTCCTTCATTTGGCTCGGAAGAACGAAATTAGTTGAACATGTTATAGATGTGGGTGATGCAGCAACAATAAAACAGCATTACTTTCCTGTATCTCCGGTGAAGCAAGAATTAATTTTTCCAGAAATTGATAGGATGATTGAGTTAGGTGTCATTGAGGAGATTTCTAGTCCCTGGAGCTCCCCAGTCGTATTAGTGAGTAAACCCAATGGAAAACAAAGGCTATGTCTGGATTAAGCTTACCCGCTTCCTATAATTAATGATCTTCTGGGAAGGATGCAAAATACTAATTTTATTACCAGTCTCGACCTCAAAGATGCCTTTTGGCAAATTCCGCTATCCAAAGAGTCAAAAGAGATCACAGCGTATACAGTTCTAAGCCGTCCTCTCCAACAGTTCTGCGACATGCCGTTTGGCTTGTGTAACGCTCCCCAAAACATGTGCAGACTGATGGATCGAGTGATACCCCACCAACTTTGAAAAAACGTTTTTATATGATTTACTTATAGTTTCGGCTGGGTTTCACGAACACCTGGAACTTCTCAAGACGGTAGCAGAATTATTGTAAAGGGCCGAACTAACCCTTAACATTGAAAAAATCATTTTTTGTTAAAGGAGACCAAATACTTGGCGTACATAATCGTAGATCGTGGATTGAGAACAGATCCTGCGAAAGTGGATGCAATTAAAACTTTCCGGCACCGACTACTGTGAAGCAAACGCGACCGTTGTTGGGGATGGCGGGTTGGTATCGTCGCTTTATACTAAATTTCTCAGATGTCACCGCCCCCATTACCAATTTATTACGTTAAGGCGTTAAGTTCAAGTGGAATGTGATCATTCGTCATTCGATGCGATGCAAGTACCCAAGGGATTGGTAGTGTACTTTTTCAATTGGATTTCGATGTTATTGAGAAACCTATAGCCTTCATATCACAAAAATTCGCGGCACAATGAAACTACACAATAACTGAACTAGATTGTCTAGCCGCAGTTATCAGTGTAAAGCAATTTCGGCCATATATACAAGGTTATAGGTTTACCATTATCACCGATCATGCTATAGTCTTAAGTGGTTAATGTCCCAAAAGGATTTAAGTGGGAGGCTTGCGAGGTGGAGTTTAAATCTCCAGGCGTTTTATTTTATGATCGTTCACCAAAAAGGTAAGGGAAATGTCGTGGCAGACGCATTACCCACAATTCATTGTGATGGTGCGCCAGAACTCAATGTGGATACCAATTTTCTAAACTTCGACGAATTTAATAATGGTATTATTGACGAAGCATACCAACAACTTCGAACTCAAATCGAAGCCTGTCCTGAAAAGTATCCGAACCTTTGTGTAAAACAAAATAAAATATTAATCAGAATTGAGCCTAAATGAGATACCTCGCTAACAGACTTACCCGTTTGGGAATCGTGGATACCTGCTTGACAATCTAGTATACTAATTCACAGAGAACACAACAATCCTGATGGAGCTCATGGTGGAATAAAGATAACATTAGATCGACCTCGTCGGTTGTACTACTGGCCTAAAATGGCGGAAGAAGTTCATAATTATATTAATGCATGTGACATTTGTAAATAAAGTAAAGCGACAAATTCTCATTCTAGGTCACCACTAGGGAAACTAATGCTGTCGGATAGGCCATTCTAAAAGATTTATATTGATTTGTTGGGGCCGTATCCACGTACCTCGACGGGAAAAATTACTATCTTGCTAATACTTGACAATTTAACTAAATTTATTTATATAAAAACTCTGTCAAAAGCGACGGCCACAAATATAATAAATTGCCTAAAAGATGAGATATTTTCCTCGTTTAACGTTCTCCAATTTATTCATAGTGACAACGGCGTACAGTTCGTTGGAATCGAATTTCAAAGGCTCATGCACGAATATGGAATTACTCACATAAAACTGCATACTATTCACCTCAGAGCAACGCTTCGGAGGGGGTAAATAGATCAATCGTTGCAATCAGAGCCTATGTACACAATAAACATTCGACTTGGGACAAGCAGCTTCCCCAAACTATGCGATAATCCAACCCAGTATAGGCATTCTATCCAATGAAGATTAGTTTGTAAGGATATTCTTCTCTCTTTGACAATTTCATAAAAAACGTATATATGTATACCGCGGATCATCTCAATAGATTTCGATTCATTAAATTAGCGGTCAGCAAGGCGATACTCAGCAGCTTGCTTGAAAAATGTTCATGCAAATTAACTGATTGTGACGGTAAGCTATATGGTTGATACTTTATTGAGTATTAAAGCAACATCGAAGACGAACTTGGAGCAATCCATACCTCATGTTTGACTAGCTGAAATTGCAAAGAAACCGTTAATATTCACACAAGCATATTTTGCGATTCAAGTCTGTGGTTGTTTTTACAATTGTGGGTATATTAAGACTCTTCATTCTTGGTTGCACATGGACAGCTTGCCAATTTGTGGTTAACTTTTAAGCAATTGGTGCATAGTTTATGTTTATCGAAAAACTTGTTTCGCTACTATGTGACAGATGTGGTTTGTTGCAGTAAGAACTTTCATTTCTGTTCAGATCATCTTGGCTTGATATTTATTTGGCAACTTTGTAACAGGCAGTTTCTAATAAAGTGGATTTATACATTTTAATTTATTTGTTACCATTTCGTGCAGATTTTATCCAATCGACGATCAATATCAGTATTGTTACAATAAAATGACCGATAGTAATACAGCAGCTTCAGAAGTGTTTCAGATCGAATTCTATTTGAAATGCTGCGTGTATTTTAAATTCTTGTAACACATTCAGCATAAAGTGTGCAATGTGAGGCGATGAATTTTTCTTATTAAAATTTCATTTTCCCGTACAACCAATTTAGAAATAATTGTTTGTCCATAAATCAACTTCCAAAATGATTGCATCCGCTTTTATTTTACATATATCACCACCAGCGAACACCAATATACATTTTCGCACAACATTAATGATTTTTTACACCATAACACATAATATGATGCGAGCATACAAATCATAATGTCACCATGTATAATGATCATAGCGAGAGCGCAAAGTATAAAAAAACCTCCAATTTGCTATCAAACTAAAGGCGACATGAAAATTATTAAAAATCTACATATTGCTGTCATTGTTGTTGTGGTTCATTTTAGGGTGTTATAATAATATAGTTGGATATTTGCACATGTATTTGTATATTCCAACACCCAACATAACAGTAATAATAAAAAAAATGTACATAAAAAGCTTTGATATTGAAAGCACTAAATATGGCGAGAGGAAAAGCAACAACACCAAAATATTTTGTGTACAAATTTTACGATTGACAGTATGTTCATTTGGGTGTGTTTACAATTTTTTATTTTAGTTTTTCACTTGAATTGACGTAAATAATTGATTAAAATTGAAATACGCGCAAATAAAATAAAAAATCTCTGTATATGACATTTTTACAGTGGTATAATAAATGTCATATGGCATGGACCTAACCCAATTAACTACGAAAACTGTATAACGTTTCGTTTCGTCAAGTGAATGGAACTGGGATTTTTAATAGACGACACTATTGGTCGCCAGTTTTGTAATTGTTGACTTAATGCCGTTAGTTATGATCAATCCAAATCTTTCGATTAGGCTTAACCCTTTTCTTTGTGTTCGAAATTGTTAGGAGATGGTTCTTGCGAAAAATTTGTTTGGGAAAATCCACCGGAAAAATCGGAAAATTCGGAAAATCGAAAAGAGAAAAATTGGAAAATCTGAGTGAAAAACTCGGAAGCTTCCCGAAAACCCCGAAGAAATTGATTTTTTTATGAACTTTTGGATTTTTTGCATGTTTTGATGATTTTGGACGCTGCAAAGCGTGGAAAGCCGATGCAAAGCTTGAAAAATATTAATGCTGCAACCCAGTATATGGCGTTGTACGTTGACTTAGGCGTTGTGCAGTTTGACAGGTGTCCTTTTCGCATTTCCATTTCGATTGAGCGAGCGTTACATTTTCCTTGCTGCAAATAAATTGAACATTTGAGTATTAATTCGCTGTTTTATGATATTCGAATTGTGCGCATTGCATCCATAAACAGCACCACCATTACAATCATATAAAGTTCGGTGTGATTTTTACGATTTCGATAATTTTTTCCAGAAATGTATTGGTGCGTGACAAGTGCGGTTATCAAATTGGATTGCGGGATTGCGATTGATTCGATCGGTAAGTTCATTTATGTGGATTAATAACATTAAAGTAAATTAGTCAAATGAATGATTGTAATTTTTCGGAATTGATGTTTGATTTTTAGGACGACGAACTGTTACTCACAAAGAATGCACGGTGTCCATGAGAATGAAGCTCATGAGCAACGCGAAGAATTAAATAAACAGAGCCGTGCACATATCGAACAAGGCCGCGCTGCACGGGCACCAGCTCAGTTTCGACAAAATGTAATTCGACGAAGGAATACGGTGAACGTCGACTTGAATCGCGCTGCTTTCAATTATAACTCTACACCCACCTACAAAAATCTTCGCTACGCTTGCCAAGCATTGAAGTTCCAAGCAGAAACACCAAGGCTATGTTGTGCCGATGGCATAGTTAAATTACCGGTTTTGACTTCACCACCGGAGTCATTGTTGTTTGGCAACCCCGCAAACCCCACTATAAGGTAATGACGTCATCACGTGTTCATCACATTTCCGATGATCACAAAATAATCATCAGAACAGACAAAAGACCAACCGGAAGCCATGTACGTCAGCACAATGCTCTTATAACTATCGCCGCAGTCGCAGTTGTGATTGTTGGCGAAAATGTCGCGTGATATTGTGATCAAGCGGCGTGATGACGGTCGAGTGATGAACTTCAATATCCATTGATGTTCTGTCATGGAGAAGATGGTTACCTCTTCCAGATTAAGATGATCAATCCGCTGATCAATAGGTTATTGAGCTGTCGATTGTACTTACATTGCAATATAAATAACCTATTCATTTTGCAGGTGAAGAAAGGTCAGTTCCATACATTTTTATACTTATCGGTTGATGATGCGACAAGGCGTGCGCAGACATCTTTGAGATATCGTCGATTGTTTCAACTGTATGGCGTCGATATGTATGTCAAGATCGAAACAGCACGTTTAAATTCCATAAGCAGCAATCAATCAAAACTACGTTCCGGTGAGTACATTCATCTGCGCGATGCCATAGTTTCGGAAGGAGAGGCAACCAACGTTGGTCAATTGACCTTTCTTCCCGTGACATATGTTGGCATTTCACGGCATATGCATGAATATGATGGCCATATTTGCTCATCACGTTCACATGCAATCCGAAATGGCCTGAAATTCGAGCGATCGCCACGACATCACATGTGTTCAAACAATAACTCCGGAAACTAATGGATTTCATTGTTAATCAGATGGTTTTTGGACAGCCACGTTGATGTATGTACTCAGTAGAGTGGCATAAGCGTCGATTACTATATGCACACATTCTGTTGTGATTAATTGAGAAAATCAGAACAGCTCAAATCGATTCAATCATAAGCGCCGAAATACCAGATAGAGGAGCCAACCTGGTGTTCGCGGTAGCCGCAACAAGCGTGATTCACGCCCCGTGCGTAGATCACAATCCAGATTCACCGTGTATGGCTGATGGGAAATGCACAAGACAATATCCGCTTCCGCGTCATTCACCTAAAGATGTTGGCAGAATAGTCACGATGACGGCGAATGGAACAGATATCATGGTTGATAATCGCTGGATCGTTCCATATTGCAAGCTTCTATCGAAAAGATTCGCAACATACTGCAATGTTGAGTAATGTAACTCAATTAAGTCCATTAAGTTCATTAAATAGGTACATCTGGCAGTGTTCGGCATTGCTGCTCAGGATGCAAATGAACATGAGTCAAGATTCCATTTGGACAGTTATGTCAGTTGCAATGAGGCGATTTGACGTATTTTCTCATTGGCAATAGTCGAACGTCAACTCACTGTTCAACTGGAGAATTGACAACGTGTCTATTTCACTGAAGCTAATGCAGCACAACGAGCTACAATACTTTCGAATTTCTTCGAAATTTTCCAATTTGGAACCAATCGACGAAGAAGTTTCATCAACGAAAGAAAGGCCAGCCTGTGACAGGATACGTCGATGTATATTCGAATGATTTCGGCCGTGTGTACATTGTTTATTCACGACAAAACGAACTCTTCTCTCTTCCTTTTCATTTGTTCCGTGTTTGTGGTCTTATTTTGTTCGATTACCTTCGTACTATAGATGGTGTGTTGCACCACTTATCGCTAGGCTTGCGAACGTCTGAATTTGCTGGAAAACGACACACATTGGGACTCAACACTCAAACATTGTTCGCGAAAATCATAGCGACGTGTCATCCTTCGAACGCATTGGAATTGTGGAACGAATACAAGGACGAGATGGCTGACTACATTTTGCATCGAGTTCGCAGCCGCGATCATGATCGAAGACATGTGCGTCCTTATGTGCGGCATCTATTTGTCGAAATTGGGCATGGTAGCATCAACTCGTTCGATGCACGAGACATTTAATCGTGAATTGCAACGTGGTTCATTGAGCCAAATAGTACGAACGAATGACCCGCATTTGAATGCACAGCAAAAGAACGCGAACGACGCATTGATGAAGGCGGTTGACGAAGGAAACGGCGGAATATTCTTCATCGATGCTCCCGGTATAAGAATGCAAAATCATTATCTGGGTCGAGTGCATAATGACACACAAACAATAATTGAAAACGTTCAATCGAACGATGAAGGATTTAAGAAGTGACTCAAGACGTTTTGGTGAAATGATGATCCTGCTGGCCTGCAATTTTCATTAAACGCTACCTGTCATTCCGAGATTGACAGCTGCAGATGAACTCAACGCATCTCTGAAATTGGCGAATTATTCGCCGGCTTAATTTCATTTTTCTCGAATTTTTGCATTTTCACGACGTCGAAGAAAGAGCTCGTCACGAAAGTGTTTCCAGACGAGGTAACCAACTATCCGACCGAGTTTTCGAATGCGCTTGATTTGCTGGGAACATCACCGTATAACTTGCTGCTAAAGGTTAGATCTGTGATAATCATGCTGCACAATCTCAACCATCCGTGATTGACATCCGAGAAAGACAAATTCAAAGAAGAGGATGTTCTAAATCCGAGAATTCCTCTGATTCCAACTGACATTCCATTCTACTTCACAAGTGCATTCAGTTCCTCGTTTGTTTGGCGTTCACCATGCCGATTAACGAATCGCAAGTTCAGTAATTGGAAGTGTGCGAAACAAATCTGATCATTCCGTGTTTTTCTCATGGTCAGTTGTACATCGCGGGTTCGAGAGCTGGCAAACCATCATCGTTGTTCATTTACGCACCGGATAACATAACGAAACCGCAATGAATTGCATTGATTTGCGTCTGTAATCGATTTAATTTCACTCGAACAAAATACATTGAATTTGTTTGAATTCCAGCTGACTCCAATTCATTTCCACAATGAGAGAAAAAATTCAAAAAACTAAGTTTGAATCGACATTTCATTCACTTTTCAATACATTAGTGTTGAATTCGATGATAAATTGAATGGAATGTTTACTCAAATCAAACGTCTATCGAGAATTGAGTTGAATTGTTTGAGTTTTTCTCTCACCAAAATCAATTGTCGTGAAGGACAAAGTATTTGCTCGGATCGAAGTAATTTGGGGTGGAAAGAAGTTCACCGAGTCAGCTAGGTAATTTTAAAAAAGACGATATTTAGTGCCCGTTAAACTAAAAAATATATAAGAGGCAGATTCTGTTGTATAGAAGGGTGGTGGTGGACGAGCCACACAAACCTTTCGTCAGTCTTACAATGCACCAATAGCCAAGAATTTTGGCAATCTCCAATCTGACAACTATTGCAAACTGCCTGCTGTTTGCGTGATATGCGGTAACATGTACAAAACTAGCGAGTGTGGTTTAGGGAAAACCAAACCTGAAGTAAAGAAGTGCAGCAATTGTGGGGAAAATCATAACGCTAACTACAAAGGGTGCATTGTGTATAAGGAGTTAAGGAAAAAAATGATACCAAGGCAATGAATTGAGCAACGAGCTTTCAATCAAATATTCATAAACGCACAAACAATGAGAAAATTATCTCTGCAACCATTAACACTGTAACATCATACTCAGAGGTGGCTGCGGGTAACGTGCAAAATAAAGCAAATATACCTCAGAATGATGATCAGGGAATCTACAAAATGATAAGTAACCTCAACGAAACAATGAACAAGTTTATGCAAATTATGGAAACAAATATGGGGCTCATACTGCAAAACATGACTACCCTGATGCAACTGTTAACGAACAATCAAAATATAAGATGATTGATTGATTTGATTGATTGATTTTGAATGTACGACCAAGTTCTTAGGCTTGAGTTCCCGGATGACGCCGGGTCCATCGTACACCCTTTTTTACACATAACAAAACCGAAGGATTGGATAGGTTAGTTAAGTGGGACAGAATCGGCCCGGTTACAGACACCTAGGTATAGCCGATAGTTAGTAACACAAAGACAACACAATTCTAATCTACTAGATGAAGGATAAAGGCTTAATAGGTTAATGGATAACGATGGTATTGGTCTTCAACAATTGCTTCTTTAAAACGGCAACCTAAGAAAAAATATTATTATTTCACATGCATCTGGAATTTTCCTGAACTTTAATTCTATTAATACTTTTCGGCTTCCTAACCAAAATTGGTTGACTCGACCCGTTACAGACACCTATGTAAAGTCGTTAGTAATAAAATGACAACACAATTCTAAACTACACAATCAGCAATTACAATGAAGCATTAATTCACAAGCATCTGTAAATTTCCTGAAATTTAATTCTAAATTCATATTTTCCGGCTTCCTAAATAATTGAAACATTTATTAATTTAATCATTCTGCAACTCCACAACTTACACAATTACCGGATTGTATTCAAATATCCCTTAAAATATCCATCCATTAAAATATCCTAAATAAATTGGAATTCGCAAAAATTTCGTATGTTTACTAAAATTTTTTTATAAATCTGATGAATTTTTCCCGACGCCCATCCTTTTTCACAAGGAAACAAATACTTTTATCACTACTTTTGCACTAGTTCTGGAACTTCTTCTACGTTTGCTGGGGATATATCACATACAATTAATCTCAGACATGACACATGCGACTCGTCTATGACTTGTCACCTCGTATTAGACTTGTCATAAACGATTCATCTCAGACTGGTAACAAACGTAAATTAATAATTAGTGTGTCGTCAATGGCTTTCCTGCTGGAAGGTAATATTTAAGTAAAGGCAACTAGATAAAATTTGAAAAAATTATTCTAAAATGAATGATAAATAAGTTTTATTTTATAATTTTATACTCGTATATTAAATATATTTGAATGAGATTTCCTGAGAACCGAATAATTTTAATATAATAGCTCGGCACTGTACATGTAGATTAATATTTAGGGTTGATTTGAAATTGGGAATTAATAATTATACCCTGATGCAACTGTTAACGAACAATCAAAATATAAGATGATTGAACATAAATTAGCCTTATGGAATACCAATGGGCTACCACAACAAAAATTAGAAGTACAGCATTTTCATAACGAACATCTCTGAGACACATTTTATACAAATGAACTCTGCAAAATTTAATGGTTATAAAATTTACGATACCCAGCATCCAAACGGGAAACCTTCGAGGGGATCAGCAATTATTTTTAGAAATAGAATAAGACAACATGAACTGGAAAAATATCGCGAGGAACATATACAGGCAACTAGCATCTGCTAAGAAGAATGCAGCTTGCTGTGCATCGAAATATTCAATTAGAAAGCAACAATTATTTCAAAACCTTGGTAAATAGGTAAATTCCTTGCCTGAGGAGATTTTAACTACAAACACATCCAATGGAGCTATCGATTAGCATCACCAAAAGGCAAGAAGCTGTGGGAATGTATGCTGAAAAGAAAACTAGATCATGTTTCTGGCGGCAGACCAACATATTGACCAACCGATCATCCGACCGCACTCCGCAGTTTTAATAACTTTAAGCACGCAACTTTTAAATTCAGAATCAAATATTTTTTTAACGAACCGACACACTAATTGGTCTCAATTCAAATCTGCAGTGACAAGACAGTGCTCATTCAGCATCCCACTTAAAACCAAATCTGAAATTGATGAAGCAGTACAACAGCTACCGAAGAAATTAGAGCAAACAGCGAAGGATTCTACATGCAACAGCTCTACTAAAGTGAAAATGCACCAAGCGTCACAGAATATTCAACGCTCTTAAAGAGCAAACGCATAATGCGCAGGCAATGACAGTTTCATAGATTACCTGGACTTAAATCAAAATTATTTATTTATTTATAAATGATGCCTACAGTGACTACAATCGGCGCAACAAAACATTTGGTAAAAAAATTCCGGCAGATAAGCTCGACTACAAAAAATTACATACAGCTTTCTAGAATGAATTTCTCGACATGTGATTATCGAAAGCTCCGTAGACCTTGTTAAACAGCCGCGATACCTTCTGAACTGGAACAAAAAGACCGTAGTTCGCTACCGCTTGGTCGATGAATAAAGCTCCATCGCGTTGACGCATTCGACGTCCGGGAGCGTACAAGTTGATACGTGCTAGTAACTCATCGACACGTAAATTGATGATATCACACACAAACAGCGCGGAAGCTACGTTTCGGCGATTGTCTAGACGTTGCAGTTTCAAAAGATTACATCTAAGGTGGAAGAACGTAGTCCACGGCACGACTGGATGGTAAATGTCGTAGCGCGAACAAAATAAACTGTTTATCGATACTCCCAATCCTCTTAGAATGACAGTGGTAGGAGGGTGATCAAACAGGAGATGCATACTCCAAAATGGACCGAACAAAGTTAACGGGTCACGAAAGTCCTTGCAGTTTCGTTTAATGAAGTCAAGCATACTGTACGACTTTGAAATATTGGCGTTAACATGTCTGGTAAATTTAGCATCATATTCAAAAACCACACGAAGATCCGAAATGAACCCAACCCGATCAAAGGTTTCGATTTACAGTTGATATTGATAAAAAACAGGCGAGCGGATACGGAAGGAAGAAATAGTTTTGCATTTACTCACGTTTAAAGACAGTAAGTTGTTAATTGACCAGCTGCAAAAGCGTTTTAAGTCGTCATGTAACATTTCGCAGTCTAACACATTAGAGACCCTGGTGAAAATCTTCATGTCATCTGCGAAGAGAAAGGTAGTTGGCCAATCTAAAACATTTTGCAACGTCGTTAATAAACAATGAAAATAATGGTGGGCCGATATGGCTACCTTGAGGCACGCAGGATGGTGCTCGAAATAATGGAGAGAAAGAATCCAGAACCCTAACAGATTGCCGAAGATCTGAGAGATAGGAACGCAACCAGTCGCTGGGAATGAAATCGCAGTCGAGACTCTCCAACTTGCTAATAATAATGGAGTGATCAATCACATCGAAAGCCTTTGCGAAGTCTGTGTAGACAACGTCAAGCTGCTGCTTGGAGTTTAGACTGTCAAATAGATGACCACAAAATGAGGGCAAGTTAGACATGGTAGACCTACCGGGATAAAATCCATGCTGAAAAGGGTAAATAAGTCTCTTGGCATGGAATTGCAATACACTGCGAACCATGGCCCAAACAGTTTGGGTAAGACATAAAGAATGGCGATCCCACGATAATTACTTACCTCACTTATATTACCCGCCTTGAAAATTGGTTGAATGCTTGATATTTTCCAGGGATCTGGAAAAATACCACGACGAAGGCTTTCGTTAAACAAGAAGGTAACTGCAGGGGCCAGACTTACGGCACAACGTTTGAATAGGATAGGTAAGTTTGAACTGCTAGAGTACAATGGAGGTGGAAGTAGTAGGAGACCCTGTGTCTGTTGACCGAAGTGGCTTGTAAACCGATGCAAGGAATTTGACAAACAAATTGAAAATGTCGGATGGCTGATTAGCGGTGGAGGTCTGGTACGACATATTCGACGGAAAACCGGATACCTTTTTCTTGCTGTTAATGAAGTTCCAAAATTAAATAAAGCTACCAAAAACCTGAAAGCAGCACTAACAAAAGAACATGATGAGGGGATTCAATATTATCTAAATAAACTTAAAGTATCAGAAGCAACAGATTATTCACTGTGGAAATCCACAAAAAAATCTGAAATGGCCCGCGCAATCATGCCCTTCAGCTCGCCTTCCCGATGGAAACTGGGCAAGAAGCGATGCAGACATAGCAAATATATTACCCCAACATTTAGGTTAAGTATTTACTGCGAACGAAAATAATGGACACTCGGAATTGCTGCCTGAAAAAGTTAAAGCTTCAGAATTTCAACCAATTAAATATACTTTTGTAACTGTTGGCAAAAAGTAGTAAGACTTTTTAATTTAAGTTTCGCGCGGAAAACCATTCGTCGAAATATTTTTTTCCTATGTTGGTATGACTGTCAGTGACATCTGTGCCAAATGCCACATCAAAATAATCATTAGTGTTTAGTATAAGCTTGTCTTTCTGAAGTACAAAAAGTGCATTCGGCGATTTTTACATCGAGTAAAATTATTCAACAAAGAAGTTCCATTAAATTTTTTGTGCGGAATCAATTTTGTGGTGCCGAAACATTTAGAATATTGCAAAAGGCCTTCGGTGATAATTGTATGTCGCGAGCAAGTGTTTTTGATTGTTACAAATTGTTCAAAGATGGTCGAGAACGTGTTGACGACGAACCCCGTTTAGGACGGCCATCAACATCAACTGATGATCAACACGTTAATAAAATCAAGGAATTGGTGCTCGAGAATCGACGATTATCAGTCAGAGACCTTACTGGCATCGCTGAAATATCGGAAAGATCAGTGAAAATCATTTTGAAAAATCATTTGGGCCTCAGAAAAGTGAAAGCACGATTGGTTGACGTCTTTGAAACAATGCTTTCCGACTACCAGGATGTCATGCAACGTATTATAACTGGCGATGAGTCTTGGATCTATGCTTACGAACCGGAAACAGACGATCAATCTGCCGAATATCGTGCCAAACGTGAGCCGAAGCCGAAAAAACCACGACAAAGTAAGTCAAAAATCAAGATGATGTTGACAGTTTTCTTCGATTATCGAGGTGTGGTGCACTCCGAATTCCTTCCGACCGGCCAAACTGTCAACTAGGAATACTAATTGAGTGTTATGCGTCGTTTGCGCCAAGCTATTCGTAAAAAGAGACCGGAATTATGGGTCGACAACTCTTGGTTTTTGCACCACGATAATGCACCTTCTTATACTGCATTGGTTTTACGTGATTTTTTCACCAAAAATTCCACTCATATCGTTCCGCAACCACCGTATTCGCCTGATTTAGCTCCGTGTGACTTCTGGCTGTTCAGCAAACTCAAACAACCGCTCCGGGGAAACCGTTTTGAGTCAATTGAAGACATTAAATGTGAATCGCTACGCGCATTGGAGGCTATTCCGGAAATTGACTTTAACAACTGTTTCGAGGATTGGAAAAAACGTTGGCACAAGTGTATTGAGACCGGGGGATTATTTTGAGAGGGACGAAATAGATTTGGAGAAATAAATAAAGAATTTTAAAATTATGAATAAAGTCTTAATATTTTTTTCCCACAGTATTAAATGGCGTGAAGTAAAAACAATGATCAGCAAACATATAAACCCCAAAAAGGTACATGGTAATGAACTTATTTTGCTGCAATGCTGTAATGAAAACTTGGTATTTTCCTGAATCATGGAAAATTTCACAGATCTTAATAATACATAACCCAGGTAAAGATGAAACAAGAGTAGACTCGTATCGTCCGATCAGTTTGCAGCCAACTCTGTCAAAGCTCTTTGAAAAAAGAAGCATTTTTTAAAAAGCTTAAACCAATTCTGCTAGAGCAAAGAATTATACCGGATCCCCAGTTTGGATCTAAGGAAAATCATGGAACCATAGAACAAGTGCATAGGATCGTATCAGAAATTTGAAACTCTTTTGAACAAAAAACTACTGCTCTGCAGTTTTTTAGACATCACCCAAGCTTTCGTTAAAGAATGACATGAAGGCTTTGTACATACAATTAAGGCCTACCTACCATCAAATTATCATGCGATCATTAAAAATTACCTGCTATACCGGATTTTCTTGGAGAAATATTATATTGCATCTTCCAATTTAAATGAAATATGCGAAGGGGTTCCACTATAGGCAGTGTATTGGGTCCAGTGTTATATCTAATTTACACAGCGGACCTTCCTACTTTAAATTATATAACAGTTTCAACTTTGTTTCATTTGCAGATGATACAGCACTTTTAGCGACACATTAAACGCTCAAATTGCATCAAGAGTCCTGCAAGAATACTTTGAATAAACTGCTAAGTGGCTTTCAAAATGGAGCATAAAAGCAAGCAAGCAGAAATCAGCGCACATTACATTCATTCTCCATAAACAAACCTGCCCTTCGGTGAAGTTAAATAACATCAATCTACCGCAATGCAAAACCATTAAATACCTATAGGTATACATCTAGATAGAAGATTGACATGGAAGAAGTATATCGAAACAAAGCGACAACAAATCAACATCAAAAGTGTAGACTGTCAATTTTTGTTGTATAAAATGGTACTAAAACAAATCTGGACTTACGGAATACAATTGTGGGGCTCAGCCTGTGCCTCAAACATAATAAAATAGAAACGTGTACAATCAAAAATGCTACGAAGAATGGTAAACGCACCTTGGTACAAACGTAACACAAACATACACCGCGATCTCAACATCGAAACAGTGACAAATAAAATACTGCATTTCGGCAGTATAGCAGAAAATACCAAACTAAGTTAGAACAAAATCCCAACACATTAGCTCGGGAAATATTATGTAGGCCTAGATATCAGCGCCTTAAAAGAAGACATCCCTTGGTTCTAGCTAACTAATTCATATAAACAACAAACCAAATAGTGCGTATTAATATTAAGAACTAACATATAGGTTAAGACTTAAAAAATTAACTGTATCATGAAAAATCATTTTGGCTTAAACGTAATTTCGCAAGTGATGGTTATTTTCCGTTCCACACATTCGAGCTCTTTATAACACATTTTCCATAACTTTTCACAAAATTTCACATGTTATGGAATGCATTTCATTTCGAATGTCGTTTTTTAGTTCTGGTATGGTCGCTGGCTTAATGATGTACACTGTTTCTTTGAAAAGAGCACAAATAAAACAGTTGGTTGTGGTTGGTGAATGTGGCTACCAAATAAAATTTCTAAATTTCGTAACAAATTCATACTGTCCCTTACAGTATGGGATGTAGTTTTTCTCATCTGCTCTAGACGATTTTGCGCAGCTAAATTTAAACAATTCTATAACATCGTCGGGTATTAAGCACCATTGACAGTAACTGTTACGCCGACTACATTTTCAAAGAAGTATGGGCCAAAGATTTTTTCAGAAGATATTCCGCACCAAACAGTACACTTAAGTGGGTGTAGTTGTCACTGACGAATTGATTTTGAATTTTCTGTTGTCCAAAACCTACAATTTTGCTTATTCACGAAATCTATTAATTGAAAAATTCGCTTCTGTGTCCCACTTGATCATATTACCAGATTTAAAAAATTTCGACAAAATACCGAGATTCCCATAAATTTTAAGTGATGGCGAAACGACGATAATATCGCAATAATGATACTGTTGCTGCTTTTGACGGTGTAAGATAAACAATGCTGTGTATACGATAAAACTATATACGTTGTATAAAAACAATATCATTTTCGATGTTGCTTGTGTTTATGTGCTACCGAAAAAAAAATCTGAAAATTTATTTTATATTGAGATAAATTTAACAAAAGAAAAGCGAATTATTTTCCAATTTTTCATGTAACGAAATTTTCTTTCGACATGTACACAGCATCTCGTTTTTTTTTTGTTGTTGTTCAAAAACTAACGCAAGAAACTAAAGGAAAATTCGATTATTTTCTTATCAATAAAAATGGGGACCAAAAATTTCCAGTTCAACAAATATTTTTGTCGCAAAAGAAAACTTTTGAATGTTTTAGTTTTACTGGGAGATGAAAATAACAACAATAATCGTTATATAATACGAAAACAACGAAAAAACTCGCAACAACAACATTCATTTAAAGGAAGTTAGTGGTTTAACTATTTAATGTTGGGATATTCGTTGAAAGACGATTTTCTTACAACAATACCACAGCACACACAAAAAGAAATGTTGAGTCTAATACTGGAAAACAAACAATGAAAATAGTAATAAATTGTAAAAGGATGGAGGCAACAAGGAAAATAGAAAAGTTTCAAAAAGATTTTTCCGGAAATATAAAAATGGTTACAAATGGAAATTTATTATTACTGTTATTATTATTTTTATTATTTGAAGTAGTTAAGGCTAGTATACGACCGTATACCGGTACCTCAAGATTTGTGCTTCGTTGTAACAACGAATAGTAAAAATTATGTGAGGTAGAAGAAATAACTTGCAAGTTAGTTGTTTTCTACAAAAACTGCATTTTCGAACGTTCTGGAATGACTAGGCATCGAACAATCTAAGTAATGTACGATATTCCAATAAATATATTTGTAAAATTTTACTGTGAAAGAAGTTAATGGTCATGCAAGTTGTTTCTTTATTTTTCCAATCTTTACGGAGGACGAAGCACTCCACACACTTTTGTAGTGCGCTTTTCACGTCCTACTTTACGCATAGTCAATTCGAGGAGGACATTAAACGCAGTAACGAACTGCGGAACACAAGAAAAATAGTTCCACGCAAATCGGAACATCTATAGGAATATTGTACTGAAAGACTTATAGCAAAGAGTATCTATTGAGATAAAGAGTAACTAAACGGAGGAAAAATCTTCATCAAAAAATGTGTGGGTTATGCAATTTAAATAGGTTAAACAATAATTTTACACATCTTTATTTACCAATATGTGTTGGTAAATAAAGTTGGTGTATTGTATTGTAACCCATTTTAACTGCATTACCCATGCATTTAGTGATGAAAATTTTTCCTCTGTTTCGTTACTCTTTATAACATTAGATACTCTGTGCTAATAGCTCTAAGAACGTCTACTTTAGGGCATCCCCAATTATTTGATGTCAATGCTATGATGGAAGAAGGCATACAAATTTGAATAAATGCTGATCTTAATATGTGTCTTATGCCGTTGCTTTTAGTTTAGTCATGTTTATTAAAAATATTATTTTGACTGAAGCAAAATAACTTCAGTCAAAATAATATTTTTACAAACCATCATTGGTTTTTTTATTTAATTTAGCCTAGCTGGCTTAGCTGAGATTAATGTTTTCACACTTTTTCCAGTTTCATTCCAGTTTTTTGGTCTTTATATTATGTATTATTGTATATTACCAAACTTTTTTTTTACCAATTTTATTTATTTATTGAATCTTTCAAACATGAAAATAACAGTACGTTGTCAAATCTTAATAATCGCGCCAGCAAATTCGGCTGAGATGCTAGTTTCGCTGCATAGCTGATCCGTTTGATTGAGAGATTTGTATTCCGTTCTTTCTGACAGGCGGACAAGTAAGCTTATTTAATTTGAATGTTACGTGGGTCGATTTCTCTTCATATTAACCGTCATATTAAATTTTTCTAGCCATATTTCGATGTCATAAATATGTTGCTGCAGAGTTTCAGGCGCCGTTTGTTAATTTTTATGGCTACATATTAATTTGGTGGCGTTGGTAGATCTGAGGTGAAAATTAAAAATAACGTTGGGCAAACACACTACCTTGTGGTACTCCAGACATAATGTTTTTCCCGCCCGATTTTCAGGGCGGTAATTATTAGTTTTATGAGCCAGACTCTCGTGGCAAACTTTATCGAATGCTTGGGCAACATCAAAAAAGACGGCCGAGCAGTATTTTTTCTCTTCGTATGCTAACTTTATTTCTGTAGATACCCGGTGTACTTTTTCAATGGTTCCGTGATTATATTTCGTAGTTCCGGTTTAATATTTTTGATAATGGTTTTTCGAATACTTTCGAGTTGATTGGTAGTAGGCATATTGGTCTATTTGGCGAGACCTTGGTAGAATCCTTGCCAGGCTTCCAGCACTCAGGGATATATCCTGATTCGTAAATTGAATTGAATATTTGAGCTAGTCATCCAAAGGCACACTCAGGCAGTTGTGGTCATACCCAGAGACTTTCTTCAATTGAATTTGATGTGCAATAATAAACTTTACTAGTAGTTTTTTTTTATCTTAAATTTCCTCAAAGGTCTGATTGCTACATTTTCTGTTTGAACCACCGATAATCCAAAATTTGGAGTGAACACACTTTCAAGGTGATCAGGCTTTACATTTTTCCTCGGAACTTCTGGCCCATTTGCTGGTTAGCATCTGGCGATCGATTAATTTTCTATATGCGTCACTTAACGTCGCTGTTAACATTTTTTCTATTTAAGCGGATGTTATGGTGTGTCTTGTATGTTTGTTTTTTGGTTAGGTGAGGCTGAAATACCTAGTTTATATCGTTGTGTGGTTCACAAATCGACCTCATGTCTACAGTGTAGACGTGAGGTCGATATGTGAACTTATGCACATCTTTAACTTCAACCAGTTAGTGAAGGTATTTGAGTGTCTGCAAAATCAAGGACGTTAGGGATTTTTCGACGATCAATAGGCTAATAAGTTGGATGGCCACACGACGCGATATCGTATAGAGATTTTCGTGAATAACATTCATTAATTGTCGTCTCATTGGAATAGTCAATCTTGAACCCCAGAAGCTATGTTTGGCATTAAAGTCGCCGGTGACTATAAAACATTGACAGAGGGTTGTAAAAGTTTTTTTGTTGATATCTGCTGAAACGTTATTATTTGGAGGGCAATATATTGAAGCGACGATTAAGTTTTGTTTATCGCGGTCCACACATACAGAGGTTGCTTAAACTTCCTGAGTCATACATTTAAAACATAATGACTCCTCGACTTCTGCCCAAGGGATGTTTTTTTTCATAAACTTCGGAAACATTTATTCCGAAATTGTGCTTATCGTTTAAGTGTGGTTCAGAAACTAACATTAGATCAATGTCGTGCTTTGCTAGGAAATGTTCTATTTCGAGTTTGTATTGATTTATACCGTTTGCGTTCCAGTGACATATCTTCAGATAATTTATCGGAGACATTCTAGTTTGTGGATGATAATGGTTTGTAGCATTGCTTGTAACATATTTTGCGTTATTATCATTAATTACACCATCAATTGCATGATGAAGGACGCTTTCGTAAGTTGGTTTGCTGGTTGGTGTTCTGGTAGGACGAGAGTCATTTGACTAATATATCTGTGACTGGGCATCCTATGTAGTTTGAAGTATTCCTCCGCAATTGCTTTATTTTTTCTGTTGAGGGGTTCTTTGGTTTTGGACAACTTTTGGTGTGGTTCCTCGCATACGACGCGCACTGCACCGTCCGGTCCTTTTCTTTGGTTCCTCAAAAGTTATGCATCTGTGTATGAAATAAATAATAATAATAATAATTTAGTTTACATATTGGATGAAATTCTCTTTTTTTCAAAATGCTTTCGGATGAATCCAGTTCAACTTTGACCATTGGTTGTGGTTGTTTCAAGCGGTTCATGATCCCATATACATTATGTATCTTAAATCCATCTCCAACAAGCACATCCTGGATTTCAATTATTTCAACATGAACGATGCCTTTAATAACGACAGAAAAACCCTTCTGCTTGTTTCTGTTTTGAGGATCGTAATATTTAATAACTTCTCTTGTACTTCGTGTATTTTGCCTCGACTCGAATTAAATTTGTTACGGGAAATGTTTTTCCATTTCTGAATCCTTTCCGGTGAATGTTTCAAATCGAATTTTTATCGGTACTTTGAATTTTTCGACTCTCAACTTCAGATGAATTACTTGTAGCTGTATATGGTATAGTAACTACTTTTTAATTTAAAATTATTTTTTTAGCAACCGAGATTGCTCTGATATCTCTGTCGATGAAATAGATAATTTGTAGAAATTCTCCATGAACTCTGTAGTTACAAGAGCGGGATTTTCTTCTGATGAATTGCAAAATTATCGGTACCTTAAATCTCAATAGCTGGTCCACAAAAAGGAAGCACAAGCCAAAGCAATATGGTCAGATAAAGAGGAAAAAACTGGAACTTACGAAGTATTTAACTGTAAAAAATTATAGAGTGTTTTAACCGTCGACATCAAACAAATTGGGACTACTACAATATTGTTTCTACATCATCCAGTTTATTTTTTGGTTTATTTGTATGCCACTCTCAAGTTGGCCAGGAATGAGCATGTTGCTCAAGTTTTTCCTTTTTTGGTAAAAGCTGCACCAACTCCAATATTTGACTTATAGGGACCCTCCCCTCTTATAAATATTGCACCATTGGGTTCCTTGGTCAATATAAAACGTTTACTCTTATTAAACTGAAAGTGCAAGCCAGTGGTCAATCGTTGGGGTGAATAATGGTTTTTTTCACACGTACTTCCATTTCTATTCTAGCAGACACACGATGGGGCGGTATAAATGAATGGCCTGTAATTAGCGAGCCAATACGCAACATGCCTGTCGTGATGTTATTTTTATTTTGGCAGCCTCAACCATCTGCAACCAAGCGAAAAGGGTTTATATTGAGACATCCTTATTACACAGTCGATTGAAAATAACTGATGACTCCCTTCGGTCTTATATTTTTTGTCCAAGTACATAAAAAAACCTTTTTTCTGAGGTAAGCTATCGTGAGGGGAACCCATTACAATGCCAAAATTATAATAATATAACTACCGACTGTAGTACGCTGTTTGATCAGATATCATAGCTCATAGTAATCGTGTTTGTGTTAGCCTCCTGTAGTAAACCACAAAATGATTTGGCTCGGAGCTTATGGACCCGCCGATTCGTGAAAATAATGATTCAACTTTAATTTGTTCTTTAAAGCTAAGACAGATCAAACAGAACTACTTTAATGGAGCTTTGAATACAATTTTAAAATGGTTATCGAATATAAACCGAAAATAACTTGGTTTCATGGCGAGTTCAGAGTTATGGTCAATTGAGGTTTTGTACTGGCAAAGTTGTTGTTTGTTTCTGCAGTAGTGAATTTCTAACGTTTTAAATTTTTTTATGTATTCGATTACAGCATATTTTTTATTCGTCATTTTGTTTGATCGCTTATCACCACCACGTTTTTCAATTGGAATTACTCGTCTCTAAGTATACAAACCCGTATTAAACGATCTGATAAGACTTTTAATGTTCCCATAAATTCACTTTTACACAATCTTATCAGAGTTCCATTAGAGGTACGACAAAAATATTTAATGGCCATCGATTTTCTAGGGCCTTGTTGACAACGATCCAGTCGCTTTGGAATGTTTGTAACACAATATTTTTGTAAAAATGCGTCATGAATTATTTTGAACTTTGAGCTGAACAAATTTTGCGCTAAGGCCAAGGCATCGTTCCCACGTATTTGTCTACAAAGATAAATTTTGGCTTTAAATACACGTATATTTTATACGACCTATACCTGGTTAACAAACACTAGAAAACCAAAATACGTTGCGTTAGAAACGAGATATAGAAATTAAGTTGACTCCAAAATGCGCGGGAAAATTATATTGGAGAAGTTACAGTTTTGGTTTTAACTTTCAATCCGTTTCCAGATAACAAAGCAAAAGATGAATTTTTGAAACTTATTTTTATGGTGGAATAGGTGAGTTTTGAAAATTACTTAACATGGTTAAAAGTAAGTTTTGAAAGTAACTCTAAATTTTGAACTGAAGCAAAAGATGGCTCTACATAGTTTTACCTCAATCAATCAATAATTCGTTTTTTTTGGTTTTATGAAGAACATTAAGTTTTGATTCGAATAGACTGTCTCGTAATATTCCACCAAACCAAAAGTATCGGGTGTTAAGTTTTCTAAATAAAACAAATTGTAAATGTCAAACGATATTACACGTTTCATTTAATGTTTACATTTCCAGAAAAGCTCTGAACCGCTTAAGTAATAATAGTTTATTTCCAATCTTGTTTTGTCTTTACTCGTGTAGGTGGGTGTGTTTTGCTTTCCAAGGAATTCGTATCGTAAAGTAATAAATCAATAAATAATAAAAATACTTTTTGTCACATACCAAGTGTTTGTATTTTCGGTGGAAAAAGACGAAAATTCGTGAAAAACACAAAACAACATATTTTCTCATAAAATAAATATTTTCCTGTTTTTATTTATTATCCCCGGGAGGAAACTTTCTTTATTTTTTATTCGTCATTATTAGAATATATTTTCGTATTTTAACAGTGTTCTATTGTTATAAGTGTACATGCATACAGTTCAAAAATATTAAATGTTTCACTGCCTGGGAAAAGCCATAACACATTTTGGAATGGAAAGCATGACTGAAATTCTTTTTTCTTCATTTCCGAATTTAGTATACCAGTTGTGTTTTGTCCTTTTGTTTTTGTTCCTTTTATTATTTTGTCAACGAAAATAATTTGTTTTTTACGTTTTTCTGAACAAATTGAAAAAAGGATTCAATTGGAAAAGCACAAGTTTACAATAATAAAAGCTCACAATATAAATTATTCTTTCTGTTTTATTTTCAGAACGTTATAGTTGTTGGCATTGTGTATTGGAAATTTGTATTTTAATAGTTTAACTAAAGTTATTTTTTTTTGCTTACGCTACACCCCTCAAGACATGCAAATATAAAAAAGGAAACCGTTATAATAAGAAAACATTGGAAATGAAGTAAATGCAAAATGAACATTAAAAAATTTCAGCAGTTAGAATTGAAAAACTCATTTTGAAACTTTATGCTTTGAGGTTTGTTTGTGTTGAATTATTTTGCCAAAGCTAAATTTTCCGTTAACTGTACTTATGATGGTGTAATATACGGTGTTAATTTATATTCGTGATGCTCTACAAATTTGAACCAAAAAGTAAAAGTTACTTAAGTTTACTTCAGTAATTTGTAATTCTATAAACAAAATGTATTGAGCTAATTATTAACGTCCTAGGGCTTCTCGAAATGGTGACTTGAACAACTTAAATAATAAACGTCTTCAATAAATAATGCTGAATGTATTATCAATTTGGGTGCGGATGCTTTTTCAATGAAAATGTGAATGAAATGTCCTCGTGTGGTTTTTAATATGTTTTAAGATGATTTGAATAAAATAAGAGTCTATACTTACCTGAGGCTCTGTTGACTAATTTGACTTCAAATAAACTGATTCAATTCCATAATTTCTCCCATCTCTTAAATGATGTTCATGATTCACTCTGTAGTTAGGAATGTGAAATTATGATCTAGTCTCACGTTGAGTGTCGCACGCCAAGATTAATTTATCAGTCTTCCAAGTATCTAAACAATGTTTCTATTTATATTTTCATTTAATTGTTACGTTTGGCGTAGTACACAAATTCAGAGAAAATTACGATCGTTTCCTCGGGTTTTTGCAATTATTCATTCTCTTTAACCAGCATTCGTAGTATCCCAGGATTGCAAACACTTCCACACTCTTAGGTGAAGTTAAATAAAAGTTTTAAAAACCCTGATGGTATAATCAAATGGTGGTATAATGATAATTGAGAAATATTTAAAAAATATTGGTCAATATGTATTAAAACACTAGACAAATATAAAGCGCTGATTATGTCTTGCTCAACCAAGAATCTTCATAATCTATTTAATTTCAGAAAACGTACCTTAACATTTCTTCTTCGTGGTTTCATCCAGAATAAATGTCTTTATACTCATTACATCCTTAGCAGATTGACTGATCAAGATGAAACTTCATACTTAAGGTTTTTTCACAGTTGCGAGATACTAATGATTTTTGGTGTCAGGTTCTATAGCATCTTTTCGTTTGTGCAAATGTTTTGAAAGGGATCCACAAATTAATGACATTCGTCAAAAAATACTATATTTAATTAGAGCTTCGAAAATAGTGTTCGGTTTCGCCGGCAAAAGGCTGACGGTTTAAGTTGGGCTATGCCCAACTGGCTATTAATAACCAGAATTAATAACCAGAATTTCAAAAGTGATATTTAAAAAAAGGAGAGCAATATCTATACTAACCTTAACTAAAGGATATCTAGATACTAAGCAATTTTCAAAAATTTGAAAATCTAGCTAAATGTACAAAAGACTAAAATCACTCGCATAATTTTTACAATCAACGGTCCCCCGCTTATCCAAAAATTTTGATGTTATATCTGACCATTGCCAAAAAGTCAAGTAATTGATTGTAGCAATTGATGAATTTATGTTAGTTATTTGGAAACCAAAAACAAAAATTTTCCCCAATTTTTAATTATTTGTATGGGTAATGCATTAAGGGGTGTTGATGATGATGATGATACGTTATATTCAAAAATGCTATGGGGACGACTCACCTCTATTGTTGGTCTCAAAAGCCGGGCCAATTTTGTATATGACATCGATTTTAGAAATTACTTTTTAATATCATTAAAACGGTAATTCCCACCTCACAATCTACATTACCTACAAGTTCAGTTACCATATTTGGTAAATGTTACCGCTACTTTCGCCGCGTATTTACAAAGGGGCGTTACTAGCTTGCAATTTGTAACACATATGGTTTGACCGACTTAGACAGTAGCTTCTCAGATATTCAGGTTTGTCATCACTAAAGACATAATTTTCATCAAACTGAGAAGCTTGTCGCAAAAGATATCTGGAAAATTTCGAAGAATCGTGTACGGAGTCCCAAGGAGCAAGAATTATAGCTGGGAGATTGAAATCCCATAGAGAAAATATACTTTTCTCTATACTCCTTGCAAAGAATTTTAATTTGAAGAAACTTAAAAATTGCGCACTGTTATTAGTTATATTTCGACTTCTAGGAACCCATATATCCACTAAAATGGCAGTGGCTTGTCACACAGGTTTGCTCATACTAATTTAGAAAAATTATCTAAAGCAATCAGTATTTTTTTTTTTTTTTTTTTTTTTTTTTTTTTTTTTTACTTTGGTTTTTGCAATTGTAATGGTGTTATTGTGATTGTTCTGTATATTGGTATATTTCAGCACTCTCGAATTAAATTCACAAATCGTAGGAAAATTCTTCCGTTTAGCGTCACTATCTGTGTGACAAACGAATATGATAATCGACACTTACTTATACACAATCAACTTCCCAACCACCCCATACTTTCTTTCCTTTAACGCTGGATCGCGGATGAATTTGAATTTTTGACTTATAGATTGGCTAATGTGTAAGAATCACAACAGTCAGTTTCGAACAAATGAGACTATTGATTTGAAAAAATCAGTCTTCTCATCAGGTCGCGACGACTGATGTTGTATTACTACATTGGAATATTGTCTATATATATAGAACATAACATGTAGTTGTACTACTAGCGAATTACTGCATAGCGTACGAAATTTGATTCTTTCACATTTCCATCTATATTTTATCAACTAACTTTTCGCATTCACGAATTTTATTATATATTTTTACTTTGGTTTTTGCAATTGTAATGGTGTTATTGTGATTGTTCTGTATATTGGTATATTTCAGCACTCTCTTCAGCAGTCTCATTTGTTCGAAACTGATTGTTGTGATTCTTACACATTAGCCAATCTATAAGTCAAAAAAAAATTCAATCAGTATTCCTGTGTTCCAAATGTTCTTGCGTGTGTGGGTCCTAAGACGTCGGGATAAACTCTCTGAAAGGGCGTAAAAGTCATGGGTAGCCATGCAAGGGGAGATTAAGTGGCATGCGTGGATGGTTTATTGTTACAATCATCAGAAGAATTAAAAAAATGCGTTGCATCCTTGGTAATAATAAGCCAGTATAAAAATATCTCTGGATGGGCTCTGCAGTTTTGCTAATTCTATGAACTGCAATTGGAGGACTATGGGCCTCGGATATAAGGGTTAAACACAGAGGTGTGGGAACAAGAAGTTTAAGAAAAAGATATCTGGTAAACTGGCTCTGTTTGGGTATGGATTAATATAAATCATGTAATACGATTAAAACAAAATTTAAAATTTTTATTCGACTGTTTGAGTGAGTTGGCTACTTGATGGTAATCGGGATTACGATAGCCAGGTTTGTTGTTAAATTTTTATCGACGTCCATCGGAGATTCAACATGAATATTGCAGCATTTCAAAGGTTTTAATTGCTATCGTGCCTCTGGCAACTGGGACTGTGCTTTGGGAACCTTTCATATACTCAATTTCGAGATTGAACCATTTACGCTTCAAACTCAGGCGTGCAAGTCTTTCATTTAAGGCGGACGTGGTCTGTTAAGGCCGTAAAGTAGAGGAGTTTTTGAGATTGTTTCAATAGGTAGGTTAGAGAAGCAGACAACGTGGAGCTCCGATTAATAAAACGATTACGGTACCATTCTGTGACTTCAAGGATCTGGCTCAACTGCCTAATGTTTTTGGTTTTTTAGAATTTTATAATGACCTTGGTAAATAAAGATAAAGTGTCTGCATTATAGGTCTCCATCCTTTTTCATCAATTATATAGCCCAGTTATTCTGTAAAAATTAACTTTTCCGACCAATTATCATCAGCAAAGCTTTATCAGCCTTTCGTATACATTCTGAAGCAGAGATAAATGTTCATCGAAACCAGCAATTCCCCAGCCTTGGGAATAGCCCATCTCAATCCGTGAGCCTTTCCTAACCAGTAAAACCGACCTCTTTTATCGGAGCTCTAAATATTAAACTTACTCAGGCCACCCCAAATCGTAACAGATTCTTAATCAAACTGTGATTTATGTAGCTTCAGACAGATTGCCTGCACGGAATTACACACGGATTTTGTTTTAACTCTACCCGCTTTGACTCTGGTGATACAGAGAATGGTAAATCTGTAAAAATCTCAAGTTCAAAATTGTTCAAGAATACTTTACTTTATTTAACTAATAAAGACAGTAAAGGACAGATTTGGGGCTATGGTTGAAGAACCACAATGAATATTATCGCAAAAGGAAAGATGAGGATCGCGTTCTTAACTCTCAATATAGTTTTGTGATTTTATAGACAAAATTCTACAGTAGCGTAATCAAATAAATCAATGCTAGGCTATATAGGTTACTTCTTTATGGCTTAAAGTTTACAATTAGTTGTTTTTATTAAGTTTCAGTAACTCCAGTTCGAAAGGAGAAAGAAGTAGTAGATTAGACAATATAAAACTAATACAGAAAATATACATATGCAAAACCGCAAGTCCCGCCGGTCGAAGACCAATTAGCCGTGAGACTAATGGTCGATGATGTATTTTTAACTATAAGAATCCGACAGTGTTATACTAGTATGCGAGTGAAATTAATCGGTTCCGGATATTTCTCGTATTTTACGATTAACATATTTTGTATGTCACAATACTTTGTGATTCTAAATTACTAGAATTTAAAAAAAACCCGACTTTCTTTTACTCGAATGTATTTATGGATCTTGAATACACTATAGTTGATTTGTAAAGCGGACAAATTAATTATTCCAGACTTTTGATATAAAACCTGTCTTTTATAATCGAAAATCAATATTCCTGCTTCAATTGAGAAAACTGATATAAAAATTGCCACTTCTGGTTTCGAAAAGATCTCCAACTTTATGGAAAAAGCTTAAGCATGAAGTTTTATTCGAAATAGTGCTGATGCTTTATCGTGATTTCCGGCAAAATTAATAAAAAAATGTGAACAGATTTAGTTAGAAACTTATTTTACTTTCTTTGTTCTTAATCATTTCTCGTCAATGCTATAAAATTTTAAAAATATTTGCAATAAACGAAAAAGCTTACCTGGAACCTCCCAATTCCGGTGAATTGACTTTCAAAAATCACTGCGATCTCCCGAATTATGGAAAAAGCTTAGGTGCGTGTGCTTTTTATATCAAAATATGTTTTTGCATAAAAATAAAAGTTTCTATATAAGCTGCCCATTCCGATGGACTGATTTCGGCCATTAATCACAAGGAACTTTAAATTTATGGAAATTGCTTAAACTTTCATCCCGATCAGACAATCCGTCTGGGCCATCAACCGCCAACAGACATTTAGTATGCACCGAACCATACACATACACATCAATCTCAAGACTACACAATCTTTGCAAATCATGTCCGAAAATAATAATTAAATGAATTTATATTATTTTAGGGGAAGCGAAGGCAATATATCTTAACATAATTTGGAATGAGTTGTTTTTTCTCGCCATTTTATAAATTTTGATTGTTGGATCGAGCCAGAGAATTTCTTAGAAATATATAGAAGAAGAAACAGAGTGTTCTGGAGGTCTAACACATCGGCAATTTAGTTTCCTGATTGCACAATGAGATAAGTGGTGGCCTAACTCTACTCAATTAATTCAACGGCATCATCAGCATAGACACCTTTGTGAAGTTAGCCCAGAATTTCATCCCAAAAAAATAAAAAAATATCATCGGGTAACACTAAAACTGCAATGATATCCCAGCCCAGAATTTAATATGGTAATTTCATTCAATCTCGAAATTGTATTCTAGCCCAGAATTTTCTGTTTTTTTTCAATTTTTAATTTAAAACCAAAATTAAAAATTAAGTAAAAATAATAAAAGTTTAAATTAAAGAAATTTAATTGATTTAGCACTGAGGGTCAAGCTCGTTGATACTCGGTAATAACTAAAAATATTCTACAGTACATTTTTATTGTGTATCAGAGGCCAGTAACGGAACGTATTCTATTCGACACGGAATAGCATTATCTAGGTCTAGTTTTAATTTCAAACCTATTTGCATGTTGTGAACGAAGCTATATATATTTGGGTCAGTATGGTATCGCGTCCACATAATATCCAAAAGGATTCGGCCTGGTATGTCTTAGTGTATCAAAGGCCAGTAACGGAATGTATTCTATTCGACAAGGGGGCGTATTATCTAAGTCTAGTTTTAATTTCAAACCGGTTTGGATGTTGTGAACGAAGCTATATATATTTGGGTCAGTATGGTATCGCGTCCACATAATATCCAAAGGGATTCGGCCTGGCATGTCTTAGTGTATCAGAGGCCAGTAACGGAATGTATTCTATTCGACACGGGAGCGTATTATCTAGGACTCGTTTAAATTTCAAACCGATTTGCATGTTGTGAACGGAGCTATATGATATTTTGGTCAGTGTGGTATCGCGTCCATATAATATCCAAAGGGATTTGGCCTGGTATGTCTTAGTGAATCAGAGGCCAGTAACGGAATGTATTCTGTTCGACACGGGGGCGTATTATAAGCATAAGCACTCACGTTAAACAAGCACGTGATCGTGAGAGGCAAGGGGACTCATGTTAAACAAGCACTCCATCGTGAGAGGCAAGGGGACTCACGTAAAACAAGCACGACATCGTGAGAGGCAAGGGGACTTACGTTAATCAAGCACCCCATCGTGAGAGGCATGGGGGCTCACGTAAAACAAGCACCCCATCGTGAGAGGCAAGGAAACTCACGTAAAACAAGCACCCCATCGTGAGAGGCAACGGGACTCACGTTAAATAAGCACCCCATCGTGAGAGGCAAGGAGACTCACGTTAAACAAGTACCCCATCGTGAGAGGCAAGAGGACTCACATAAAACAAGCACCCCATCGTGAGAGGCAAGAGGACTCACGTTAAACAAGTACCCCATCGTGAGAGGCAACGGGATTCCCGTAAAAAAGCACCCTATCGTGATAGGCAAGGGGACTCACGTAAAAAAACATCCCAATTTGACCTAGATAATACGCTCCCGTGTCGAACAGAATACATTCCGTTACTGGCCTCTGATACACTAAGACATACCAGGCCGAATCCCTTTGGATATTATATGGACGCGATACCACACTGACCAAAATATATATAGCTCCGTTCACAACATGCAAATCAGTTTCAAATTTAAACTAGACCTAAATAATACGATAATTCGCCCCCGTGTCGAATAGAATACATTCCGTTACTGGCCTCTGATTCACTAAGCATACCAGGCCGAATCCCTTTGAATATTATATGGACGCGATAGTATACTGACACAAATTATTATATAGCTCGGTTCGCAACATGCAAAACGGTTTGAAATTAAAACTAGACCTAGATAATGCTATGCCGTGTCGAATAGAATACGTTCCGTTACTGGCCTCTGATACACAATAAAAATGTACTGTGGAATATTTTTAGTTATTACCGAGTATCAACGAGCTTGACCCTCAGTGCTAAATCAATTAAATTTCTTTAATTTAAACTTTTATTATTTTTACTTAATTTTTAATTTTGGTTTTAAATTAAAAATTGAAAAAAAAAATTCTGGGCTAGAATACAATTTCGAGATTGAATGAAATTACCATATCAAATTCTGGGCTGGGATATCATTGCAGTTTTAGTGTTACCCGATGATATTTTTTGATTTTTCTGGGAAGAAATTCTGGGCTAACTTCACATACATAGCATAGACAACGAAGCTCAGACACCCAATGGTACCTAGAACTAAAATCAGTGGACTTTTAGAGAACTAAAATCAGTGGAATCTCAGATGCAGCGAAACATTGGATTATAAATGAGAACAAAATTATATATAACATTTGACAGAACGCGACAATTCATACGATGGACCAGTCAAAAATCGTGAACACGATACACCATAAACAAATTCTATGAAACGCCATTCCTCTAGTAAAAATCAGCTGGAACATTTGAACCTAACTGGATAAAAGAACTCGCGAAATATGCAGGTTCAGACAAAAACGAGGATGTTATGTTGCTCATATAACAAATGACCAAGACACCAATAAGAGGTTGCACAAAATCTTCCAATTTAATTGTATAATGGTTTCATTTGTAATAAAAATATAAAATAAATATGTTAATAAAAAAATGAAGAGGTGTAATTGATGGGGCCGCCATTCTTAAAATAAAAGTTAAACCTACCGAATTTGTGACAACAAATTGTCTACTATAAACATAAATCATTATTCCTGCTTAAATTTCAGAAAACCAACAAGACCAAGCCTTTTCTCATTTAGTTACAAGGACAAATTAATTTATGCATGTACACTGCCATCTGTTTTCGTGTTGAACGAGCTTTAAATAAACGTTTACTGATCTCTAGTTACATTTAAAAATTAAATAGTTTAAAAGTGTATACTATTTTTTGAAACGGAATGATTACGAGGCATCTATTATCAAATCAGTTTCTTCGTAAATGTCAAACAATCAAGTAAATATCACTTACCTTTGAAGGACACAAATCTTTGATAACTCTGCTTAGCGAAGATAAACTCAATGACGTCTTCAAAAAGCGAGATATTAGTACATGCTGGGACACGACCCTCCACGGGGACGTCATACATATTTTATTTTATGACAGTGAGTAAAGTCGCCGAATTTCTCAATGTAGGATGTGAGAATAGATCAAACAAGGGACGACGGGTGGCTTTTTATCATTTGAGGTTAGTATTCTTGGTACCAAACAATATGTCTATCAGCTCTAAGCAATATATACTGGATGTATAATAAACTAACAACATTGATGACACAGGAAAATGCCACGAAGGTTGCCGCTGAAGTTGTGAAGCAAATCGAGTTTCACTTCTTTCTAGAGTTTTGTATACTCGCCCTTAGGTCTCAGGAAATTAGAAAAGGCACAATTTTGTGGTGTTAGTCAACGTACAATATTTACGTTCTCTGCTAAATAACTGAAAATATTAGGGTCGTACTCGTACAAGAAAATTATGACTTTCTTGAAACCCATGGTTGCCACACATATGTATTTAATACGAACTGTAAGTATTTTTTTAATCGAATTTATGAAGCACGCAATTTCTATTGCCTAAAATAAACTTGAAAAAATATCTGTTTCCAAATAATCATTGCCGTGATTTAGTTCAGAATATTTGCAAACTGCTCCTGGCCAATGAAGTCAAATAGGTTATACGTTCTAACAACTACTGATCTCAAATTGTTTTTAATTAAAAACTGGCAGAAGCTACATAAATTGTCAAATGCAATTAACGGATTGTAGAATTCTACAGTGACTACCAATATATGTACCTCAACTAGCGAACACGTAAGAGTCTAATTTGCATGCTGTTTCGAGCTTTCCGGTAAGTGGTACGACCATCAAAATTGTGTAGGTTTCTCGTTAGAACTAAACAATAGGGCCCTAAAATGTTGGTGATTGCGCCCACTCTAATAGTGCATAGTCTTACTGCCGGAAGGTGTATGCTGCTGCTGGACGAGGCACACTGGCCGGAGGGAGCAGTGATCTCGTTTTCTTTCATTTTTACAAATCGGGTAAATTTGGCGGTTGAACTATAGTCGGGTAAAATGTTTACCACGATCAATTGACCATAGCATTTTTAAAAAATAAATGAATTTACCGAACAATTTATTTAAAATTGATTTTTACCCGACAATGGTTTACATTGAAGCATGTTCTTCGATCTATTATCTAAACGACACATGAACTTCTTTAAAACGAAATTTAAATATAGTTTTTGGAATTTTAACGCGAAGTTACTATAAGATTGTATAGGCAAATGAATATAAAAAGTAATTGACTCGAGCTAAGTTAATATGGAGGATTCGAGATTTATTAAATTTTTTGATTTCATTGGATGCTGTATGGTTAAAAACGGCTTTTTTGACTTCAGCGATATAGCGAATAGCAAATCTGCAAATAGCTCGTGGTAAAATTTTTTTTTGATTATTACGTAAAAGTTTGTAAAATTTATTTTATTTGCATAAATTTGATTATGTTATTATTAACTTATATAACGATAACTTTCAATTATATAGCATTCGATTAGTCACTATGTTACTAATTCGTGTAACTCATAATTAGCAAATATCGTAACTATCTGTAATTCAAGCTAATTACGAAAACAAATTAATTTAATTGACCTATAATCAAATACGCAGTTAAATATCATTTGTTAACAATCCCAAAATTTAATGAGATAGATCGCCTATTTTGAAGTACATAATAATTACACAGATACTAAGAAATTACAACAACCAATCAGAAATTCATTATGAATTTTCCATTCCTTTCTATGTTCTCAACAGCCTCGATGTGTTTCCCATTTCATTTGCGATATGTTATCGAACCGATAAATCTTGTGGTAAATTTTGAACGTTATATAGCCTCGATAACCTTAAAAAATAATACGACTGAAAATAGAACACAAAATCGGTTATCAGATGTTCTTATTTTCCATTTGCCAAATTGTTGAGAACATTTTACCTTAATTAAAAACAATTTGGTGGAAAATCAATATGCTGAACGTAATCAACCTTTAAATTGGCGTGTATTAATATTTTGTTTAATATATCTATATACCATGAAGCATCTGGTGCTACTTACGTAAATAACAAATATCTTAAATATTGAGAGACAATAACATTTACCTTGTCAGCATACAAGTGTTAAATTTGTAGATTTAAAAATAAAAAAAAGCTCATAAATCCAAAAAAAAAATTAAAATCTTCTATATTACGTACGTCTACAGACACGTTCTCCACCTGAACAGAAACACCAACAAAAGCGCAACATACACGTTATAAAAATAAAGGGATCGAAAATATTTGCCACGCATCCATTCACAAACGAAAAATATTAAGTAACGACTGAATTACAGTGAAATTAATTTAAAACAATTTTCTTGTTTATTTTTCATGAATTTTCTATTTCAATTTTTTTTTTATGTCATTTCACTGGAAATTAGAATGCTTTGCGCTCATGACGAAATTTATTCGCATTCTCGTATATTTATTCTAAACCAAAAAAAAAAAAAAACATGGAAATGGGCGTCCGCCAGGGAGACACAAGTAACGAGAATATTACAGCCAAGATTTCTTTTTTATTGTTTTCCTTCAAGAAAATATTTCTGGGCTCGAAACGAAATTATTTGTCTTCTAAGGATATACAGAGTTCGCGTTTTGTTGAATGTACATGCGATATAAGATCATGTTGATGACATTGGAATTATATTATTCATAATTGTTGTCGCTGATTTTGGCTTGTTCAATTTGAAATTTATAAAAATATTATAACAAAAATACGTAAACGAACAAGCGTAATGTTTATGACTAAGATAAATTTGTTACAATGGTTTTATATCCTAAAGGATTCTAATTTTATTTTACTTTATAATTTATTTTCTGAGTATCGTTTTGGAATGTACCGATTTACCCAAGGCATTGTTGCCCTTTTATGCAGCTGTCTTTAATTCAAAATATTTTTAATATCCATAAGGTGTAATGAGTTAAGGTCCAACACGTCAATATCATATAAATTGTTGATCATAATTAATTGTTTTTGGCACTCAGTTAACTTTAAACTAATCCTTAGTTAAAATTAGAAACTCCTTAAGTTCAAAGTTACAATTAAAGGTGTTAACGTACTTCCGAATTTCAAATGTACCAAATAGAACTGTTGTGGTTATCACAAATAGTTGTTGTTGTTAACATCTAATATATACTATTCATCTTTGATTTTTAACGATACTTAAGGAAACCTATGTGTTAGGTCAAATATGTAATGTATTGTCAATGCGCAAAAATAATTAAACTACGACCATAGGAAACTTCAAGCGATTCTTTATGTACATCATGTAGTGGATGATTGATATCAGTGTGCGTCGTTTGCGATGAACTACACTTAACCAAAAGTTGCCCGAAACCAAAGAAACCACACTGCATGCCCAGTCTACAGAAATATCATTAAATTGTCACGTCACAGGCGTCACATGCCAAATGACTCTCGTTCACCAAGAACATCAACCAGCCAACCACCACATACAAGCTTTCTCCAAGGTAAATCCTCAAATGGCTGATCCTACTATGAATATAAAACAAATATCATCCAGAAACTAGAATGTCTCCGATAAAATATCTGAAGATATGCCACTGGAACGCAAACGGTACAAGCCAACACAAACTCGAATTAGAACATTTCCTAGCAAAGCACGAAATTGATCTTATGTTGGTTTCAGAAATCCAATTAACCGATAAACACAATTTCGGAATAAATGATTACGAAATTTATGACACACAACATCCCCTTGAGTATACAATCGGATTTGACAATATGTACTTATTGGACATAATACTGAGGATATTGAATCATCCTCTGTGTTCATTCAATGTATTGAATTCAATAAAAAAGGCTTAATCGTCGCTTCAATATATTTCCCTCCAAATAATAATGTTTCGGAAGATATCTCCCAAAAAAATGCCAAACATACCAAGATTGACTACTACAACGGAACGTGCTGAATGTAATTCAAGAAAACTGCTACGATTTAGGTTCATGTGGCCTTCCAACTTATTGCAGTCACAAGTAAAATAAACCGAGAGATAATCCAGGTTAAACAACCTTCCGAATAATCTTCTGACCACTCTCCGATCTTACTACATTACTGGGCTGACAAAAAACCATTTCTACAAACAACCATCTAACGAACGCTTTCATGAACTGGTTGAAATTCAAGATGTATACATCACTTCACATATCGACCTAACGTCTACACTGCAGACGGCTAACGATATAAACATTGCTATGGAAAAGTATAATGATTTTCTGGTCAACGTTCAGCTTCGCCAAAACCAAAGAGTAAATATGTATACAAGACACACCATAACATCCGCCGAAATAGAGAAAATTTAACAGGTAAACGCCGCTTAGGGCACATCTGGGCAAATGCAGATTGATCGCCAGATGCAAAACAAAACTTTAACCAAAGAAAAAGAAATCTGCAAAGCCTACTACATAAAGCAGAATGGATTATACGCAAAATTGTCTTAAGAAATTATCTCCCTATCCAGCCACAAAACATTAATTATGGAAGGCCACTAAGTTTTTTAAACGGCCTCAGCCACCAAACCCACCAATTCGTCTTTCTAACAAGCTAAATAATTTGCCGATCACCATGAAAGTGTATTCCTAACTTTGGATTATCGGTGGTTCAAACAGGAAATGTAGCAATCAGACCTGAGAGGAAATTCCAAATTAAGAAACCACTAATAGAGTTTATTATTGCACATCAAATTCAATTAACCCGCAGCCTCTGGGTGTGATCAAATTACAGGTGAAAATGCTTAAAGAACTTCCTGAGTGTGCGTTTGGATGACTGGCTCGCATATATTCAATTTAATTTATGAATTTGGATATATCCTTAAGTGCTGGAAACTCCTAACTTCTAAAATGATCCCGAAGCCTGCAAGGGTCCCTACCAAAATTCTCATCATATATGTAGACCAATACGCCTAGTTTAAATCATGTTGAAAGTATTCGAAAAAATTATTATCGAAAATATTAAACCAGAACTACGAAACATCATCCCGAATCATCAATCTGATTTCAGAGCTCAGCACAGAATCATTGGGCACGTGAACCAAGTAGCTACAGAGATGAGGTCAGCATACGAAGAGAAAAAATATTGTTCCGCTGCCTTCTTGGATGTTGCCAAAGTATCTGATAAAATTTGGCACAAGGGTTTACTCCATAAAAGTAATCTTACATTGCCAGAAGTTTGCCAACTTATGACGTTGTATTTGTTAAATCGCAAATATTATGTCAAACACAATAGCTCTAAATCGGGAGAGAAAAACGTTCTATCTGAAGTACCAAATGACAGTGTGCTTGAATGCCGATCTACCATCGTTTTTGTAAATCATTAAGTACTTCTAGTTTCGCAGATGATAAAGTATGATAATCGTATGCAAACATAAAAATCTATCAACGGCGTCCGAATTTCTGTAACAACATATCAATGACGTAAAAATTTTGCTAAAGAAATGGCAAATATAGATCAGTGAAGATAAATCTACCCACGTAACAGTAAATAAGCTTACTTATCCGCCTGTCACAATGGCTGCCTGGCACAAAGCAAATAGGGCAAAATACCTTGGCGTCCAATCTAGACCGACGGTTAACTTGGCGAAAACATATTGAAATGAAACGAGACCGTATCAAATTTAAAGTGGACAGGATGCAATGGTTGATGGGGAACTATTCAACTATTGACCTAGAATACATACTTATTCCGTATAACACAATGCTTAAACCAATTTGATTGTGTGGATGTCAATTATGGCAATCAACCTCATCAAATATTTGTCGCATATTGACATTGTCCAATGAACACAGTCAAAATTTCTCAGAATGATTACAGGAGCTTTCTCCTCATCCGAACTATCAAATACGAATTGCAAAAGATGTGGGTCAGCTATGCAGGCAAACTAACATCTCATTCGAATTTGCTGTCGAGAAATCATAAAAATACACCAATATCTTTACGATTAAAGAAGAAAACGAAATTAACAAATTTATTTATTGATAAGAAGTAGATTCCCGCAGATTTACATAATTAACTTAATGATTAAGATTTTATAAGTTATTGTGATTTTCGAGTTGAAAGATTCAATAAATAAATAAAATTGTTAAAAAAGCCACTTACTTCGGCCTGTAAGGCTAAACCTACCTTCTTGATGTCCTGGAAGTTCCTGAATCCACAAATGCAAGTGTCAGGAACTAAAATCTCAAAAGGTAATCAAAACTTTGTTCTGAAAGAAAAGTTAAAGAAAACTGGTCAAACCGACTCAGGAAAATGAACTCTGATGATCGTTTACGTACTAAATTTTTTTAAAATTGGTTTGGCGTCATCATGAAAATCATAAAAGTTTTTCTTGACATATTTTCATCATACGCAATGAAACAAAAAATTAAAACTTTTCTGATTTGCTTTAAATGATGTGGGAAATATATGTTTATGAAGAAAAATTTTTTTCTAAAAATACAATTATTATCTAACCAGGAAGAATTCTCGAAAAATAAAAATCCAAAATTTTCATTAACGAATTGATCAAAAAAACAATTTTGTATTTTTTTTTAGAATCATCATGTTATACGAGACCCCAAAGGAGTGCATTTATAAACTAAAGTTACCAGACAGAATAAAATTAGTGCTTGATCAAGTCGGTTGCATTAGTGCATATCGTTTAAAATTTCTAGCAAAATGTATTTGACTCCAATGCACCGCAACGTATACATTTCAATATCATGTAGCCCTGATCTAAGACATAACTAAAATGGCGAAATAAATGTAGTTTTATCGGCTCGGACGAAATTTAAATAAAAATCAATGAAATTCCTAGCCAAGAGTTCATTTTCGAGAACTTGCCACAAAACGATTTTTTTCTTATAAGCTCTGAAATTTTTCATTACTTTATGCATCTCATAATCTTACAGTTTTTTGATACTTTAGAATTTAATTTTGGGCTAACTTCACAAATACAGTTTTGGCCAAAAGTATTGATCATCCATGATATCTTACAATTATTTGAAATAAATTGAAACATTTTTATAGGTTCATATTACTATTTATTTATATAAAATTAATATTTTGTGGGTCCATTGTTTGTTTTAATTAAGGCAGAAATTTTTTTGGGTAGAGAGGTTACAAGTTTTTTGCATTCTGTAAGACGTGTGGTGCTCAATTCTTGATGCAGACAACGTTTTCGGCTTTCTTTGTTATTTATTGTGTGGCGCCTGATTCTGGGTTTTAATAAACTCCATAAATGTTATGTGGGGTTCAGGTCCGGGGTCTGGGGAGGTCACTAGAGAATTTTAATGCCATTTTCTTGCAACCATGCCATTGTGCGGGCAGATTTATGATATGGCGCGTTATCCTGCTGGAATTTAACGTCATCCATGTTTGTATCACCAAAAAGAGTTAGAAATGAGGGCCGCAACGAAGATTCTAGGACGTTTATGTATTTTGAAGAGTTCATGTGGCCCTCACACATGAACATTTTGCCAACTCCAGTTTGCCTAACACTATTATACTGCTTCCGCCGTGTTTTACGGTTGGGACCACACACTCTGGAGTAATTGTTTCGTCTACCCGGCAACGCACAGAAGGTATACTAGGTGTACTAAAAACCTGAAATAAAGAAAATGTAGAGAATTCAGAAAACTAAAATATTTGTATCAATGAAGTTTGTTTTAAAATCATATTATTAAGTATGATTAGGGCATACAACTGTCAACATATATACCGGACAAGTGGTGCAATGGTTAAAGCTTCGACACTTTAAAGCTTCGACGCAACTGGGAGATACTGGGTTCGAATTCCTCCAAGACGCCGTATGCAAAGCGAATTTTTGTTATCGTGAATTTTTGTCAACATGATGTTAATAGACACAACTAAGACCCTTTGTTGGATTGCAGAATTCAGCGCCGACCCACCGTATATCTCAGTGTATACTGGTTGACATGGAGCTTGCAATGTGCGGGTGGTATACTGTAGTTCTGTGAATGGGTGGTGTGTACGTGAATGAAAAGGCGGTATTAAAGTGATCTTCAAAGGACATTAAATCCATTGGACAGTTAATACTTTCTTTAAAAGAAAAACTTCCGTCAAAGTTTTATTACGTCTGACCACACGATATTTGACCAATCTTCTTTGGTGAAACTTTGGTATGTTAGAGCCCATTTATACCGAGCCTTCTTGTTTTTTCGAAGAGCCGTGGTTTCTTCTTGGCTTTACAGCTTTTCAGGCCAGCTTCCTGAAGCCTTCTGCGAGTGGTGCGAGCAGAGATTGGTTTCTTAATTTCTACTGACGAGCACTGAAAAAATTTGTTTTTCTATATTTGTTTAAGCTTCTGTACCTATTACTGTATGATCCACTAGAGGAGAATCACTTGATGGCATATTGCACAGATCGGCGTAAACATTTCACAGTTTTAGGAATCTCTAATTTCCTTTGCTCATGCAGAAGCTGTATCTGCAAACGTGGTTTTAAACTTAACTCTTCTTGTTTGGGCATTTTGCAATAATTCGCTAAATATTACAAATCAAAACACCAAAAGCACACTAGATCACTGTATGTGTAAACAATGAGCGAAAGTAGCAAGCTGATGAATAAATGCAAAATGAAAAAATAACAAACTTTATTGCACCAGATGGTTTATTGACACACCTGTGGTGTGAGTAATTGTTCTTAATCATTATTAGATGTCGAAAAAATAATCAATAAACAATATTAGTTATTTTCTGCTATGCTTATCGTTTACGCCTGAAATTTATAGGGTGCTCAATACTTTTGGCCAAGGCTGTATAATATATTTTCCTAAAATTAATCGAAATTTGGGCTTAAATAACTTCACACATTTTTCACACAGTGCAGAGCAAATTGGTTATTGATATGTTAGTGTTGCCTGTACCCCGATTTCGTGCGGAAATTGAGAGACGAGACCACAAGTTTGTGTATACGTACAAGAAGTATAATACATAACTTTTAATAAGTGTGTTGTCATTTGTTATACAAGTAAAGGGGGTCTCAATAAGAAGTTCAGATTTAAAAATTTAATAAAATAAAAACGGCTTAATAAATTTCCAAATTTATTTTGTTGTTTGAAATTTATGGAAAATGATTTCATTCAAATGTGAGAAGCGGCTGGTCTTGGCGTACTCCATTCCGTCGGTCCAATTGCCGAGCACATTTTGGATTGTGTGCGGAACAATTTCGGCAATGGTTGCTTTAATATTGGCTTTCAAATGCTCAATTAATTGTGAATTGCTGGATCTTGCTAGAACCAAAGGTCGTCCAAACCAACATCTTTAAGATATGGCCGCAAAAAGTATGTTAACATATGGCGGTAGTTGATTCCAATGACCGTAACGGTCGCGCCGGCCTAAGCTTTGAAAAAACACGGCCCAATAATGCCGCCACGACACAAGCCGCATCAAACAGTAACGCGCAATGGATGCATTGGCTTCTCCACATATCCTTGTGGATTTTCTGATCCCCAAATGCGACAATTTTGGTTGTTTACGAACCCACCGAGATGGAAATGCCCCTCGTCAGAAAAGATGATTTTTTGAGCAAAATCCTCACCAATTACAAGTTTGTCGCAGGCCCACACAGTGAATCGATATCGAAGCGGATGGTCACGGGGCTTCAATTCCTGGACCAATTGAACTTTGTAAGGCCACAAACCAAGATCTTTATACGCAGAGTTCGTTGCATGGAAGACCGGCTGTTGTTCATTTCCGATGCACGATGACGAATTGATGTTCTCGGCCGTTGGCGCACATTTTCGGCCACCGCGGCGATATTTTTGGCTAAATGAATACGACGAGCACGGGTACGCGTTGAATTGTTGACTGGGTAGCACAAACTGCTTAATACTCTTGGGTGTGAGTCCTGTTTTTTTAACCAAACTTTGTACGACATTTTCTTGCGATTTCGAACCAATTGTCTTTCTTGTGTAAGTAAATTTCCAACATTAACCACTATTTTTGAAGCGTTAAGCGACTCAATTCGTCAACTAGATTATTTCTTAGTTTCTGTCAAAGAAATAATGACATTAGTGTTGCCAGAGCCAAAATAACCGAATTGTCAAATCTGAACCGGTTATTGTGTCACCCTGTATGTGTTTTTTGTGATCATAGGAATCAACATTTATCGAACCGGGTGGAATCAGTTTAAATTTTTCTTGCTTCCACTCCTGTTTTGTGTCATTTTCCCAGGGTATTGAGATGGGGAATTTGACAAAAGCAAAATGATAAGTTTTGAAGAAAGTGAATTTATTTTTTTCTTGACGGATTATTTAACATGTAACGTTTTAAACAATTTTTTTTATAAAATATATAATTATTAGCCTAAAATCAAAGCATTGCGAATGGCGGGGCGCCCATGCTCACTAATTAGACGTGTTTTTTGCTAATACAAACACAATCCCAATGCTGGGATTACTTCATATATGTCATAGTAACACAGATCCGCACACAGAGAACTTTTCAAAAATTTCATTTTCGGAATTTATCAGCATAACAGTATGATGCAATCGCTAACATCCTGTTATTCTGATAACAAGTCACTATCACTAACAGATCTATGTACTCGTAGTATATTTGTCAATATGTAACTTAATTCTTAGCGGCATAATCTCATGTATGTGAACTTGGCCCAAAATGCGTCCTAAAAAAACGCTATGGCAACGCTAAAATTAGATTTTCTATGATATTGTAAATGTTAGCCCAAAAATAATTTTATGTCATGATATTTTAATGACATCAGCCCAAACAATAGTTGTAGTTTTTTTAGAATCAGCCCAAACAAAAGTTACTATCACGGTAGTAAAATATGTCCCGATTTTAATATCGTATACTTTCAGCCCAATCAGACGGTTACTTTAAAAAGATTATACGTTGCAGAACAATTAAACACATAAGCAAATAAAGCTTAAATTGAATAACAGTTTTTCTTTAAGTTACCATATCTTAAGACATATTTATTTAAAAATAACAGACACATTCGAAAAATAAAATGTCATATCCAAGAGCTCGTCTCAATATTATATCGAGAAATCTGCTGACAAAAAAAAACATTTAAAGTAGATTTGACAGAGTTTCTTACGAGTATAATGCTTCAGAATGAAGCGAAATATCTCACTTCATAATGAGAATGGTCCACTAATAGCCCCTTTGAGAACACACTTCATATTTGAATGGAAGTCGAGATTTTGGGTATTGGTCATCGATCTCACTATGAGTATCGAGTAGTTCTGGTCCTAACCTTTGCCAGTGCAAAGATATAGGTCGATGTAATTGGTATCTCATAGCGGGAATGGCTCATATGTATCTTCTTTGAGATCGCAGTTTATAGCTTAATCGAATAGTTTTGAATAGTTTCAGTACTTCCTAGCCCGATGACTAATATCCAAAATCTCAACTTCCGTTAAGATATAAAGTGTGTGTTCAATGCCGATATATGTGGGAAATTCTCGCCATAAGGAACCAACTACATTGTCCTAAAATTTTGAACTGACAAAGGCTATGACCAGAATTACTCGAAAATCATAGTGAGGCCGATGACCAAAATCTCACCTTCCATTAAGATATAAAATGCGTTCTCAAAGTGGCAAAATGAGGAACGTAGCCATTCTCGCCATGAGGAAACCGTCTAAAACGATAACATTTTTGTTTTATAGCCTAACAATGAAACAATTATTTAATTTTATTTCAATTATGTTATTTTAATGAAATTCATTGCTGTGAATATTTTAATAGTGCAATGTTATTTTCTTCACTTCATGATGACATGAAGTAATTTTCTTGAATTTAGAAAGTGTACACATAAGTAAAATTTTTATTTATTTGTATGTACAGGGTGTCCGCCGGGATGGTATACTACTTTGTTTTGCCGCCATTTAGGCGAATATTAGTATTGACAGTCCATACTTGACAGTCGTGAAGTAGACACGTGGCAAATTCTTCCACAAGACCGTTTACGCCGCCGTACATATGCCAATAGGATGTTACAGCTCGCCCATGACAACCTCGATTTTCATGAAAAAATCATAATGAGTGACGAGGCACATTTTCATTTAAATGGATATGTGGATAAACAGAATAGTCGGTTCTGGGCAATGGAAAATCCTTACATTATTCATCAGTCACCTTTACATCCATTAAAAGTGACAGTCTGGTGTGCAATTTGGCCAGGAGGAATCATTGGACCTTACTTCTTTGAAAATGAAAACGGCATAACGGTAACTGTGAATGGGGAGCGATATCGTGATATGATTGAAAACTTTTTAACGCCACAACTGCATACTTTGGGCTTGATTAACATGTGGTATCAACAAGACGGTGCCACATCGCATACAGCCAGGATTACAATGGAATTACTTCGAGAACTCTTTCCACAACAAGTTATTTCAAAAAATGGTGATGTTGATTGGCCTCCACGGTCGCCTGATTTGACTGCTCCGGACTTCGTTTTGTGGGGATATCTAAAAAGCAAGGCTTATGCAAACAAACCAGAAACGCTTGAGCAACTCACACATAATATTCGTGATGAAATTAATGAAATACCGCGTGAAATGTGTGAGAATGTAATGAAAAATGTGCTCAAAAGGGCTCGCGTTTGTGAGGCTAACAGAGGCGGACATTTATCTGATATTGTATTCCATACATAATTTCCGACATTAAATAAAACATTTATCAATATAAGATCCATTCTCTTTCATTTAATCAAAAATCATAAACAAACAAAGTAGTATACCTTCCCGGCGGACATCCTGTATAAATATGTACGAGTATTTACTACTCAAATGTATGTGAAATTGCATGTATTTATAGTTTTCTGTCATGATTTCCAATTACCAGCGTAAAAAATTTAATTTTTTGGGATTGCAATTTGGGCCAAATTCACAAAGGTCATAATCTCTCACATCCTTGTCAATATGTCGTTTAATATAAAACCATCCACCTTTTGTTTAAATTTTGTCGTAAAACAATCTGGTCATAAATGTTTTAAAATGTTGGATACAAACACAAGGTATTGTAATACCACAAAATCAATAAATATCTTATCAACTTTATAAAAATCAAAATCAAATTCTTCATCTCGAAATAGAACGGATAAAGTATCACATTGACGTGTGTGAAATGGACACAAAGTTATCGAACCTTTAAATCTACAAATAATGAATTGTCATTTCAATTTCTTTAGTATTTCGTGCATATTATACAGATGTACTGTAGAGATAATACGAGTTTATAAACCCAAATCAAAATAAATTTTTCCTCTCAAATACTTCACTCGTTTATGTGTACATGTCCTTAAATGGTTAGGAGTTGACCTCCTTCAATAATATTTTATTCATTTTATTATCCTTCTATTATTTTTACTTTTTTCCTTATCGTCATACAGATTTCTTTTCTTATAAAACTTCTTCATTCGTCGCATCTCCGTTGACCGTAAAATTAAGTTCAAATAATCAGAAAAAAAGGATATTACATTTTTAAGTTATTTTTGTTAAGTTTTTTTTCTTATTATTATTTCTGCACCGAATAAAGCAATCTTTGGTATAAAAAGGAAAATTGATTACTTTTACGATTCCGATGACTTTCGAGAGACAGGACAATTGTCAATCTACTAATATACGACGAAATCAAACAATAATAGACAAGAAAAATATTAAATTTTGCTGAATTGATGTTCGTCCTTTTTTTAAATTTTGGCCAATGTTTTTTGTGTCTAGTTGTCAGTAATTTTAAAAGAATAAGAATATATTTTTCCTCAGTTTGTGACTAAATGATAAACCTACTGTAGAAACTAACTATATGTAGCAAGGATTTCGATGAAAATGTGTATAATCACATTAAATCAAGTTTTTCCTGTTTTTTAAGTTTAATTCTTTATCCCATACGGATGTCGAGAAAAGTAAAAAAGAATAAGGAAAACGATCTAAGAATTATATGTGGATAAAAGGAACAAAAAGGAATGAAATTATGATGGAATCCTACCCTTGGGATATATTTACTTAAAATTATTTCGGTTAAACTTTTTTTATAAGTTGAATTTTCAAACATTTATCCTTTTTGTTCCTCTCTTTTCTATTGCGTGTCTCAAAAAATTATATGTGAAGATTAGAAGTATACATTTTTTTGTAAGTTTGAACCATAATTATCAGTTTACTTACTTGGCAGAGAAAAATATCATCTGAGACAATAAAGAAACCGCAAATAATGCGAAACTAAAGGGGATTCATGCAGATGTCGTAAACATAATTACACTCTCAAAATAAAACCCTCGTATTTTATTTTAGGTTTATCTCATGTTGTTGTAATAATTAATTAAATTAAAAACAAAAAAGATTATTTCTGTATCCAGCTTCCCAGATAATAGTTTTTCATTTCTTTGTGCAAAATCACGTACGAATGAAAATGTAATATTTTGGCAGTAAAGTGTAAATATACGGAATGTAGATATGGTTGGAGTGAATTAATTTTGTGGTGTAGGCGAAAATTATTTTCTAATTACTTGAAAATTATAGATAAAATTCACGTAATTATATATTAAAGCAGATTTTACACAAAAATTCAAAATGTCAAATAAAATGTTGTATTAAGAAATCCATTTTTTAAGCTTTATATAAAAAGAAAATCATTGCCCTCCATGCCCATTATCAAGATATTCCACAACACGTTATGTAGTACCCAGATTTATTTTCGAGTTGAGCTTGTGCGTTTTGATTTCCCTAGAAGTAAGAAGATTTTTTTTAAGCAAATAAGAACTTTAAAACGGTTACATTCAAACTTTATTAATAGTAAAGAAAACGTTAAATGTCCAAATTAAGTTAAAATAACATAAAAACCTTCAATAATAAAACTTAGTAACAAAAAACCCAAAGGTCTTAGTTAGGTCGCTCAATATCAAAACTTAATGTTTTAAACTACGGAAATCGACGAAAAGCTCTACGGAAATGGCCGAAAATTGGATGACCATTTGAGTAAAAATGGTATCAGCGCCCCTAGAAGATTAAAATTCGTAGCAATAAACCCTAAGTTGTGTTTTTATAACAAAGTGGTTTTACAGAGTGGGCCATCTAAAAACGAATTTTACTACTTAATGTTACATGTTCTAAAAAATTGTTACTGGATGGCACGAAGCCATCCCGCAGATTCATCTAAATATGCAGAGGCCTGTTTCTCGGTGATTTTGCCGACTAGATCTCAGAGTCGTGAGGAAGTTGAGGCTTGCATATTCCGGGCCTACAAAGTGGAACAGAATAAAATAACAAAATAAGGACTGAAAGTATGTTGAATTTACACAAGTATTAAATCGACCGAAATTTGAGGAGCAATGATAAATATTTATTATAATAAACGGGTGTGTCCAGGAAATAATCGGATCTCCTCGAATAAGAAGTACAATGTTAGCTCAAGAGACCCCGAATGGCACATCAACCCCTAGAGGCCGATGCTCAGCCACAACGAAGCAGCATTAGAGTGTAGGAACGTATCCCCAAAAGACAAAGCCTTTCTTCATCCGGAGAGCTCTAGGCAATCTCCACATTACACACTTCGACAGCTGGGGGCTGCCGAAGAATCAAACTAAATAAATAAATAAACAAATAAATCGAACAAAATGGTCGCTGACTTGAATAATTATGTAGTGAAACCAATGTGCACTCTCACGCGCCATGGAACCGATATTGGCACTTTACAGAATATATATTAAATTAAAAAAATTCCTGAAAAAGAGAGAATTGACAAATTGAAAAAAAAATATAAAAAAATTGAAATTTAAAATTGAAATTGAAAAATAATAATAAAAAAAAAAAATGGCACCTTTTGACCTCATTGAGGTCGATCTTGAGTATAGTGGTGTCCTTAATTGCCGAAATGGGTTGGGCGTCTTCCCGCCGTTAATAAATTTAGCCTCGACAGTCCACTGTAATGGGTTTGGCTTCTTCCCGCCGGTCGCACACACGAACAAGGTGTACACATTGATATCGCTTTACAATTCATTCGACGTTAACATGAACACAGGATGTGAACAAAAAAGCAAAAGAAAACATTAAGACTAATTTCCATAGACACATATGGTACTGCCACCAGTAAAATGCCTCAATCATTCGCCTGCAACGAAATTAAAAATGCAAAAACAAAATTACAAATAAAATGATGTTATGACCTCACAAGGAGTCGTAACAAAATTCTTTGACATATGAAAAGTCAAAAATATGCCATTTATCATCATGGAGTCGCTAACAACACAGCAACGCATTTTAATTTTCCAAATTTATTATGAAAATAATCGTTCAAAAACAATGTGAGAGTTTTTGGTCGACGTGAACGTCGTGCGCGTGAAACTGAGCGTGAAATTGGCAAAGTTATTGATCGCTTTGAAGAAACTGGTTCAGTAGAAGGTCGTAGACCGTATCAACATGTTCTTCAGTTTGTACACCTGATGCAGTGGCAGCTGTTAGTGAAAGTGTTCGTAATGAACCAAGCACATCAACCAGGCATCGTACATACAAAAACTAAATATTTCACAAACCACATTACGACGCATTTTGCATGTTGATCTTCATTTGCATTTATAAAAAATTCAACCAACTCAATTTAAGTCATCCTCGTTTTGTTAATTGGTTGCTTGAACGAAATGAAGGTTTTTCATCAAAAATAAACTTTAGTGATGAAGCTTATTTTCTTCTTATTGGGTACGTCAATAAGCAAAATTGTCGAATTTGGGGAGCGGAAAATCCTCATGTTATTCACGAAGCAGAAGTCCATCCTCCAAGAGTCATTGTTGGGTGTGGTTTATGACCTGCTGGCATCATTGGGCCGTTTTTCTTTAAAAACCAACGCGAAAATGCCATTACAGTGAATTAGGAACGTTATCGGAACATGTTAACTGTTTTTTTGTGGCCCAAATTGAATGAAATGCATGGCATCGGCCTTTGGATTCCACAAAACGATTGCTGCGATTCTTAGCTATCATGATTCAGTTCTGGTAAGTACATAACGTTGGCCTTTGAGTCATCTATCTAAAACTACCATGTAACAGCACATGCTCGACTTTTGGTTTCTTGGTAGGAATTTTTATTTTCTAGGTGTATTGATGTCATTTTAACTCAAATGTAAAATACCAATACTGGCCAGTCTCGAAGAACGTGATTCAAGTTTAGATAGTACATGACATTGGTCATTGAGCTCCTAACTAAAACCACCTAGTGCTAATAATGCATGGTTTCGGATTTTCGGTCACGAATTTTAATATTCGAGGCGTACTGATGTAATTTTTACATCAGTATTCCTGAAGATCCCAATTCAGATCTGGCTTCTACATAAAATTTGTCATTTAGTCACCTAACTAAAACCCTTTTGTACTAGCGACCGACAATACACGACTTCGGATTGCACGCTACGAATTTTAATCTACTAGGTGTACGGATATCATTTAAGCTCAAATTTGAATGACCATTATGGAATTTCTAGAGATCTTAATTCAGATTGGGCTGGTACACTAGATTGGTCATTGAATGTCCTGAAAATATACTGAAACCACCTAGTGCCAACAATGCTTGACTTTGAATTTTTCACTAAATTTGGATAGCGTTGTCGGCCATTTCCGCACAGATTTCGGATTTCATGTTAACAATTTTATTCTTCTAGGTGTATACCGATGTCATTTAAGCTCAAATTTGTATGACCATTATCTTTCATCCCAGGAGATCTTGATTCCTACATGACTTTTTTATTCTTCTGTATGGAATATACTGTCGGCAAAGTAGCGGCTTGTGGCCGAAGCGGCGAAGTGCTCGTTAAACACATTAATCAAAACATTTTCGCTGATTTCTTGTGTTATTTAGGCAAATGTTGTCATTAAGCATCGAGGTTGAGGTTGGTTTATTGTTGTACACGTTTGCCTTCAAGTGCCCCAAAGGAACAAAATCTGGAGGTTTGAAATCAGAGGATCGTGGAAGCCATTCAAAATCACCACCTTTTTACGTTATTCGACCTGGAACAATTTTTCAACCAATATCTCGTATCACCTTCAAAGAGCCTATTCTACTTATTAGTGAAGCCATGCAAAGCGAAATGTGCTTCGTCATTCATAATAAATTTTTGCCAAAATTGTTGGTCGTCTATACGGTGCTGTAAAACGCCAGCACTCCAATCTCGCCACCCTTTATGGTTATTTTAATGCTGCTCTTGTGTTAATTGAACTTTATAAGGCTAAAAATACAAACCTTCCATGAACATTTTTAACAAACAATTACAACCACTTTCTACAACTCTCAAATGCGAACTCAATGTTACCCAAAACAAAATGGTGGCCAAACAGAATCGACCTGGAACCTTCAGGGTATTTCAAAAATCGCGCTTAAATGTTTTTTTTTTAAATAAAAGATGGAAATACTTAGATTTTTTCTGGTGGCACGTCTAGAGCCTTCTATACGAAAATCAAAATTTTTAAGAACTCGCTCACACATTGCCGCATTAAGTTCATCAATTTCGGTCGAAGCGTTGTTTCACGGCTGTGCAATTATTGTTGGTTTAGTTACTTAAACTTTACTTTTCAAAAAACTCCAAAGAAAATAATCTAATGGCGTTAAATCGCAAGATCTAGGTGGGCAGTTTATGCCACCAGTCATGTTCTGCGTTGATAATGGTCTGTCTATTTTAATTTTTGTGTTAATTGAATTTTGTAAAGATACAAATGCAAATCATTATGTAAAATTCGCCAAACAGTCAATAAATGAATGTCTATTTCCTGAGAACATCGTGATATCGATGTTGAATGTTCCTTAGCGACACTTTCGGCCACGGCAGCAATGTTTTCACTAGAACGTTCACTTTTTGGTCTGCCAGAGCTATCCTGTGAATTGTTGACTCATTTGGACGATTATTTACACCAAAAACGAATTTTCATTATAAGTTTGAATAAATGTACAATGTGCTCTTCTATGTGCGTGCAATGTGCGTGTAAGTATCCATCGTTAAAATTGTACATCTGTCTACTTCACAAATGTCAAAGATGCCATAAAAAAAGGTTGTGTTTAGAAATTATTTACTACTGACATATAGGCGGACTTTTGAAGGACCCTTTGCAAAGCACTCTGTACATCCTTTTGTTAAGCGTTTTAGGGGCAATTGTCATTTTAAAATGAATTTGGTTCTTACGAAACTATCAACTAGTTATGATCTATGTGAAAGTTGTCTTTAAGATAACCATGCGATGGTATTTAATTCATATGCCAATGTTAAGTGTTCAACAGAATTGTCTCTGACGTGATTACTACTCAGTAATTTAAAGTGTATCAATTTTCTATTTCACATTAGACCTACTTTTAGGCACTTTGAGCTATTCATGATTTCTGTGAAATCTACAGTTTGAGTTGGTGTGGAACTATCGGCTAATATCTACACTTTCGATCACTGATATCAATCACAGCGTCAATAGATCCAATTTCACACTCTTATCCAACAGGTAAAGTACTCTGAAACAGTTTCACACAATCCAGAGATTTTAAATAGTTAAGGTGGAAGCCGCCTTGGTGGTAAAGGACCAAATCTAATATATAAAACCGACGTTCACATGCTGAAAACTTTTATGCGGGTAATATCCCAAATTTATTTTTTTATTGCTAATATTTCCGACATCCTGGTCAAATGTTATTTTAGTATAAAAGAAAACATGTTGACTAATCAAATCGATACATCTACCACGCCATATTAGACCACGCCATATAATATAAATTGCACCTTAGAAAATTCTAAGGATCATAAACTGTATCGATGGGCAAAACCTACATAAATAAATTTTCCGTAATCGTGTTTATAGCATAACACAACAAAAATATTATACGTATTTCAAATTTCACATGGCACATGCTTGAATCAATTTTATTCCCAGACCTACCTACATAGATTAACTCGAAAATTCAACGAAAAAATACGATAATCGAAAAATGTAATAAAAATAGAATTGAAATACATTTCCAATTTCCAAATAAACAAAAACACATAAAATCACTATCATCAAATTTCCAATAAATACAAAATCACTTTGCTTGTCCTCAAAAATATATTTGGAAAAACGTTGAAAGGCATCGCCACGCCAAAAAACATAATACGAACCGAAAATATTTTTCAGTTTTATCTTTATAGGTTTTCGAACGAAACAGAAAAGGAGAATGAAACCAAAGCATAAAATAAACGTCTTATCAAATTTCCAAACCATAAAAGGGATAAATATCCTTTAATATCGTCTTATTTGTCTATTTTGGTTATTTATTTATCCTTTGCGTACCCCATCTTCTTCCACCACTATATACTCGATTGAATCATGAGCATCCACACATTTAGTTCACATCCCTGATAGATTTTTTCGATTATTTGGATATTATTAGTTTATCATATTTCTTCTTCTCACATTACAATCATTATTTTAGTTGTGTGTTGGAAAAAATTTTTGTGGTTCTCCCAGTTTTCGTGCATTCACTCCAATACTTTTGGATATCGTACACAAACTATACAAAATTGAGATAAATTCATACGTTTATGAATTAAAAAGTTTTTCTATGCGGTTGACTTTTATTAAATTTTTATTTCTGTATTTTTTTGCAGAGAGATTACGAAGACCACATGGAAAAAGATAACTGGATATATTATATAGGAAAGCAAGTCGGTCCTTTATTGCCGAGACGAAATCTGAGAGTGAGAAAAAAAGGAAAATTATACCGAAAAAAAAAACAGAATTAATAAAAAAAGTTTTTGAGTGTGTGTGTGTGTAGGAATAAAATTTATTGTCCGAAAAGCAAAAAAAAAAAAGAAATGGTAAATCGTAAATGGAAAACAGCAAAAATTTTCTATAATTATCAGTAAGTTTTTCTTTCGGTGGTTTTCAATTTTGCTTGACATTGAATGGTGTTTGACCACAATACTCTGACTACAACTTATAAAGTTAATCGTATTTCAAAATGTTGTAACATGGCTAAGTTGGTATCTGAAACCGATTTTTTGTGTTATCCCTTCTTGCGGCGATTTATACCTTAAGAATTTGGTTTGAGACAAAATTAATTTGATGAATACAGCGCACCAGTAATTAAAGTAAATACTTCAATAATTGGGATGGGTAAACTTTTTTTAAACCATTTGAACACAAATAATAACAGTTGAACATCATTTGTTTGCACATAACTCAGAGGACATGTTAGGGGAGGCCACATGCTGAAAGCTATTCGATCGCTTTCAATATACTAGCAAAGGAAATAATGGCGGAGATTTTGACAGTACCATCTAGTATCTTGAAAATGTTTTGAAAGAAATGGATCACACTGAATTCCACTGATTTTCCACATATGCGCATATCACCGTAAATAAATTAAGTAAATAAAAATTTAGTCAAAATCGGAGCAACTAAAACTCTTATGAAATGCGATAAAAACTTTAAACGATAGTCGTGTTGTTAAAATTATTGGTACAAACCGGAATGCGGATGAAACCGGGCCACAATCTTAAATTTTTATGAGGCGCATAAATTTTGATCTTACACGCGATTTCGGTACGGTTCATGAACCGTATGTTCATGACGCTTAGAGGTTCATGATCGTAAAGCATAAATCGTCCTAAAGTATAAAATACGAATTGTACTTCTATCAGCTTGAACTAGATAGAATGGATGCCATACAACCACGGTGTTAAGAACAAATTAATGTTTTCCTTTACAGTTCTAGACTCACACATTTTTTATTTAAAACACAAAAAAGTATTTTCTCAGTTTTTTAATATAATATAGTTTTTCATTCGTTGACGGAAAAAGCAAGAATTCAAGATTAAAAAAAAAATTGTACAAACATTTCTACAAATCAAGGATGTACAAAATTTTCGTTCTCGCATCTCAAATTAGTGCGTGCATACGCTTGATAGTACTTAATTGACACAATCAAAATAAATCCATTATATAAAAATTACTAGGAAATTTCAACATAACCCCTCTCTTCAAAAGCTCGGGATTTCAAACAAAAATAAAAATTGAAACTCATATAGTTATACTTCAACAAGGAGCTTGCACACTTTGGTAATTACTCTCCTGAAAGTTTTCTTAATTCCATCAATCACCGATTGTAGTTCTACTACCCTCACGTTATCATCTGAACTTGATGTTGTTGATATTAACTTTGACAATGGCCATTTCGTTGGTGGAAGATTTTCCTGTACCAGTAGAACGACATCTCCCTTCTTAACGTTTTTCGAGCTTGTAAACTATGTAAATATTCTAGTGAATAACGCCTCCAGAAAGATTCGACTAACTTACTCATCTCTTGCCATTTTGAAAGACGATTTTTTTTAATGTCGTTATATGACAGTTTGGAAATGGTTGAAAGGGGCCCTCCTGTTAAAAAATGACCTGGAATCAAAAGCTCTGGGTCTGTAGGATCATTTCACAGGCATGACAAAGATATAGAGTTTAATATTCCTTCTATTTGAACCACTATAGTACTGAATTGTTCGAATGTTAAGACTTTGTCTCGCATTATACGTTTTAAATGTGTTTGGAAGGATTTTATGGAAGCTTCCCATAAGCCACCGAAATTGGGAAGATTAACTTCCAATTTATTCGTTGTCGTAGTTCGTCGCAATCCCGCGGAAATTAGTCGCGTTGTCAGGCCAAATAGTTTGTACTGTGCCTTTACGGTTAATGAATTTTTTCAAACTAAAAGGTCTGTGCCAAGACTTTGGACAATTTCCAAATGTATTGCTTTATTAAATAAGCAAACAAACAAAGCTACACATATTTTTTGTGGTACACTCTTACGGTTTATGGAAAATTTTAAAGCGAACGGTCCGCAAAAGTCTACACCAGTATTGAGAAACGCTGTAAATGAATCAAACCGTTCAATGGGCAAATTTCCCATTATTTGTTGAGAAATTATTGGCTTGACTCTAAAACCCCCAACCACCTTTCTTGACCATTTTTCATGTGTTGTATTTGAATACCAATTTCGTTAGATGATGTTTCGGTGGAAGTAAAATTTGGTTTAGTATTATAGTCAAGTGATTTTGAGTTAGTCAATCTACCTCCTACACGAATTATTCCATCCTTGTCGACAAAAGCATGTGACGTTTTAAGTGGACTTTTCCGATTAATTCACCCCCATATGCAAGAGCCTTTAATGCATTGGAAAATGCCTAGAGTTATCAAGTCGAGTTCTCAAATCACTAATAACGTTTGTTATTGTTGTTGTGAGCGAAACTATTTGTTCTTGCTTAAGCTCAGGCACTGAAAACATAAGCATAACACCTCTTGATACAAGATCTGCTGGATTATTTACAGAATCTATGTGTTTCGACGTCAAAATAGATGTCAACTCATGAACCTCGTTGACTCTGTTGGGTATAAAATTTGTAGCATATGTGGTGGAGTTTTTATCCAACACAGCATTATAGTTGGATCGGACTACAAAATTACATCGTCAAATTGTAAATCAAAACTGTGAATGACAAATGATGTCAATAGATTGAAGCAAAGCGACTGAAAGTTCCAATCTTGGTAAAAACAATGTTTTTATAGGTGCCACTCGCGATTTACTGCAGAGTAGGTTATCAGAATCAATGGTTTTAATGTGCAGACAAGCACCGCATGCCTTTCCCGTGGCCTTTTCCTTACCAAAGCCATGTAGTTCTGTACGAATTATCTTATTTGTTTTTGTATGACCCAAGACATTCCTGTAAATGAGCATATGGGAATTTTCGCTTAATGATTTAAACGGAACGAATTCATCCCAGTCTATTTTGGATTCCCATAATTTTAGCACAATTATTTTGCCTGTTATCGTACAGTTTAGATATGTCAGAGACGATAGTTCGTTTTGTTAATGATTTGTCGGTTTCAAACATTGGAGGTTTTAAAACAAAATAATCCCCTTTGGCTGTCATAACAAGCCCAATGCCTTTACGCAATCACCGAGACTGAATTCGCTAATCTCCTCCATTCTTTGCACACTATTTATGCAAATGAAAACCAACGGTATTTAGCATATCAATCATTTCGCGTTGTAACTGATTTGCTTCTTCGATGTCGTCGCAACCTGTTATAAGATGATCCACATAAAAATCTTTTATTGCTATCACAAGCAAGTTGATTTAGCGTGCGTGTCTCCAAATATGGGGCTGATCGTTGCAATCGTGTTTGTGTTTCGTTTATTTGAATTTGTCGGTACATTTTAGATATGTCGCTCGACATGGCGAATCTATACGTCCTCAACATTAGCTCGAAAAGATTGTCCTGTACTTTGGGACCGACAAGCACGCATGTTGGATGACGTTTTCGAAGACGCATCAAAAACTACACGAAGTTTTGTGGACTATGACGAAGGTTTTAACACAAAAATTGGCTCGTTGTCATTCTCATTTGTTGAATTGTTCGCAAATTTCGTATGTCCCATGTCAAAATAGTATTTAATAAATTTAACATATGGCTGTTTTAATTTATCGTTAGAGCAAAGTTTACGTTCTAAATGATGAAACCTTTTTAACGCATTTAATTTTGCGATTCGCGAAAAGGTATAAAAACTGTATATCTATACCATTTGCTGCGCGCCTTGTTGTTTGAGCAAAATAAAATTCACATTTTTTTTGATCATCAGAAAAAAAATCTTTTGGTCGGGATGTTTTCCATTTCCCAGAATTGCCTGATATTTTGGTCAAGCTCTTCGTTAGTATTCTGATCTTTCGTTAGTAAAAAAATTGTATTAAATTTTTTCTTCGTATTTACCAAAAACAATCAATCCGAACATTGATTCCTGTACATTCGGGTATTTCGGTGATAGCGTAGCGCGTATACGATTTGGCAAAAGTATTTTATTTATTTATTTATTTTACCAACAGTATTAATTTACATCTGGTATTTTTAAAATTAGGTTTATTTATATAAATCAAATTTGAATAAAAAAAGTTTTTAGAATTCTTTTAAATTCATCTCTGGACAAATTAAAATCGAACACGGTAGATACATTATTAAATACAAGGCTAGAATTACAAACCGGGTCCGACATACCAAAATTAGACCCATGGAAGTGCAGATTAATCACTAAGCCTCGGTGGCTGAGTGATCTCACTGGGGCACGTATTGAAAACAAGGAAAGTAGTTGTGAACAATCAATTCGGCCCATTATAACGTCGCGCACAAACATTGCGGAAGAAATTTGTCTTCGAACGAACAATGGTTCAATATTCAATATCAAACAACGGCCTAGATACGGCGGAAGCACATACTTAGGAGCGTTTACCTCTCGAGGAAGTCGCCTTAAGGCAAACAGCATAAATCGCTTCTGGATTGATTCTATACGATTAGAGGAATTGATATAGTACGGATTCCAGATAATTGACGCATACTCCAAGTGCGATCGAACAAATGAAGCAAAGAGGACTTTTAGAGTATATGGATCATGAAAGTCTTTGGAGAAACGGATTAAAAACCCTAACATTGAATTAGCCTTATTAATACATCTGTCAATATGGTCCTTAAACGATAAATCCCGTGAAAACAAAACCCCTAAATCTAGAAAAGAATGAACTCGCTCTATCATAACGCCATTTAAGAATAAACTATTATCATGTCCATTACGTCCATAACGTCTTCTAGAAAAGTTCATAACTTTACATTTCGAAACGTTCAGGCAAAGCTTATTCAAGCTACACCAGTCGCAGAAAACGTTTAATTCCTGTTGTAGATTTAGCAGATCGCGATCATTTCTAATCTTACAAAAGATTTTTACATCATCAGCGTAAATCAGAAACTTACAATGTTTGAAGCACCGCTTCACATCATCTATGAATGCAATAAATAATAGAGGTCCAATGTGGCTACCTTGTGGGACGCCAGACAAAACATTGATGTCTCTAGATAAAATATTATTTAAAAAAACTTTTTGAATTCTGTTCGTCAAATATGAAAATATCCACTTTAAAGGAAGGGCATCACACTTGTTGAGCTGTCCCAGTTTCTTTACCAATAAAACATGATCAATTTTATCAAAAGCTTTGCTAAAATCAGTGAACACTACCTCAACACCATCACCACCTTCTAATGCTAGCGTCAAAAAATTTGTAAACAAAGCAAGATTTGTCACAGTTGACCGTCCGGGGTAAAACCCATGCTGGTTTACTGAGATGGAATTTTTAATTAAGAAAAAGATGCGGTCCTTGACCATTGATTCAAATAATTTAGGAATAGCCGATAAGATAGAAATACCGCGGTAATTTTCGATATCCGTTCTCCGTCCACTCTTGAAAATTGGTTTAATGAAACTGGATTTCCAAATTGAAGGGAAAACCCCACTTTTCAAACTCAAGTTGAAGATGTTCGTCAGCGGCTGAACTAAGACCGAAGCACACTTTTTCAACACAAGCGGGTGAATTTTGTCCGGGCCACAACTCATATTCACATTTACATTCAAAAGAGCGTGCAGAACGTCATCGGTAGTAAATTGAAATTGAATGTTTGGATTATTATTAAAAACAAGATCGTCATTCCCTCTCGAAGACGGGACATACACATTTTCAAAAAATGCTGCAAACATGTCAGTGATAATTTGTGGATCACTAGCCGTCAAAGAATTGAAAGACATTTGCGAGGGTATACCTCTACAATTCCGTTTCGAATCAACATAACTCCAGAAACATTTAGGGTTGTTTCTAATATTCGATTCGATCTCGACAATATATAAATTATACAAGAAACGATTTAAAATTTTAAATTGAGATCTGAGAGCGCTAAATATTTCATAATTTACGGCGGATGGGTTTAATTTATATTTTTTATGAGCTTTAGATTTCCGATTTTTTAATCCTGAGAGGCGACTATTAAACCATGGCTCGCGCATCGACGAAACTACAGGTGAACGGGGAATAAATTGTTCAATTGCCAAGTTCATTATTTTATAAAACTGATCAATATAAGCGTCTAAACTACCCGTTATATATTGATCCCAATTAATATTGTCCAGAAACTCATTTAAAGCATTATAATTTCCCTTATTAAAATTGAAAGACTCACTAGAATTAAAATTTAAGTTAACATTAACACAATTTTCAAATATTAATTGGATATGTAGTGGTATGTGAAAAATACTTGAAGAACCGCCGAGATCATTACAAGCAATGATTGTGCCATGTACTTCTACTGGAACGAACACCAGATCAAGGATATTGCTGCACTGGTTCTCGATGTTATTAATCTGTCTTAGCCCAAGTGAACAGATTGAGTCCATCACCAGATCTGAAGTTAGATCACCATTGAATGGCAGATTTCAGGAAATATCTAAACACCAATAACAATGTCAATCGACGATGCTAACGGATCAGCTAATTTAATGTTTTTCGGTAACTGCCAATGCGAAATCTCGAACATATTCACTGGCAACCGATCAGATATTTTACCAGTTATCGCAAATTCTAACTTAACATAAAATCGTTTGTAATTTGAATGAATGGTTGTAGTGATACTCTGGAAACCATTGATTTTGAACCGTTTATACCGTTAATCGTTATATTATTATCATATCGGGAAATAGCATTCAATATATTACTAAAATTTTCACTGATAAAGTTTGATTGACTTCCAGAATCTAATACCACCCTACATTCAACCAACTTCTGTTGCCATCTTCAACTGAAACGATGATTGTTGGAAGAATGGTCGACTTTTCGCAAAGTTCATTGTTCAACTAATAATTATTTGTTGAGTCCGCATTATCCGTCACCGAATCAACAAATTGCGACTGGGCCGCGTGGTCAATTTGTTTTTCACATTTCGATTTGACTGTTTCGATTTGACCGTGGATTTACACTCTGAAACGCGATTGTTTGGATCTAAACAGTTAATGCACGAATTTAATGATTTGATTTTATCATATCATTGTTGGGGTGTTAAACTGAGAAACGAACAATTGAAATATAAATGATGTGATTTACCACAAACGTCACATACAGCATTTCCAGAAGTTGTCTTGTTAGCAAAAGAAGTTGATTCCCGTTTGGGGTACGTTTTATTAGGTTTCGAAACTGCCTTTGAATTTAGATGCGAATTTATTCTGGTTGATATTTTAACTGATAAATTTTCAGATTCACGTAATACGCGACATTTCCGTTCAAGAAATTCAATGAACCTTTCCCATGTTGGAAGTTCATTCGGAACAATCGTTTCTTCCCATTCACCACGTGTGATACTGTCCAATTTGCGAGTTACGAATTTTAAAATAATTGGTTGTGACAAATTTCTACAAAGCAAGGATGTACAAAATTGTCGTTCTCGCATCTCAAATTAGTGCGTGCATATGCTTGATAGTACTTAATTGACACAATCAAAATAAATTCATTATATAAAAATTACTAGGAAAATTCAACATGCGGCATGCCTCAAAATGTGCCCGACATTGATAACATAAAAATATCTTAACGTGTATTGATTGTGAAATTCTCCGCTAAGACTTTTAATAAAACCCGTCATAGAATACGCCCGACACGTTAAGTAATCAATGTGTTTATTGATTGTTAGATTACTTGAAACAATTATTTCAAGATCTGGAATGTCACAGGCTCGACGTATTTATTCATCCATTAAGACAAATGAAGCCTCAATACATGTCTGAGTTCTTGAAAATGATAAAACTTTACATTTACTAGCATTTAAGAACAACTTATTTAAGACACCAATTATAAAATATGTCAAATTCACTCTACAGACACTGAGCGTCTGGCAATAAAATAATTTAGCGTACATTTTTAGATCATCTGAATATATAAGACATCTACATTTACAATATATGATTTAGTTTATCCCACAACTTGCGCCGTCAACTTGCTAACGAGCTCCAACATTATTAAATACATGACTAGATAAAAGCATTAAGTTAGTAATTGTAGATCTACCCGACAACAAATCTATTTTGGAATTCACTAATTATATTGATAATCGAAATTCCTCTGTAACAAGTCATGTCACTTCTATTGCCTGATTTAAATAATGGTATAACAAATGACAATTTCCAAACCTAGGAAAAAGGAGCAGTGGATTGACTTAAGTTTGGCAAGAGAATCAATTTATGACATATAGAATAGGCACATTTGTTCAATATCAATGATATACTGCCGGTCGAGATCTGCACTGTTAGTTTTAAACTTTCTAAACCAGTTTTCTAATAATTGTAAAGATTGTAATTTCACAAAAAGCAGTACAGTACCATCGTAATTTTTATTAATTTGGTTATAAGTCGATGTAGTTGGCCCTACACATTTAATACGAAAAAACGATTTACAAACACCGTTGGTTGGACACATTTCCTGGCACCCAATATTTTCGACGCGGCATCTATCACAAATCTCCAACATTGTCTACACAGTTATTTATTGATTCTATATGGCATGGAAGTAGTACACCTTATTTCATATGACACTGTTTAGATTGTAAATTTTAATTGTACCCAAATGTATACTATATCGTGATACAACAAATTTTATCCAGAACCTAATTTATGTGTCAAATGTAGATATTTCTTTCCAATAGCAACCTTTTCACAAGATTACAAAATTTTAAAGAACAAACTCAAAACATAAACTAAATTATTTTTTATTCTAAGCAAACAAAATGTTCACAGCGAGAGCGCCAACATTTAACAGGTGTTTTTATAAAATTGCATTAGTAATTCTCCTTGCAATTTCTATTCCAATCCTTTATACCATACTCTGTCCTAGGCCTGTGCTTCATCCAAGAATATGTTGACCATTTTTTCTTATTTTCAAGTACATCTTCGACTATGTTTGTAGTTCGATGTGCTTCTTCAATTGTTGAATGAATGGTTTTTACTGAAGCCAAATTTATGTGGTGGAATAAGATTTCTTACTTCTTTCATTAGTTTGATTCTCTAGAGGAGCAGTTCTACGTATATTTTTGAAATTGTTGGAATTAACAAAATCGGTTATACCGGTTTGTTGGGTTCAGCGACTTTCCATTTGAATAATTGAAATTGTTTAATTTGTCCTCTAATTAAGTTTGTTCCTGGAATTTTTTTGCTTTTAGGTTAAGATTGATTACCTTTTTTAGAATTAAAATAATATTGTGATAGGAGGTATATTGTATGGTTTCATCTGCTGTTTGTCTAGGTACAGACTGAAACATTTGTTCGAGGTGCGCTGCAAGAAGATTTTTGCTTTGCAATTAAAGTTCATGCCCAATCTTCATTTTTAACTGGTGGAGTTTATAGTTTAAGTCGTTTTACACTTTTTGTCGCTTTCGATAGGGAATACTCGGCAATTTTTACTAGTAGGGCCACTTTGGTATTTCTTAATGTATGTATGCTTGATTTCTTTAATTAACAACTTCAGTTTGTTGTACACAAAATTTAGAGTTGTTTTATATTCTGGCGCTCGACTAAATACCCATTACTACACCCGGGTCCTACTCCACGCTTCTGTTTGTATATTGTTATTTAGTTGTTATAGTTCTTCTTCTATAGCTGTATCGGAGTGTTACTTGAAAATTAATGTTACGGTGAACTAGTTTCTGGAATTTCTCCCAGCAGGCTTTGTTATTGGTCACTGATTGTCATAATAACAGGTATTTGATCCGACATAATCATGTCGCTGCTCCCTAGATAAAGTAGTTTTCATCTATTCCTTTAGTGATAAATAAGTCTATGAGCTCGAGTATTTTGTTTCAATCCGTAGGCCAATGTGTTAGTTGATCTCAAGAATGAAACACACTACTGCATAGTCGTCCTGCTGCATACTGCTATTTTCCTGTTTTGCTCGTAGAGGTTACTATTGATCCCTAGTAAGTACTTTTGGCATTAAAATCACCTACAATTATACAACTTGACCAAATGATTTAAATAATATGTAAGATTGATTAATAAAAGTCTTCCTAATTTGGGTTATATCTTGGTGTTCAAATTTGAGGTATCTTTTTAAATTTTAAATATGTCAAAGACATAAATGGAAATTAAAGTGCATTGGTTCCGGTTAATCATAAGAAAGAAGGTCGTTTAAGTGACTTCGTGTACAGCTCGGCAGGTTGTCAATCTTTTACCATTTTGTATATCTTTTTCGCATTGATATTTACTCGATGATATTGTCTTCGAGCGGTTGAACAATTTGAAAAATACTCTTCAAGAAATCCCATAAGAAGAAGCCCAATGGCGTTAAATCACACGATCTTTGTAGGCAATTCGTTCTTCGAGAAATTATTCGATTAATAAACTTCTTTTTCAAAAAATCGATTTGTTCCGTTGCTGTCTGGCATGTTGCACCGTTGCGTAGTTATTTAGTTTTAATTCTTCTGTGAACTGTACTTTGTAAGCCTTTACATGAAATTTTTTGTGTAAAATACTGAACAAAGTTGTTGTTTTGAGGTTTATTTGCTGTGAACGACGACGAACTGATCACCTTGGCTCTTCAACAACACGTGCTAACAGCTGCCATATTTTCACTTGAATAACCACACTGGTGTTAGACTCTGCTCCTCTGATCGTAAACTAAACAACTTTCTTGAAATTTATCAATGATTAGTTTAATAGCACGGTTTGTCGGAGCATTTACTCTACCTTATTTTGGACGAAATTTTCTTCCAACTTCTGAAAAACTGTCACCATATTTAAAATAAGTTTAATAATGAAAACACTTGGTAATTCATAAATTTCTTCATTTTAACTAACCGGAATGTTTGCACTTGTTATCTTACTGTCAAATAACATATGATACTCAAGAACAAAAAATATAAATGGCGTAAATATTCCGCCATTTATATTTTTTGTGCAAAAATTAACTTAAATTTGAACACCCAAAAGATTACATGCTTCTTAGTATCTTTTGGAGCACTGTTGTATCTCCCGCAGTGCTCATGGACGTAACTGATTTTGTCATTATTACTTGCGAGTATAGTCGTGGTTCTTCTGCTTTAGTAGCATATTTCTTAATCTTTGTAGTTTCTTTAGTTATTTTAGAAACGCCGGGTGTTTGCGGAATATGGCTTCTCGCAATTACCACATTTTGCAGCATTATTTTAATGGCCAAACATACTGTGGCGTGATCCATTCCCGCATACGTCAAGCATCTAGTCTGTTTTGGAAATTTTTCTGCCTGTGATTAAAACCTTGATATTTTTGCACCTTGGTAGTAGACCGCTTTATTTTAACTCTCATATTAAGCATTGCCTTGAAATTATACACATCTGAAGACCTTTGTTTGTATACCATTGTTTAGTTGTCGATAAGCTGCGTAGCCAAAACCCTGCAGTCAGAGTCTGCCACATTAATTTTGCGGACACCATTATTTAAGATACGAGTTTGGACTCGGCTAGCGTAACCGATTTTAAAATCGATTATATATGGGAATATTTTGATATTCCATCGACGTTAATTAGTGATGATGATTTAACTTTTGGTTTAGTTGGTTGTTGTTCTAGTTCTCTCTTGATGATTAACTGGTTTCTAGAAACCTTTTTTAAAGTTCATACTATAATTTCTCAAATTTCTTGTGAGCGTTCAAAGTCCAATTTGTTTTTTTTTCTTATTCTTCTTCATCCTTATGGAACAAATTGATTTTATTGTCTACTGCAGCTTTCGGTGTCGTTCCAAGTGACGCACGTGTTTGAACTGCCTGTAATTCTTAATAGAAATTTCCAGTTGAAAATCTTGGTGACCTTCATAATTTTGACCACCTGTAGTATTACATTCCGTGTTTGTTGTACTCATTGCTTTGGCAGAAAAGAAAATAGGGTGTTAGCCACTACAATTACCCCTCCATTTTTTTTATGGCAGTTTTAATTTCAGTTATATACGTAGTAATATAATGTACAGTAAGATTTATTATTCGCTATATCACCAAAGTTAAAAAAGGCCAGGGGTCAAGGGCATCCCTTGATTTGTGGATTTTTGGCCGAAATCGGTTCACTGAAAGTGGCTGCGAGAAAAAAAATTATAAACTAAAATATTTTAAATTAAATTTGTAATTAATATCGGTCCTGATAGTTCAAAATGTGAGCCGAAAAGATGTTGTTTGATAACAAAAAACTGGTTTTTAACTAAATTCAGCCATGTACAGCCCAAATGAATTGGTTTATTCAAATTAAACTTGATACTTAAACGTACTTTGGTCCACCGAAGTGACGGTTTTCATAGAGGCTTTTTCGTAATTTCATGGGAAGTAACACGTTTAGTAGGAGCTTTTTCGTATAGTATATAAAAGTATATAAACCACTAGAAAAACTGTTATAAATGAACGCATTCTTAATTAATTTTGCAACAAATCCGGTCCAAAACCCGTTTTTCATTAAACATTTCTTTGTACAGCGCTACTGATTGATTAATCGAGATAAAACTTCAGGGTGATTTTTGGCCGTGTTTGGTAAACTGGAAGTAGCAGCTTACATATAGGACTTCTCTTATTTTTCCAAACATTTTAAAAGTATATAGTATGACGAAAAACAGATTTAAAAATTACAAATTAAATTTCGAACAAAGTTTGATCAGATACAATTTGAAATTTTACCGAAAATGGCGAGTTTTGTAAAAAGAAATTTATTTCACTAAATTCGGCATTTCGACAAAAAATCTAAAATTTCTTGAAACGTTATTGTTAGAATTTCAATTCAAATTGATTCGGACCCATTAATGCAATCAAAATTGAAAAGCGGGACTTTAATATTTGTGCTTTTAAAAAGTGGAATTTTGATTTCGAGATTTTGAAGAGCGGGCCTTCGACCCAACCCAGTACAAATGTTCTACAGACGCTTTTGCGATTGGTGCAAACGGATATTGGTCGATAAATTTATTCACTTTGTTGGGCTCAAGTTCTTGTATTCTACTAAATTCTATTTAACAAGCGACCATAAATAATTTAAGATGCAGGTGACACTTGGTTAAGTTTAGTTCGAATATTTTGTTTCGAAAAAATGGAAAAATAATTTTTTCTGCCGAAATTAGGCGGCATATAGTTTCAAATATTCATAATGTCAACCTAATAAAGAAAGGTGAAAAATTATGAATGTGAGGTGAGATCTTTCATATTATGTATGAAGGGTATCCATATTTATCGGACGATTTTCTTACAACTTCAAACGTCGATTTCAGGGAAACCGGACGATGTTTTGATTCAATTTAAACGGATCTTTATTCAAAATTAAATAACCATTCATAACTTTATAATTAGTACAATAGTCCAATAATTGGAACAATAATTTATTTTGGTTTGTGTTTTTCGGGCGGAAAAACTCGCTTAATATGTGAAAATTGAATTTTTTTTCTACCAAAATCAGACGGTATAGTGAAATATATGGCAAAAATGAGAGTTGAGAATAGCTTTTTTTAATAATTTAAAATAATTGTAGTATTTTGAAATATTTTACACATTCTAATCTCACCCATATGTTTTGTCCATAATTTTGGACAAAGTCAATTTGGGCTAGAAAAAGATAGCAACCTTGTACTGAAAAAATAAAAAGAACAGAATTGTCCATACAGGCTCTACCAATTATCGAAATAGTCTAAGCAAAAATCAATTGTCTATACAATTTTCGGCAACAACAGTAATTTCGAAATTCGCGTAGACGCACAACACTGTCCGTAGACGCACAAGCTCTATTAAAAAAAATGATTAATAAATTCATATTGATATGCGATTTCCGACGCATTTGATGCTCTTGGTCTATTTTTATTATTCCAGATAATTTTCTTTTGTAATGCACATATTTCTCTGTTTATCACAAAAAAACCTAAATTGTTTCACATTTCGTGGAAATTGTTGAAAGATTTACCAATGTTTCTTCAGACATAATATAAATATTTAGTTTTTTGGAATTTTTTATTTTAATTTATTTACGTTGCTTCTGTAAAATATAATTTTGCCGGAGTCCATATCTCTGCGCTTGTATATTCGTTCCATTTTTCTCGCAATAACATCGCGTTCTCGGAATACATCACAAGACGTAACCGAAACCGAAAACAACAAAATGAAAAATTCGGTATTTATACAAGAAAATGGTTTATTTCACCGTAAGCTTTTTTCCGCGGTTTGGTTCGTCGTTATGTTGTGCTGTTTAATTTTCCAACATTACGTTATCCATTCATTATACATTATTATATGAAAGATACTAATTTTATGGTTAGATTAGTTTGATTTTAATTATTTAAAAATAATAACATTTACCGAGAAATTTGGATTGTGAAACCATTATCATTGTGTGCCCCGAAGTTTATTATGCTTTGATCATCGTTTGGTCGCTTTACAACTAATATTTGGATGTGTGTCTGTGCGATATGAACGTTAATTTAGACGAACAGTTATGCTGTTATTTTTGTAGGTACAGTCTATTGTTAAACAACCAACTGGTACCTGTAATCAAATTTGAATACTAATTTGTGAATCCAGAGTTGTTCTGAAAATATATCCAATTCAAATGGAACATGCCAGAAACACGCAAAGTTTTCGTATTTTATTCGGCTGGGTATTCATTTTGATCACCCAAAACCATAACACATAATCCACTCTAATCAAATAATCACATCGAATGAAAAAGTTTTGCCACAAAAAAAAAATTGATGCAGTTTCATATGTATACATATATGTTCATGTGTGTATGTACAAAACCCAAGTAAATATATAATTCGAGCGTAGCAGCATCAGCAACAAAAAAAGCACAAAACCCCTTAAAGCTGTAATGTGAATAAAATAATTTTTGTCACGTTTTACTTCATTAGTACTTTATCGTCAAGAGTAGAAAATTTTCTTCATCTTATACGTTCCCAATGTTTGTGTTATACGTTTTGTACGTCGTTGTGCGATTGTACAATGTATTGTTGCTACCATTTTTTTTATTGCTGTTAACTTGCAAAACGAAAATTGCCTTCGAGGTTCCCTTAATTAATAGTATTTCTATTTTTAATTCAACGTTATTTTTGAAAAGTAAATAGTTAAAAAATTCCGCAATTTTGGTGTGTCTGGAGACAGAGAGAAAGTAGATGAATATTGCACGTACCTACAAACATACCAAATACTTGCATTATTATTAACAAGCGCAGTACACAAAATGCATTACACAATTGTTATAATTAAAACAGAAACAATTTACTCGTATATAGTTTCTTTCCTGTTGTAGCAATTGTACAAAAGTTCAACAGGGTAGTCAAAAATTGATTTTAGTGGTAGATATTGTACCACATCGTCGATATACTTATATCACCCGGCACTTGTACAAACATAAGAACAATATATAAGTTCTTAATTTTCAATTTTTGCCATACAAGAAGAACGACGAAGAACAAAATTAATTATCATGAGAGTGAAAGAAAATTGAAAACAATGAAAAACTTTTAACTTTTAACATCCACTTGTTTCAAAAACTTTTCTTGTATTTATGTATATTTTCATGGTAATTATTTGTTTAACTACTTTGTTGATACAAATCTTTTCATGCAAAATATGGTTGCGATTACAATAAAGTACTGGAAATGTATAAAATTTACGTTAAGTAGGTAGTAAATTTTTGAGTAGTGGATGACCTCATAAAATTTAAAGCTGTGTGGTAATGTAAAGATTAGTTTGGTTAAATTCGCCGGATTTTCGGAATGCCGTTAACCGACAAGCAGAACTCTCAGTTACCTTACGGTGGATCAGCAATTTGCCGCGTAGGTGGCAGTCATTTGGGTAAGATCTTTCCATCGATATCACAGATAACTTGTAAATGCTGCTTTTCTGATTGTATACGCAAGGAGAGGGAAATATAGCAAATATTTCTCATTTTAGTGGGTGTAATTAAAAAATATTAAATCCAGTTTGAAATTCATAATATTTATTTCTACAAACTATACAATAAAAATTTAATAGAAACAATTAAAATAAATCTTTTAAAATAATAAAATGAACAATTTAATTCAGAATCATGTTTTGGTCAATTTTCTTTAAATATTCAATTTTTCCAAGTTTCTCTCCGTTTTGTATGATTTTTTTATTCTGTTTTTTGATTGCGCTGTTTGGCTACAATTAGTTCATCTGATAGGTTTTTTATATAAGCATAACCCAGCATGGCGTTTTCCCACAACAACTTTTAGGCGACGGTGTCACGCTTTAACATTATCATTCTGTGCCTGAATCCGCATTACCAATAGTCCAAAATCGCCAATATAATTTTTATTGAACCAACTCCCAAGCTTTTTTAAATCTTGACCGTTTAAGCTGGAGTAATAATTTACAAACGAGAGACTTTTGAGCATTCTGATTTGCAAGGAAAAAACCTCAAAATTTCCATATTTGGCTGTTAATTTGCTTTTTTTATCTTTAAGCCAAATTATTTGGCCAACGACGAAGCTGATGAAAGAAACCAAAATTTTTTTGGTCATAACAATTTTTGAATTTGTTGCTCATTAAGTAGAAAACCCGTGGATTAATTTCACTTTCAAAGTTTCCATGTATAGAAAACAGTTGTCGCATTATGGAACGAACTACATTGAAAATTCCATCCATAATCCAAGAACTGCATTCTGAAAGTAGTGTTATTCAGGATTTTGTATCTAGAATAATAATTGTTTCTCCGTCGCACATATCTTCGTTCAACACAAATAACTCTCCTTCGAGATATCGGAGCTGTTCAGGAATATAAATTTCTTCCAAACTGGTGGGCTCATTCGTCTTACCAGCTCGCGCACGATGAATTTTATTTTTTTGGGATTATTTGCTAGGTAAATATACACGTAAATCGCTAGCTGCAGCAACAATTGTCTCTGTAATTATATACATGAGGGTTGTAGGTCGCTATTTTTGGCTCTAGATTTTAAATTTTTGTTTATGTTGTTTATTGTTTTTGTATTCGCCATGATTTTTTCATTTGTGATAGGTGCATGGAAATGTACAGATGAAGTTTTAGTCACTTCTTGTTTATTATTTATGAAGCAGGTTACAATTATAACCCGCACATCATAATAACACTTTTTGGTCGCTACATATTCAATTAAGTTTTTTTTGGTTTTTCGTTCTAGGTGGAAACTAAACCCGTCGATAAATAATTTTTGTTGCAAGATTTTGTAATGCAAGTTTATACACTCAACCCGCGAGGTGGATCAATCACCAGCGACTCTCTTATTTATTATAGGGTTTTAAGTAAAAAAAATTAATTTCGGTGTTTTGCAAAATTTTTATCAAATGTTTTATATGTGAGAAAAGAAAAAATCTCTCATGAACTGATTCCATTAACAAAAGAAATCATAGAATTTTACTTAAAGAAACGGACGTTAAAATTATTAACGAAGTATTCGTTTCGAAAACGTTCATGACAGACGGCACAGGAAATTTCCTTTAAAACACATAGCCGGACATACATATAGCCGCATTTATGTAACTCAATTTAAACCAAAATGAAAATAATTCATTTCTATAGAGCGCACACAATTCTGTGAAAATTCTCCAATTTCCGGATTCTTTGTCGAATAATTATGTTGACGCTTGTGCAGCATGGATACGACAAATCAGGAAATGTTAAAGGATTTTGAAAACGTCTTGTAAGACATTTATGGAAGTTACTAGTGTACAATAAATTACTGATCGATCCAGCAGATCCAACAAAAGAATATACCACACGAATAAAACCAACAATCAACTAATCCATCGAAATATTCTAAGCGATAAAAACATCGGTTACAACAAAGCCATAAAATCCGCCGCTCGAACCCTAACAGGATTACATAAATTCTCAAATAACAGATGTCAATAAGACCACTTATCAACTTTACCACAGCACCAACATACTGGATAGCCAAGCACATCACCGCTATGTTGAAGGAGTACATAAAATTAAAAAGTAACTATTAATTAATAAATAACCTAAATTTAGTAAATAAAATTAAACCTATAAAATACCGAAAAACGCTAAATTAGCATCTTTTAACATTACTAACATGTACACAAATATACCAATAGATACTAGAATAAACAAACTGTCCAAAAATAGAATCAAATCAACAGATACTAACCAGATAATTTTTATCATTAAAAAAATCACCAAACACTACTACTTTACACACAACAATGACTACTACATACAGACAGATTGTCAGGTACATTAGCCGAAAAATACTTCAACGATTTCGAGAACAAACATATCATGAACGCATCCAAAAATAATTTCAAAAACCAGAATGAATTTTATTCGCATATAAGTGAGTAATTTCGATTGTCACCATTTTGACAACAACAACAAGTTTGACAAAAACAACAATTCTTCATAACAAAAATTATATCTGAAGCAAGAAATAGTTATAAATAAATGTTTAATAGATTTTGTTCAAATTTTCACACCAGAATGAATTTTATTCGTACATAGGTAAGTATTTTCGATTGTCGCCATATTGACAACAACAACAAGTTTGACAAAAACAACAATTCTTCATAATAATAATTATATCTGAAACAAGAAATAGTTATAAATAAATGTTTAATAGATTTAGTTCAAATTTTCACACCAGAATGAATTTTATTCGTATATAAGTGAGTATTTTGGATTGTCGCCATATTGACAACAACAACAAGTTTGACAAAAACAACAATTCTTCATAATAATAATTATATTTGAAGCAAGAAATAGTTATAAATAAATTTTTAATCAATTTTGTTCGAATTTTCACACCAGAATGAATTTTATTCGTATATAAGTAAGTATTTTCGATTGTCGCCATTTTGACAACAACAACAAGTTTGACAAAAACAACAATTCTTCATAATAATAATTATATCTGAACCAAGAAATAGTTATAAATAAATGTTTAATAAATTTTGCTCGAATTTTCACACCAGAATGAATTTTATTCGTATATAAGTAATTATTTTCGATTGTCGCCATATTGACAACAACAACAAGTTTGACAAAAACAACAATTCTTCATAATAATAATTATATTTGAAGCAAGAAATAGTTATAAATAAATGTTTAATAAATTTTGTCCGAATTTTCACACCAGAATGAATTTTATTCGTATATAAGTAAGTATTTTCGATTGTCGCCATTTTGACAACAACAACAAGTTTGGCAAAACAACAATTCTTCATAATAATAATTATATCTGAACCAAGAAATAGTTATAAATAAATGTTTAATAAATTTTGCTCGAATTTTCACACCAGAATGAATTTTATTCGTATATAAGTGAGTATTTTTGATTGTCGCCATATTGACAACAACAACAAGTTTGGCAAAAACAACAATTCTTCATAATAATAATTATATCTGAACCAAGAAATAGTTATAAATAAATGTTTAATAAATTTTGCTCGAATTTTCACACCAGAATGAATTTTATTCGTATATAAGTGAGTATTTTTGATTGTCGCCATATTGACAATAACAACAAGTTTGACAAAAACAACAATTCTTCATAATAATAACTATATCTGAACCAAGAAATAGTTATATAAATAAATGTTTAATAAATAAGTGAGTGTATATAAGTGAGTATTTTTGATTGTCGCCATATTGACAATAACAACAAGTTTGACAAAAACAACAATTCTTCATAATAATAATTATATCTGAAACAAGAAATAGTTATAAATAAATGTTTAATAGATTTAGTTCAAATTTTCACACCAGAATGAATTTTATTCGTATATAAGTAAGTATTTTCGATTGTCGCCATATTGACAACAACAACAAGTTTGACAAAAACAACAATTCTTCATAATAATAATTATATCTGAAGCAAGAAATAGTTATAAATAAATGTTTAATAGATTTAGTTCAAATTTTCACACCAGAATGAATTTTATTCGTATATAACTAAGTATTTTCGATTGTCGCCATATTGACAACAACAACAAGTTTGACAAAAACAACAATTCTTCATAATAATAATTATATTTGCAGCATGAAATAGTTATAAATAAATGTTTAATAAATTTTGTTCGAATTTTCACACCAGAATGAATTTTATTCGTATATAAGTAAGTATTTTCGATTGTCGCCATATTGACAACAACAACAAGTTTGACAAAAACAACAATTCTTCATAATAATAATTATATCTGAAGCAAGAAATAGTTATAAATAAATGTTTAATAGATTTAGTTCAAATTTTCACACCAGAATGAATTTTATTCGCATATAAGCAAGTATTTTCGATTGTCGCCATATTGACAACAACAACAAGTTTGACAAAAACAACAATTCTTCATAATAATAATTATATTTGAAGCAAGAAATAGTTATAAATAAATGTTTAACCAATTTTGTTCGAATTTTCACACCAGAATGAATTTTATTCGTATATAAGTAAGTATTTTCGATTGTCGCCATATTGACAACAACAACAAGTTTGACAAAAACAACAATTCTTCATAATAATAATTATATCTGAAGCAAGAAATAGTTATAAATAGATGTTTAATAGATTTAGTTCAAATTTTCACACCAGAATGAATTTTATTCGTATATAAGTAAGTATTTTCGATTGTCGCCATATTGACAACAACAACAAATTTGACAAAAACAACAATTCTTCATAATAATAATTATATCTGAAGCAAGAAATAGTTATAAATAGATGTTTAATAGATTTAGTTCAAATTTTCACACCAGAATGAATTTTATTCGTATATAACTAAGTATTTTCGATTATCGCCATATTGACAACAACAACAAGTTTGACAAAAACAACAATTCTTCATAATAATAATTATATTTGAAGCATGAAATAGTTATAAATAAATGTTTAATAAATTTTGTTCGAATTTTCACACCAGAATGAATTTTATTCGTATATAAGTAAGTATTTTCGATTGTCGCCATATTGACAACAACAACAAGTTTGACAAAAACAACAATTCTTCATAATAATAATTATATCTGAAGCAAGAAATAGTTATAAATAAATGTTTAATAGATTTAGTTCAAATTTTCACACCAGAATGAATTTTATTCGTATATAAGCAAGTATTTTCGATTGTCGCCATATTGACAACAACAACAAGTTTGACAAAAACAACAATTCTTCAAATAATAATTATATCTGAAGCAAGAAATAGTTATAAATAGATGTTTAATAAATTTTGTCCGAATTTTCACACCAGAATGAATTTTATTCGTATATAAGTAAGTATTTTCGATTGTCGCCATTTTGACAACAACAACAAGTTTGGCAAAAACAACAATTCTTCATAATAATAATTATATCTGAAGCAAGAAATAGTTATAAATAAATGTTTAATAGATTTTGTTCAAATTTTCACACCAGAATGAATTTTATTCGTACATAGGTAAGTATTTTCGATTGTCGCCATATTGACAACAACAACAAGTTTGACAAAAACAACAATTCTTCATAATAATAATTATATCTGAAACAAGAAATAGTTATAAATAAATGTTTAATAGATTTAGTTCGAATTTTCACACCAGAATGAATTTTATTCGTATATAAGTAAGTATTTTCGATTGTCGCCATATTGACAACAACAACAAGTTTGGCAAAAACAACAATTCTTCATAATAATAATTATATCTGAACCAAGAAATAGTTATAAATAAATGTTTAATAAATTTTGCTCGAATTTTCACACCAGAATGAATTTTATTCGTATATAAGTGAGTATTTTTGATTGTCGCCATATTGACAATAACAACAAGTTTGACAAAAACAACAATTCTTCATAATAATAATTATATCTGAAACAAGAAATAGTTATAAATAAATGTTTAATAGATTTAGTTCAAATTTTCACACCAGAATGAATTTTATTCGTATATAAGTAATTATTTTCGATTGTCGCCATTTTGACAACAACAACAAGTTTGACAAAAACAACAATTCTTCATAATAATAACTATATCTGAACCAAGAAATAGTTATATAAATAAATGTTTAATAAATAAGTGAGTGTATATAAGTGAGTATTTTTGATTGTCGCCATATTGACAATAACAACAAGTTTGACAAAAACAACAATTCTTCATAATAATAATTATATCTGAAACAAGAAATAGCTATAAATAAATGTTTAATAGATTTAGTTCAAATTTTCACACCAGAATGAATTTTATTCGTATATAAGTAAGTATTTTCGATTGTCGCCATATTGACAACAACAACAAGTTTGACAAAAACAACAATTCTTCATAATAATAATTATATCTGAAGCAAGAAATAGTTATAAATAAATGTTTAATAGATTTAGTTCAAATTTTCACACCAGAATGAATTTTATTCGTATATAACTAAGTATTTTCGATTGTCGCCATATTGACAACAACAACAAGTTTGGCAAAAACAACAATTCTTCATAATAATAATTATATCTGAACCAAGAAATAGTTATAAATAAATGTTTAATAAATTTAGTTCAAATTTTCACACCAGAATGAATTTTATTCGTATATAAGTGAGTATTTTTGATTGTCGCCATATTGACAATAACAACAAGTTTGACAAAAACAACAATTCTTCATAATAATAATTATATCTGAAACAAGAAATAGTTATAAATAAATGTTTAATAGATTTAGTTCAAATTTTCACACCAGAATGAATTTATTCGTATATAAGTAATTATTTTCGATTGTCGCCATTTTGACAACAACAACAAGTTTGACAAAAACAACAATTCTTCATAATAATAACTATATCTGAACCAAGAAATAGTTATATAAATAAATGTTTAATAAATAAGTGAGTGTATATAAGTGAGTATTTTTGATTGTCGCCATATTGACAATAACAACAAGTTTGACAAAAACAACAATTCTTCATAATAATAATTATATCTGAAACAAGAAATAGCTATAAATAAATGTTTAATAGATTTAGTTCAAATTTTCACACCAGAATGAATTTTATTCGTATATAAGTAAGTATTTTCGATTGTCGCCATATTGACAACAACAACAAGTTTGACAAAAACAACAATTCTTCATAATAATAATTATATCTGAAGCAAGAAATAGTTATAAATAAATGTTTAATAGATTTAGTTCAAATTTTCACACCAGAATGAATTTTATTCGTATATAACTAAGTATTTTCGATTGTCGCCATATTGACAACAACAACAAGTTTGACAAAAACAACAATTCTTCATAATAATAATTATATTTGAAGCATGAAATAGTTATAAATAAATGTTTAATAAATTTTGTTCGAATTTTCACACCAGAATGAATTTTATTCGTATATAAGTAAGTATTTTCGATTGTCGCCATATTGACAACAACAACAAGTTTGACAAAAACAACAATTCTTCATAATAATAATTATATCTGAAGCAAGAAATAGTTATAAATAAATGTTTAATAGATTTAGTTCAAATTTTCACACCAGAATGAATTTTATTCGCATATAAGCAAGTATTTTCGATTGTCGCCATATTGACAACAACAACAAGTTTGGCAAAAACAACAATTCTTCATAATAATAATTATATTTGAAGCAAGAAATAGTTATAAATAAATGTTTAACCAATTTTGTTCGAATTTTCACACCAGAATGAATTTTATTCGTATATAAGTAAGTATTTTCGATTGTCGCCATATTGACAACAACAACAAGTTTGACAAAAACAACAATTCTTCATAATAATAATTATATCTGAAGCAAGAAATAGTTATAAATAGATGTTTAATAGATTTAGTTCAAATTTTCACACCAGAATGAATTTTATTCGTATATAAGTAAGTATTTTCGATTGTCGCCATATTGACAACAACAACAAATTTGACAAAAACAACAATTCTTCATAATAATAATTATATCTGAAGCAAGAAATAGTTATAAATAGATGTTTAATAGATTTAGTTCAAATTTTCACACCAGAATGAATTTTATTCGTATATAAGCAAGTATTTTCGATTGTCGCCATATTGACAACAACAACAAGTTTGACAAAAACAACAATTCTTCAAATAATAATTATATCTGAAGCAAGAAATAGTTATAACTAGATGTTTAATAAATTTTGTCCGAATTTTCACACCAGAATGAATTTTATTCGTATATAAGTAAGTATTTTCGATTGTCGCCATATTGACAACAACAACAAGTTTGACAAAAACAACAATTCTTCATAATAATAATTATATCTGAAGCAAGAAATAGTTATAAATAGATGTTTAATTAATTTTGTCCGAATTTTCACACCAGAATGAATTTTATTCGTATATAAGTAAGTATTTTCGATTGTCGCCATTTTGACAACAACAACAAGTTTGGCAAAAACAACAATTCTTCATAATAATAATTATATCTGAAGCAAGAAATAGTTATAAATAAATGTTTAACCAATTTTGTTCGAATTTTCACACCAGAATGAATTTTATTCGTATATAAGTAAGTATTTTCGATTGTCGCCATATTGACAACAACAACAAGTTTGACAAAAACAACAATTCTTCATAATAATAATTATATCTGAAGCAAGAAATAGTTATAAATAAATGTTTAACCAATTTTGTTCGAATTTTCACACCAGAATGAATTTTATTCGTATATAAGTAAGTATTTTCGATTGTCGCCATATTGACAACAACAACAAGTTTGACAAAAACAACAATTCTTCATAATAATAATTATATCTGAAGCAAGAAATAGTTATAAATAAATGTTTAATAGATTTAGTTCAAATTTTCACACCAGAATGAATTTTATTCGTATATAAGCAAGTATTTTCGATTGTCGCCATATTGACAACAACAACAAGTTTGACAAAAACAACAATTCTTCATAATAATAATTATATTTGAAGCAAGAAATAGTTATAAATAAATGTTTAATAAATTTTGTTCGAATTTTCACACCAGAATGAATTTTATTCGTATATAAGTAAGTATTTTCGATTGTCGCCATATTGACAACAACAACAAGTTTGACAAAAACAACAATTCTTCATAATAATAATTATATTTGAAGCAAGAAATAGTTATAAATAAATGTTTAACCAATTTTGTTCGAATTTTCACACCAGAATGAATTTTATTCGTATATAAGTAAGTATTTTCGATTGTCGCCATATTGACAACAACAACAAATTTGACAAAAACAACAATTCTTCATAATAATAATTATATCTGAAGCAAGAAATAGTTATAAATAAATGTTTAATAGATTTAGTTCAAATTTTCACACCAGAATGAATTTTATTAGTATATAAGCAAGTATTTTCGATTGTCGCCATATTGACAACAACAACAAATTTGACAAAAACAACAATTCTTCATAATAATAATTATATTTGAAGCAAGAAATAGTTATAAATAAATGTTTAACCAATTTTGTTCGAATTTTCACACCAGAATGAATTTTATTCGTATATAAGTAAGTATTTTCGATTGTCGCCATATTGACAACAACAACAAGTTTGACAAAAACAACAATTCTTCATAATAATAATTATATCTGAAGCAAGAAATAGTTATAAATAGATGTTTAATAGATTTAGTTCAAATTTTCACACCAGAATGAATTTTATTCGTATATAACTAAGTATTTTCGATTGTCGCCATATTGACAACAACAACAAATTTGACAAAAACAACAATTCTTCATAATAATAATTATATCTGAAGCAAGAAATAGTTATAAATAAATGTTTAATAGATTTAGTTCAAATTTTCACACCAGAATGAATTTTATTCGTATATAAGCAAGTATTTTCGATTGTCGCCATATTGACAACAACAACAAGTTTGACAAAAACAACAATTCTTCATAATAATAATTATATCTGAAGCAAGAAATAGTTATAAATAGATGTTTAATAGATTTAGTTCAAATTTTCACACCAGAATGAATTTTATTCGTATATAAGTAAGTATTTTCGATTGTCGCCATATTGACAACAACAACAAATTTGACAAAAACAACAATTCTTCATAATAATAATTATATCTGAAGCAAGAAATAGTTATAAATAAATGTTTAATAGATTTAGTTCAAATTTTCACACCAGAATGAATTTTATTCGTATATAAGCAAGTATTTTCGATTGTCGCCATATTGACAACAACAACAAGTTTGACAAAAACAACAATTCTTCATAATAATAATTATATTTGAAGCAAGAAATAGTTATAAATAAATGTTTAACCAATTTTGTTCGAATTTTCACACCAGAATGAATTTTATTCGTATATAAGTAAGTATTTTCGATTGTCGCCATATTGACAACAACAACAAGTTTGACAAAAACAACAATTCTTCATAATAATAATTATATTTGAAGCAAGAAATAGTTATAAATAAATGTTTAATAGATTTAGTTCAAATTTTCACACCAGAATGAATTTTATTCGTATATAACTAAGTATTTTCGATTGTCGCCATATTGACAACAACAACAAGTTTGACAAAAACATCAATTCTTCATAATAATAATTATATTTGAAGCAAGAAATAGTTATAAATAAATGTTTAATAAATTTTGTTTGAATTTTCACACCAGAATGAATTTTATTCGTATATAAGTAAGTATTTTCGATTGTCGCCATATTGACAACAACAACAAGTTTGACAAAAACAACAATTCTTCATAATAATAATTATATCTGAAGCAAGAAATAGTTATAAATAAATGTTTAATAGATTTAGTTCAAATTTTCACACCAGAATGAATTTTATTCGTATATAAGTAAGTATTTTCGATTGTCGCCATATTGACAACAACAACAAGTTTGACAAAAACAACAATTCTTCATAATAATAATTATATCTGAAGCAAGAAATAGTTATAAATAGATGTTTAATAGATTTAGTTCAAATTTTCACACCAGAATGAATTTTATTCGTATATAAGCAAGTATTTTCGATTGTCGCCATATTGACAACAACAACAAGTTTGACAAAAACAACAATTCTTCATAATAATAATTATATTTGAAGCAAGAAATAGTTATAAATAAATGTTTAACCAATTTTGTTCGAATCTTCACACCAGAATGAATTTTATTCGTATATAAGTAAGTATTTTCGATTGTCGCCATATTGACAACAACAACAAGTTTGACAAAAACAACAATTCTTCATAATAATAATTATATCTGAACCAAGAAATAGTTATAAATAGATGTTTAATAGATTTAGTTCAAATTTTCACACCAGAATGAATTTTATTCGTATATAAGTAAGTATTTTCGATTGTCGCCATATTGACAACAACAACAAATTTGACAAAAACAACAATTCTTCATAATAATAATTATATCTGAAGCAAGAAATAGTTATAAATAAATGTTTAATAGATTTAGTTCAAATTTTCACACCAGAATGAATTTTATTCGTATATAAGCAAGTATTTTCGATTGTCGCCATATTGACAACAACAACAAGTTTGACAAAAACAACAATTCTTCATAATAATAATTATATTTGTAGCAAGAAATAGTTATAAATAAATGTTTAATCAATTTTGTTCGAATTTTCACACCAGAATGAATTTTATTCGTATATAAGTAAGTATTTTCGATTGTCGCCATATTGACAACAACAACAAGTTTGACAAAAACAACAATTCTTCATAATAATAATTATATCTGAACCAAGAAATAGTTATAAATAAATGTTTAATAAATTTTGCTCGAATTTTCACACCAGAATGAATTTTATTCGTATATAAGTAATTATTTTCGATTGTCGCCATATTGACAACAACAACAAATTTGACAAAAACAACAATTCTTCATAATAATAATTATATCTTAAGCAAGAAATAGTTATAAATAGATGTTTAATAGATTTAGTTCAAATTTTCACACCAGAATGAATTTTATTCGTATATAAGTAAGTATTTTCGATTGTCGCCATATTGACAACAACAACAAGTTTGACAAAAACAACAATTCTTCATAATAATAATTATATCTGAACCAAGAAATAGTTATAAATAGATGTTTAATAGATTTAGTTCAAATTTTCACACCAGAATGAATTTTATTCGTATATAAGTAATTATTTTCGATTGTCGCCATATTGACAACAACAACAAATTTGACAAAAACAACAATTCTTCATAATAATAATTATATCTGAAGCAAGAAATAGTTATAAATAGATGTTTAATAGATTTAGTTCAAATTTTCACACCAGAATGAATTTTATTCGTATATAAGCAAGTATTTTCGATTGTCGCCATATTGACAACAACAACAAGTTTGACAAAAACAACAATTCTTCATAATAATAATTATATTTGAAGCAAGAAATAGTTATAAATAAATGTTTAACCAATTTTGTTCGAATTTTCACACCAGAATGAATTTTATTCGTATATAAGTAAGTATTTTCGATTGTCGCCATATTGACAACAACAACAAGTTTGACAAAAACAACAATTCTTCATAATAATAATTATATCTGAACCAAGAAATAGTTATAAATAGATGTTTAATAGATTTAGTTCAAATTTTCACACCAGAATGAATTTTATTCGTATATAAGTAAGTATTTTCGATTGTCGCCATATTGACAACAACAACAAATTTGACAAAAACAACAATTCTTCATAATAATAATTATATCTGAAGCAAGAAATAGTTATAAATAAATGTTTAATAGATTTAGTTCAAATTTTCACACCAGAATGAATTTTATTCGTATATAAGCAAGTATTTTCGATTGTCGCCATATTGACAACAACAACAAGTTTGACAAAAACAACAATTCTTCATAATAATAATTATATTTGTAGCAAGAAATAGTTATAAATAAATGTTTAATCAATTTTGTTCGAATTTTCACACCAGAATGAATTTTATTCGTATATAAGTAAGTATTTTCGATTGTCGCCATATTGACAACAACAACAAGTTTGACAAAAACAACAATTCTTCATAATAATAATTATATCTGAACCAAGAAATAGTTATAAATAAATGTTTAATAAATTTTGCTCGAATTTTCACACCAGAATGAATTTTATTCGTATATAAGTAAGTATTTTCGATTGTCGCCATATTGACAACAACAACAAATTTGACAAAAACAACAATTCTTCATAATAATAATTATATCTTAAGCAAGAAATAGTTATAAATAGATGTTTAATAGATTTAGTTCAAATTTTCACACCAGAATGAATTTTATTCGTATATAAGTAAGTATTTTCGATTGTCGCCATATTGACAACAACAACAAGTTTGACAAAAACAACAATTCTTCATAATAATAATTATATCTGAAGCAAGAAATAGTTATAAATAGATGTTTAATAGATTTAGTTCAAATTTTCACACCAGAATGAATTTTATTCGTATATAAGTAAGTATTTTCGATTGTCGCCATATTGACAACAACAACAAATTTGACAAAAACAACAATTCTTCATAATAATAATAATATCTGAAGCAAGAAATAGTTATAAATAGATGTTTAATAGATTTAGTTCAAATTTTCACACCAGAATGAATTTTATTCGTATATAAGTAATTATTTTCGATTGTCGCCATATTGACAACAACAACAAATTTGACAAAAACAACAATTCTTCATAATAATAATTATATCTGAAGCAAGAAATAATTATAAATAAATGTTTAATAGATTTAGTTCAAATTTTCACACCAGAATGAATTTTATTCGTATATAAGCAAGTATTTTCGATTGTCGCCATATTGACAACAACAACAAGTTTGACAAAAACAACAATTCTTCATAATAATAATTATATCTGAACCAAGAAATAGTTATAAATAAATGTTTAATAAATTTTGTTCGAATTTTCACACCAGAATGAATTTTATTCGTATATAAGTAAGTATTTTCGATTGTCGCCATATTGACAACAACAACAAATTTGACAAAAACAACAATTCTTCATAATAATAATTATATCTGAAGCAAGAAATAGTTATAAATAGATGTTTAATAGATTTAGTTCAAATTTTCACACCAGAATGAATTTTATTCGTATATAAGTAAGTATTTTCGATTGTCGCCATATTGACAACAACAACAAGTTTGACAAAAACAACAATTCTTCATAATAATAATTATATCTGAACCAAGAAATAGTTATAAATAGATGTTTAATAGATTTAGTTCAAATTTTCACACCAGAATGAATTTTATTCGTATATAAGTAAGTATTTTCGATTGTCGCCATATTGACAACAACAACAAATTTGACAAAAACAACAATTCTTCATAATAATAATAATATCTGAAGCAAGAAATAGTTATAAATAGATGTTTAATAGATTTAGTTCGAATTTTCACACAAGAATGAATTTTATTCGTATATAAGTAATTATTTTCGATTGTCGCCATATTGACAACAACAACAAGTTTGACAAAAACAACAATTCTTCATAATAATAATTATATCTGAACCAAGAAATAGTTATAAATAAATGTTTAATAAATTTTGTTCGAATTTTCACACCAGAATGAATTTTATTCGTATATAAGTAAGTATTTTCGATTGTCACCATATTGACAACAACAACAAGTTTGACAAAAACAACAATTCTTCATAATAATAATTATATCTGAAGCAAGAAATAGTTATAAATAGATGTTTAATAGATTTAGTTCAAATTTTCACACCAGAATGAATTTTATTCGTATATAAGTAATTATTTTCGATTGTCGCCATATTGACAACAACAACAAGTTTGACAAAAACAACAATTCTTCATAATAATAATTATATCTGAAGCAAGAAATAGTTATAAATAAATGTTTAATAAATTTTGTTCAAATTTTCACACCAGAATGAATTTTATTCGTATATAACTAAGTATTTTCGATTGTCGCCATATTGACAACAACAACAAGTTTGACAAAAACAACAATTCTTCATAATAATAATTATATCTGAACCAAGAAATAGTTACAAATAAATGTTTAATCAATTTTGTTCTAATTTTCACACCAGAATGAATTTTATTCGTATATAACTAAGTATTTTCGATTGTCGCCATATTGACAACAACAACAAGTTTGACAAAAACAACAATTCTTCATAATAATAATTATATCTGAAGCAAGAAATAGTTATAAATAAATGTTTAATAAATTTTGTTCTAATTTTCACACCAGAATGAATTTTATTCGTATATAACTGAGTATTTTCGATTGTCGCCATATTGACAACAACAACAAGTTTAACAAAAACAACAATTCTTCATAATAATAATTATATCTGAAGCAAGAAATAGTTATAAGTAAATGTTTAATAAATTTTGTTCTAATTTTCACACCAGAATGAATTTTATTCGTATATAACTAAGTATTTTGGATTGTCGCCATATGACAACAACAACAAGTTTGACAAAAACAACAATTCTTCATAATAATAAATATATCTGAACCAAGAAATAGTTATAAATAAATGTTTAATAAATTTTGTTCGAATTTTCACACCAGAATGAATTTTATTCGTATATAACTAAGTATTTTCGATTGTCGCCATATTGACAACAACAACAAGTTTGACAAAAACAACAATTCTTCATAATAATAATTATATTTGAAGCAAGAAATAGTTATAAATAAATGTTTAACCAATTTTGTTCGAATTTTCACACCAGAATGAATTTTATTCGTATATAAGTAAGTATTTTCGATTGTCGCCATATTGACAACAACAACAAATTTGACAAAAACAACAATTCTTCATAATAATAATTATATCTGAAGCAAGAAATAGTTATAAATAAATGTTTAATAGATTTAGTTCAAATTTTCACACCAGAATGAATTTTATTAGTATATAAGTAAGTATTTTCGATTGTGGCCATATTGACTAAGGGCTTCACAGCATTACGTAGCAAAAAGATATCTGGAGCGAAATTCACATGGAAAAAGGACAGTCGCACTTATCGGTTGTTAGTGACACCATTCCGAATAATGTATTCTTATAATGATTGTTACACGTATTAAAAGCACGAATGCTTGTTTCTGCATTGTTTGATTACCCTTCCCAGTAATTTATTTGGGATTTAATTAATCTTTCATAATAAAAATTTGTGCGCTTCAATATTGTTTTTACAGTTTGGGATGGTACGAACTGACGCAACTATTTTTTCTGAAATTTGCTGATTTGAATTTTTTTCTTAAAAAAACACAAAAAATCTGATATAAATATGTCATGATAGTAACTGAAATAAATATGTCATAAAAATGAATAAAAAAGTTAAATTTGGCAGGTTTTACACAAATACGAGTAGAACAATGATATTTTCATATTTTTTTGTGAACTGAACATTATTGAAAACAAATCCTAACATCATTTCCGTAACGCTTGGATTATAAATCCAAGGCAACTAACACGTGGTTGATGATTCGTGGCATTACAAACCCGCCTGCGATGTTTCATATGATCTCATCAATCTCTAGTTTCCTTACAAAAACCCCTGTGATCTTGCCGGCTAAAATCACCTTGGTGGAGTAAATCTGATAACGAAATATCTCAGATTTCGTAATAAAAGATATACAAATCATACCCGACGAAAAATTAATACAATGTACGTGCAGTATAACTCAAAAACCCAAAATTTATTTGCTCTTCTTTAATTAAAATATCCTTTAATATCTTGTAAACCGAGAAATGTTGACGATCATTACATTGTCTTATTAATTAATATGATAAAATTAATACATCAGGAATAAAGAACGCATACGTATATTAGTTTGACATTTACTTTATATTAAATATAAAAAGCCTTCAATTTTGCGGTTCAAGCATATGTAATGCATTCCGTTAACATCAATTTCGAGCACACAAATTACAAAGATAATCATATTGTTTAACATTAGTATTACATTAAATATGCCACAAGCCATGATCGATGACTAACGCATTCCATATTCTGCTTCCCAGTTTCAAAAACAATTTTCTTTTTATGCTAATAAGGCATGTAGCACACAATTTCTCCGAACTCTGGTATTTTCCAAAAACCGAAAAGATAAAAAAATTACGCATCTCTTCGGCAGGTAAATATCACCGTTCATCTATGTACCAAAAATTAAGTGAATCGAAAACAAAAAAAAATGTTTTCCCTGTTGTTTTCCCTATGTATATTAGCACCAAACAGGAAAGCACTTCATATACACATTTTCATTTCGCTTTTTCGTTTGAATAATATTAAAATGAAAATGCCGTTGGCAATTTTGAAATATTTTTGAATTAACTTAAGTAAAATAAAAATCCTATACTATACATATTATTACATCCACGTATTTAGGTACAGAGAGATAACTTGAAGTAAATTTTCCTATTTAGGCTTTTGTTAAACAAAAAAAAAACAAACAATAAATAAGGAAAATGGAAAATAATAATTTGTTCGGTTTGTTGCATAATGTATGTATACATACTCGTACATACGGGGATACGCATGTATGCTCTCCTTACATTATTAAGGAAGTGTATTTGCCAGAATGTTAGCATATTATTTTATTGTTCTGTTGATTGTTCTGTGTTCCGATAATGATTGTGCACGATAATGATGTTTATCTTTAATTTTTCCGTCATGTTTTGTTTTTACAGTATTTTCATTTCATTTTGTGTGTCTCAAGTGTTTTCCGGGGAAATGAAACGGAAAAACGGAATATATAATATATGTACGGTTACAGTTAGAAAATACAAGATATCTGAAAAAAAAAATGTAATTTAATGTAAATATTGTCTCAAGTGATCTTTAAACATACATTTATAAGGCTGTTTTACTACAAATAAATGTGGAACATCACAAAGCACAACTACGTCAGAAACAAGTAAATTTAATTTAATAAAATTATTTACAATTCCTGAAATAAATTTTAAATTTTCCACAAAACACAAAAAGTTGATATACAATATAGAAAAAAATCAGTTGAATCTTTTTTTTTTGTTCGTGTTGTTAAATAGCAAATCTCTAGTGATTAACAAGAGCTTTATGATAATTTTTTGTCATTAAATTGAATTAAACAAAAAAAAGTTGTCTGGTATGTATGCCATTAATTTTACAAATAAGCTTTTCCATTTGACTATATTAGTGTATGCCATGTAGCAATAATTTTCCAATTTTTTTATTGTAAATTTATGGCTTAAGCTGGGATTATATTGTGATTTATCTAAAATTACATATTTTTTTCTGCTAGGTATGTTGGTTGGTTTAAAATTCAAATAGTTTGAGATAATAAATGGATATTATTTTAATTGGGAGGTATAATACAGTGCCGAATATGATATTATCCTTATACTTACTGATTTTGAACGAATTCAATTTATTGTCACAGATTCTGTATGTTTCGGTTATTTTGCGTTACTGATGTAATTATGAGTATATCAGCACCTAAGTTGCTACAATATCTCGCCTCATTCTCCTGTAATCCGGATTCGATGACAAAATATAACCGGATCTAAAAATAAGAAATTTCCAATAACGGACGTATGTGAAGTTAACCCACGATTCTCTTCCAGAAAATATATAAATTTCGTTGGGCAACACTAATCAATAAAACCCCATTTTCTCTTATGTGAAGTTAGCCCAGGCCAAATTTTCTTTAAATTGATTCAACATAAAACGTAATTGGTGAAGTTAGCCCAGCGAAAAATTTATTAAAAATGACGATAAATACAAAAATTAAATTCGTTATATTTAAATTAAGATAATTTTATATCAATAGAACATGTACGAACCAAAATTACATTAGACACGATAAAGGTAATTGGCACGTTAAAAGTATAAATTTGGCGGATTAAGGCTTAGTGTTTTTGAGATCGTCACACTTCTGATTTAGTTTTAGAAAAGTTAGACAAAAATCTTTCCGTCGAAACTTTGCGAGGCTCTGGGCCAGATATATCATTTATACCCATACAACACGTATTTGAACAAAAACTTAAATTCAATTTCGCACGTCGACAGTATAAATTTGTCGGACTAAAGCTTTGTGGTTTTAAAATTGTCATACTCCTGGCCTACTTTTAGAAAAGTTAGAAAAAAATCGTTCCGTGGCAGTTTTGCGAAATTGGGAAGCACATAGCCTTAATCGGACTAGTGAATATATATGCTCATTTTTCAAAATTTTATAAAATTACCAAATACTTGTAGATTATTTAGTTTTCGATTTACACAAATATACTAATATAAAAATAATTACATGCAGTAAGTGATATTTTATATTGAAAATGCTTGTTCTTACGAATTTGAGTTGTGGTATGAACATAAAATGTTTTTAGCTAAAAATAAATTAGACAATTGATGTTTTTCAAATAAACTGCACATCGCTAGTTATTTAAATTATAGTCGCTCATTAAATAGTCAAATAATTATATACACGAAGTGAATATTAATGTTTATTTTACAATATTTACTAGAATACCAGTATACGGGAAGTTTTCTTTTATTTATCAAAGATTTGCTTTAGCATTTATTACAAAAATGTATACAAACAAAAAAATATGATTTCAAATTATTACATGCACGAAGTGAATTCTTAAACAATTACTACTTTCAGGAAGTATAAGCCATTAACTCGAGCTACGCACTCGAGCTTAAATCAAAATAAAAAAGATTATTGACTTGTTTTTATAGAGTTGCACATAGCAAGCATTCTAAACTAATAATAACTTAATATCATTAAAGTTTACATGCAAGAAGTGAATATGAATGCTCATTTTACAAAAATATTTTTAAAAAATCCACATACAAGAACATACAAGAAGAATATTTATTTAATAAAATTTAACTAAATTATTTATTTTAAAATTCACACTAATAAAATAATTTAAATATTGTACATGCAGGAAGTAAACTCTTTCAGTGAAAAGGCCATATATTACATATTTGATTTGGGATAGAAATATAAAATGCAACATTTTGATATCTAAAATAAATTAGATCAATATTTTATTTCAATATATTGCACATTTCTAGCTGTTTAAATTATATTGGCATATAAATGCCCAAATATTGATAATATAATAAAAATCAAATATTTATACGCACGAAGTGAATACTAAAGTTTATTTTGCAAAATTAAGTAAAACACCAACATACGAGAAGAACATGCATCTAACAAAAATTAACTTTAACATTGATTTCAATATTTACACAACCAAAAGATGTTCAAATTTATTACATGCAAGACGTGAATTAAAAAATGATTATTGATTTGTTTTTTACACTGCACATTGCAAACAATCTAAACTAATTATGGCGTACTATAATTAAATTATTACATGCACGAAGAGAATATAAGTGCTGATTTTGTAAAATAACCACACCACATACGAGTTATTCTTCTTGTACTCGTATGTGGTTATTTCTTATCTTATAGAGTTTTAATATGCAGAAATTGAATTTTTATATTGAAAAGGCCATAAATGACGTATTTGTATTAAAACATAAACATGAAATACAATTTTTGCATAAATTAGTTGAATTGAGTCAAAAATTTACTTCAACATATTGCACATTGCATTGCAAATAATTATATGTACTCATGCAATATTAATGTTAACTTTGCAAAATTTTGTAAAATAGCAACATATATGAAGAGTATTTAATTGATAAATATTAACTTTTAACATTTATTACAATATGAACATGATAAGTTTACAATTCAGTAATTTCCTGCAAACTGCAAATACTCTTAACAAAATTTTTTAAAATAATTACAAACAAGAAAAGTGGTTGTCTAGTAAAGTTGCACTTTAACGTTTATTACAACATTTATACAATTGAAAAAATCTAATAACTAATACATTCAGGAAGAGAATTCTTCCATTGTTAAAGCCATATATATGGGCTTCTGGATATCTAAATTATTAAGTAATAGTATTTTGCGATCCATGGTTCATTTCAGTATACTGCACATTGAAAAAAATTTAAATCATTTTGGCTTATTAAATAATCAAAAGATTTTAAAATAATAACACAAGGGAAGAGTATTTACCTAACTAAACTTTTCATTTTTTTTTATTAAATTATTTATACAAATAAAAATGTTTAAAATTATTACATGCCTGAAGAACTTGCTTTAAAATGATGATTACGTTCTCGAGTTCAAATCGAAATTCAAAACGATCGTTGAACTTTCTAATTATATTGCACATTACAAGAAATCCTAATTAATAATGACACAACATAATCAAATGATTACATGCAACAAGTGATTGTTTGATTGATTGGACTGTATAACAAAGTACTGGGCAAGTGTTTTCAAGTACTGGGGCAAGTGCTCTGGATAACGTCCTGCCTATTCCTACAGCCTGTTTACACTAAACAATAGGAAGGATATGAAAGGTTTTTTTTTGAGACAGAACGACCCGGTTTCAGACACCTAGTGATCGTGCGGTTTAATAGATACAGATGGTATTGGCCTTCAACAATTTCTTCTCTAAATCAGCAATCTTAGAAAAAAATATTATTATTTCACGTACATCTGGAAATTTCCTGAAATTGATTTACTGAATCGGTCTGGTTTTAGACACCTAGATAAAGTCGATAGTTAATAACACACTGACAACACAATTCTAATCTGCACAATCAACAATAAACATTTCTAAGACAAATTATTACACAAGCATCTGTAGATTTCCTGAAATTTAATTCTAAATTAATATTTTCCGACTTCCTAAATAATATAACCATTTAATAATTTAATCCTCCTGCAATTCCAGAACTTATAATAGAATTTCCTGAAACCATATATATTAAAAATTAACCTAAAATCCATTAGTACTCAACCCTTGAATTGGCAACCACGAAATATTTTTCAAATAATTGAAAAAAATATGTAAATCAGCCCAAAGGCAATGGTTCCCCGAAAAATATCAATGTTATTCAATGCCAGATTACCTACCGGATTGGTTATTTCAAATAAATTTAGCTTATTTCGCATAAATTTCAAATGTTTTGTTAATGTTGGTCACCAAAGAATATTTGTTTTATTACCAAGTATAATTGGTAGGCCATCTCTTAACTAATGATGGTTAAATTTGGTGTGCAAAGCCGAATTTGACAAAATTTTGGGGTTCTGCTATAATGAAATAAACCAGGCCGTTTTCTAATCGATAACTTTTCAATTCAGTTTGCAGAGCTGAGATAGGATTCTAATAAAAAAGGTCGGCTTGTATTGGGATTTTAACGTGTTTTTACTTCGATCATTTTTAATGGAATTTGGGAAAAAATTGTCAAATAAGGTATTCAGAATTGCGTAACGATTTAAAAATGTATTTTAGAGAAGTTCTGGAATTCGGCCGTGCTAGGCAATTTTTTAACCAATTATGTTCGAATCTGGTATGATGTGCTGAATCGAGATTCCAACGTAAATCCCGGACGAAGTTTTGTATTTTTCTACAACATAAATTTGAAAATAATCGGCCAAGGAAGTATCCAGTTCCTCCATTCACCATAGCCGAACCAAACTTGACCTTAATCTGCTAAGAGATGACCCAGTCAAATTCAGCTTCCTCAAAACTAAAATTTGTTAGAATTCAAATTCAGCCCAATTCATACCCAAAAACTAACTAAGATGCATAACATCTTCCGCAGTATAATATCTAAAAACAGATTACTGAGGCAATTCCGCACATCTCAGTCAATCAAAAAAGGTCAAGGTTTTAAGGAACGAACGGAAGATAGAACCACAAGGAAAGCTTCTTACATAATTCGTGCATGAGCAAATCGTTGAGTAAACTTTAGAACTTAAATCAATCGATATTTGTGTCTGACGTTCCCAATTGCGACCCTGTTTCGAGGACACATTTTTTCATAGCAAATAGTGCCAGCAAAAAGCAGTCAGCATGGTAAGGCCAAGGCATATCACATAAAATGTTTACTTATCGTTACAAACGAAAAATAAAATTAACAATTAAAAAACCATTTTCCTTTGCCATACCGTAACACTTACGAAATCTCACCCTTTTAAACAGAATCAAATAATTACATGCAAGAAGTGAATATAAATTTTATTTTTAAAAATTTTTAAAAGCCTAATACAAGAAGAATATTAATTTTATAAATTATCATTAAATTATTTTTTTTAACATTTACACATGCAGAAAGTGGATTCTTTCATTGCTTAAGCCACATATTATTTATATGAGTTGAGATTTATGTATAAAATGAAATTGTTGATATAAAATTTAAATTGGATCGATGTTTATTTTATGTAGCTACTGTAAATTACACGCAAATTAAATTATTATCGCTTAATAAATATTCAAATTAGTACATGTACAAATCGGATATTATGATTATATTGCGAAATTGAGTAAAATAAGAACATTTAGATAGCAACATGTACGAAGTGAATATAAATATTACATGCACGAAGTGAATATAAATGCTCATTTTGCAAAATATTGTAAAATAACCAAATAAACTAGTAGAATATTTATTTTATAAAGTTCCACTAACTTATTTAGCTTTACATTGTTACAAATACATTAATTTAAAAATTATTACATTCAGGAAGTGAATTTTTATATTGAAAAAGCCATTTATCATGGAATAAATTGGATAAATGTTGTTTTTCAATAACCTGCACTATTTAAATTATACAGGCTCATTAAATTATTATTAGCACGAAGTGAATATTAATGTTAATTTTGCAATATTTACAGAATAATAGTATACGGGAAGATTATGTATTTAACAAAGATCTACTTTAGCATTTCTTCCAAAAAATACACAAACAAAACATGTGTTAAAACTGTTAAGTTCAAGAAGTGAATTCTTAAAAAATTAATAGATTCAGAAAGTGTAGAGCCAAATATTACGTACTCGAGCTTAAACCACAATACAAGACAATTCTTGATTTATTTTTATAAAACTGCACTTGCTATTGTTAAACCATTCTAAACTAATAATAAATTAATATATAAATGCTAATTTTGCAAAATTTTGTAAAATATGCACACACAAGAAGAATATTTATTTTAACATTTACATAAACAAAATAATTACGTACATTAACTGTATTTTTATATTGAAAACGTCATATTCGTATTTGAGATGAGAATTTAAAATAAAATGCAACTTTTAGATATCTTAATTGAATTAAATGAGATTGAAATTTAAGATCGAGGTAAATATTAGTTTTTATTTTGCAAAATGTAGTAAAATGTCCACATATACGAAGAATATTTATTTGCATTACAATATTTACACGAGCATAATAAGTATAAAATATCTACATGCAGGTAGTGAATTTTTAAAAAACTATATGTGGGCCAAATACAATTTTTATTTTAAATGCAATAAAACTAAAAGTTCTCAATATTTTTTTAAATTTCTTTCTTCATTGTAAAGAACAATCCTTTCGATTAATTATGGAATACTATTTCATTCATAAATCACAGCTTTGAGGCGGCCAAATCACATCAGCATTTCGGCTGATAATTCGATCTTAGAAAACAGTGCTCAAAAGATCAATTGAAACATGTGCTGTGTGGCACGGAGCGCCGACTTGATGAAACCAAATAATGAATAGGTCCTCCTCTTCAAGTGCCGGGAACAAAAAATTGTTTATCATGGCGCGATAGCGCTCACCATTGACAGTAACGGCGGCTCCTTGTTCATTTTTAAAGAAAATGGGCCGAATGATGCCACCGGACCAAAATCCGCCCCAAACAGTCACTCGTTGAGGATGCTTCGGCTTCTCTACGGTTACGTGCGGATTCTCCATGCCCCAAATGCGACAATTCTGCTTGTTTACATAGCCGCCAAGATGGAGATGTGCCTCATCCGAAAAAATGATGTTTTTGCAAAAATCGGCATCTTCTTCAAGTCGACGATCGCAAACTCACTCAGCGAACCGAAAATGCAATGGGTGGTCTCTTTGCTTCAATTGCTGAACCAATTGAACTTTATACAGTGTCTTACCAATGTTGTGCGTGAAATGTTCAATTCTTGAACACGATGACGAGTTGACATTCCCCGCGACTCACGCACATTCTCGGCTACAGCATCAAAATTTTCGAGTGTACGCTTCGTTGGCTGCTTGGCTCGTGTTGTTTTATCAATTAGCAAGCCTGTTTCTTTAACAATATTCACAAAAAACCGCACATATTTAACTCCCGGCGATTCGTTTCTTCCAAAAACCGTACACAATATTCTCACACATTCTGCATGATTAACATTATTTTCGAAGTACGGTTTCAATGTTTCACAGCGTTGCTCCAGGAATACACAACCATGTTCCTTCAGCTGAAGGATAAAACTAACTTTTTGTCAAATAAGAAGTGGCATAGCCCTTACCATACTCAAAATAACTGCTAGTTCAAAAAAAATTAGATGGCCCACCCTGTATACCATTCAGGAAGCGTAAAATCAAATATGACTTACTTGATTTTATATCAAAATGTAAAATAATTACACTGTGCTAGTTGAAAAAGTGACAAGCTCCACCTGAAGGGTAAACATAATTTGAGTATGCTGAATTCAACAGTGCTAGTCTTATTTCAAAGTTAGTCCCCATTTTTGAGATATCGCCTTCGACATGTTTTGGCTCTGAGCCAAAAATTTGTCAAAATATACTCTTAGTTTCACGGTGTAACCATTAAGATTTTTGTTATGCTTTCTTCAGCAAAGTTGTTATGCAAGTCAAGACAAACAACTTGACAGGACCAAAAAACCACATCCACCCTATATGTGTGTTTTACTTAGGCCAAGGTTAGGTTAGGTTAGGTGGGAGTACCTGATTTCACACGCTAGGACACGTAGTGGCCCGTTGTGATACCACAGGATCAGAAGAAGGATCTGAAAGGCTGGCCATACTGTACACGCCCAAATGCCTATTCCTTCTGCATGATAGTACCGGACACGAGCATATTAAGTTATCTAAAGTCTCTTCCTCTAAGTCATTGGCCTGTAGACCGAGTCTTCTCGCATGTTCCTCAAAAAGGCAGGGTCTCAGTTTTGGCAAAAGATTCTCACAGAAGACACTGGCTCCTACTTTGCCATCTATAGAAACATGGAACCACCTGTGCAGGGATCCGTATTTACAGGTAAGGCTAAATACAACTGGAGGTCGGCATATCTAGGCCAAACAGGCCGCTAATTTAAATAAGGTACAAAGAACACATCAATAACATTTTTCAATTGTTCATCAAGTTTCGCACAACACATAAAAACTAAAAATCAAAGGAAAACTAAATTACATAAAAATTTACTAAATTACACAAAGGACCGAAATTAGACTGGTTAGAAGATCTTCGTATCAATTTCGGGCACAATTTGACTCATGAGTCATGAGACATTTGCATACTGTGCGTATACAATTTTATCATGAATCATGAGTCAAATTGCGGCCAAAATTCACACCCTGAAAAATACACAAGCAAAACCAGTAACAATTTATTTATCTACAAAATCAACACAAAAACCAATAAAATTTACGACTTATTATCCATAACTTAAAAACAAAAGAAGTGCCAAAGACCAGCGCCCTAGCAACAGTATATGAACAGCTTCAAAATATATTATGTAATAGTAGTAAAAAATAAAGCGAAGAAAAAATTATTCTCAAAATCGATATTTCTAAAAAAGTTACAAAATTGGCACAATAAGTAAGAACTAAAAACAACAATATAAAATTAGAAATAAAAAAGTTTTCATTTAAATTTATAAAGTGACAAAAGAACACAAAAAATAAAGTGAAAATCGGCTTGTGAAATCTGGTGAAATAAATAACAAGTGTAGGTGTTTTAAACTCAAGTGCTATTGTTTTGTGTGTAGAAAATTTACAATTACGAGCAATCGCCGCAAAATAAGTGATGAAGCCGCTAATTTATATCGACTATACTTTTCACAAAATGTTATTAGTGGTGTAAATTGGACAACGTCTTTTGTTTGTACGGCATCTGCATAGATGACAAAACACTGGAGCCGCAACGTCATTTAGTGTCTCGATGATATGGAGAGATCCACAAGGACATGATCCAGTTCAATGTTATGGGTGTATGAATTATATTCACGGTACAAACAGAAAAAAAAAATGGTTCTTTGATATACACTGCAACGACAAATGATCAACGACCGCTACCGCATTCAGATTAAATTTCTGTTCCGGAAAGATCAATCCCAACTGAAGAATATTTACCACCAACATTTGAATCTGATGAAACCGGAGAAACATCTGCACCAATATATCAACCATCAAATGTCACTGCGTCATTCGATCACATTGAAATCTCGCAAAATCGTTTAGATATTATGGCAAGCCATTCTTTTGCCAAAGGATTTAAAACAAGTGAATGTATTGGCTCCAAATGTTTGAAATTTGCAAGAAGAAGAAGATCCCGAGGACGACACGAACGAATCGGAAAATTAAAATTAAAAAAGTTAAGAAAACTGTAAGTTTTTAGGAAAAAATCATCATAAAATCAACTGAATCGATTTAATTTTCTTTTAAATAGCTATTATTGCATCTATATTTGTTGATGCGGAGTTTATTTGATCGATTTATAATAAAATGGTTTTTCGTCGAAATGAAAAGAAAAACGAAAAATAACACAAAAATGCGAATGTACGAGTAGATATTGTTTTACGGTCTTGATGTGTTCAAAAAATTTGTTTGTCATAGCTTGCGCAGCAACTTTGCTAAAGAAAGCAAAACGAAAATGTTAATGGTTCAAGAGCTATCAACGTGAAAATGAGTGTATATTATGACATATTTTTGGCTCAGTGCCAAATAATGTCGAAAGCCATATCTCTAAAATGGGGACTACCTTTCAAATGGGACTAGCAACGTTAAATTCAGCATACTTGAATTAGGTTTACCTTCTGAGTGCCCAGCTTGTCACAAAAAAGTTTGCGATTTAAACACAGTGTTATTTTTTTATTCTGTACAATGCAAGCACTCCTAACTAATGCTTATATGCACACATTGAATATACTCGCGTAGGTTAATTATTCAAAATTTTCTACAATAACTACAAATAAGATCTTATATATCTAGTAATGTTACAATAATGTTGCACTCTAGCATTTATTAGATTATTTATAGGCATAAAATAACTAAAACAATTACATGCAGGAAGTGAATCCTTCCATAGAAACCTATATGTATATAAGTTGAGATATAAATATAAAATGAAATTATTGGATACAGCACACTAAAAAAAATTGTAAACATATTGGCGTGCCATAAATAATACTTACATAAACGATGTTTCTTCTTCAAAATTTAGTAAACTGACACCATACAAGAAGAGTATTTATCTAATAAATATTTAAATTAGCATTAAATTTTTTAAATACTGTTGCTATCATGAAGTTTAAAGCCCAATATAACGTTCTAATGATGGCTTAAAATAATCAAATAATTACGTGCACGAAGTGAATATTAATTTTAATTTTGCAAAATTTTGCAACATAACTATATACACAAGGAATATTTATTATATAAAGTTTCACTAAATTATTTGTTTTAACATTAACACTAGTAAAGCAATTTAAAAATTATTACATGCAAGAAGTGAATTTTTATATTGAAAAACCAATTATTCCGAGCTTGAGTTGATGTATAAATATAAAATGCAACTATTAAATAGGAAGTAGTACTAAACTAAATAGGAAGTAGTACAAAATTGCAAGCGATGTGAATATTAATATTTATTTTGCAAAATTTAGTAAAATATCAGCATACAAGAAGTTCATTGAACTACTAAATAATAACAAACAGAATACGATAAAAATTATTACTTGGTTAAGTGAATGCTTCAAAAATTATTCCATTTAGGAAGTGTAAACCATATATTACGTTCTCGAGTTCAAATTAAAATGCAAAATGATTATTAATTAGATTTACTGTACCGAATATTGCACGCATCTTAACTTATAATAGTTTATCATAACCAAGTAATTTCATGCACGAAGTGAATATGATTGGTCGATTTGCAAAATTTTGTAGAACAAAAACATGCAAGAAGAACAATAATCTTATAAAATTCCACTAATTTATTTAGTTTAAAATTTACACAAATATAGTAATTAAAATGTTATTACATGCGCGAAGTGAATTTTTTGTTCGAAATACTTTCGTTTATTTTTCTCACATTATTTTCTTGTAATTTTCTAAACAAGTTATTTAAAAAAGCGGAAAAACGAGAGGTTATATAGTTACAGATCGCCCTGTACATTTAACTTTAGCTATATACACATCATTAAGTAGGAAATGCTTGGAAAATAAAATCTCCGAAAAAAATATATTTTACAGAAGAAAAAAACTTGAAACTTTTTATATTATTTTTATTTAATTTTCAATTATTGACATCTGTGAGCTTTCCATTGATTAACTTAAAATGAACTTAATTTTATAACACATATTTTCACTGTATTGTCGAGCGAGGTGAAAAAAATATCCAGTCGGATCCAAACTACATTCGACATTCTATGTACAAAAATCTATATATTTTTTATCGTATTACACTTTTGTGCAGAATTTATGAAAACTTCAGCAGATTGAAATAATTGTGTATACAGCAGTAGGATATAATTTATGGCATTTCTATTAAATTTATATATCGTATTAGGTACTCACCCTTTATTCCTCACACCCTGTGTTGATAGTGACGCAAATAATTTTCTCAATTTATTAACAACAAAAAAATATAAATATTAAATTAAATTTTTATTATTAATTAATTTTTATTGCACATTATTTCTTATTTAATAATAATATAATAATATTAAACTTAAAATTTTGTGGTTTTCAACTTTATTTTTATATATTTAATTTTAATTATTTAATGTTTAAATATTTAATTTAAATACAGTAAAAAATTTAATATAATTTTAAAAACAAAAAAATATTTTTTTTATTAATTTTATTTTTATTTTATATATATAGAATTATAATTTAATTATTGCATTTTATTAATTAAAGAGATTTTTTTGCGTTTGTGTGTAAATGCATTTAAATAAATAATATGTATTTACAAAATTAAATTTAAATTAATTTTCAGTCTATTTTAATATATCTTTTTTATTTCTGTATAAAACAATATCCGTTATTTTATTTGTATATGTATAAAATTGTTATTTATTGATTGTAATATTTATTTATACATTAATAAATAAAATAAGAAATAAAAACGTAATTTATTCATTTCCCAATGCTGGTGGTTGATTATCCTTTGGTTCATCCTAAGTAGGTTGGCGCAACGAAACAAAAAATAAAAATGTAAAGAAATGAGACACAGGAGAAAAGGATAAGATTAATATCAACAATTTATGATTATTTTTCCCAAGTGGGTATTTTGCGTGTTTTGGAAAAGAATTTAACTCCACCGAAATATTTTTTGTGCAATATAATTTTTAGTTTTGCTACATTTTCATATTTACTAAAACCGGGTTGGCGTTGTTATAATTTCAGAATAAAATATAAATCCGATAAAAAGCACTTAATAACATCAACTAGCAACAAGAACAACGAAATAAATTGCAAATCATCAATTTTCACATAATTTGATCTAATTTATCTTATGAATCACATTAAATGAACACAGAACAATAACGAAACAATGAAAATTTTCCAATTTCCAATTTATTTTGTGTTATGTTATGGTGGCGTGCGGGGTGAGAAAAACACTTTAACTAATACGTACCTTTGAATCACAACCTTGATAGCCCGGACTAATTGATTCAATTATTTCAGGAACTGGTGTTATATTAGCGTAATTACCTAAACATAAATTTCGTAAATTTGTTGTGGATTGTGTGTGATGATTGATTGTTGATTGTGTTAGACTTAATAGTGAACGATCAATATTTTGATATTCTTTGCCTGAACGTGGGCGGAGCGTTGAGGTTGGCTGGTGTCGAATTAATCTGAAAAATAAATAAATAAATATTACATGACTGTATATTAGTTGGCGTTGTAGTTGCTTTAATTATTCGTTGTACACGCAAAACAATTTCCTTCTTTGTGGTATCTTTCTTTTTAGTCTTTAAAATAAATTTTATTTATCTTCAAAAATAAAATATCTATTGAGATTATCATATAAGTGTATCAATTGGCCAACGATCATTGGCCTAAAGCGCCACATGTACTGTTTTTATCGGAAGGGTTACAGGTTAAAATTTTTCCGAAGAGTGGAATTAATATGTGGCTACTGATATTCCTAGGACACATTCATTTTGTCGGATTTAGTTGTACTCAAAAAATTTGAATTGAGGATTTGAATTGAGTAAATTTCTTCAGGAAGCGAACAGTTGTTAATCAAATTTCTCCTAATTATTAGTATTAGGGAAGCGAATAAACTTTTATTATTGGGACATAGAATCCTTAGCCCAAAATTCTGCTTTTGAATAATTGAATTTTGCTTCTGGTAACTAAACAATGCGGAGATGATATAAATTGTCTCTCAAATTGTATAAAGCCCGGCCGCATCTTCAATCAAATAAACCTCTGACCTACCACTGATTTTGATAATTAAACCGTAAAATTATATTATTTAAGATATAAATTGGTATATTCTCGGCGTTGAACCCAGTACATACTCCATACACATCAATAAAACATATTTATTTAACACGTTCACGACCACAGGACGCAAATATGCGTCCTATGGTTTTCTCCAAAAACCTGGGACGCATATATGCGTCGTCGTACTGTTGCATGTAAGTAATAAATTATAGTTTCTATATTGGTTTACAGATTCTCTTGAATTTTTTTTCGGTTAAGGAAAAGTACCGAATTGTTAGTTTTGTGTGTGGTTTTTCTGCATGTGATACGTAACAAGAAAAAGATTAGGTCATAAATATATTAATAACCATCACGAAGCAAAACTTTTTTCAACACAACAACCAACAAGAAGACCTACCAATGGAGAATCCCTTATCAAGAACACTAGCCGAAATATTCCTATCAATCATCATCATGTAAACCCATGTAAACTGACATGGACAGTGGGTCGGCGCTGAATTCTGCACTCCAACAGAAGGTCATAGTTGTGTTTATTAACTCATCGTAATCAATGATGAAAATTCGTTTTGCATCCTGGCTTTGATGGGATTCCAACCCAGTACCTCCCGGTTCAAGTGCCGAAGCTTGGTGCCGGTTTACTGGTATCGATACGTTATTGACATCATCACACATGCATCACAGTGGAATGTAACAGTGATATATAAAAAGCAATTTACATATATATTTCTAAATTGCTGTCATATCCTGTGTACCTGTGAACAGTGCTGTTGGCGATTCAGATGTTCTGTGTATATCGACCGTGTTATGGTTTTCCCACATCTTTTACGTGTTCTTTAAAGCGTGTAATAAAACTCCGACCTGTTTGTCCGATGCAGAACGCCGCGCACTCGTTACATTTTAGTTGGTATATGCCTGTATCCATTTGCACATCTAGATGTGGGAAAACCATAACACGGTCGAAATACACAGAACATCTAAATCACCAACAGCACTGAGCACAAGTACACAGGATATGACAGAAATTTAGAAATGATAAAAAGGCGAAAAAACGAATAGAATAGAGGAGTATAAAATATATCAACACAGGAACAACCCACAATTTTTTAACGATAGGATGCCGTACAACGAAAGTTACCAACATATAAAGGAAAATTTGTTAACCAAAGTTAGAATATAGAAATAGTTGACGAATAGTTGACATAAAGAAAAAAATTCATTTTTTATTTAAATTTAAAAGTTGAATTTATAGAGCTTAGTTGTAACTAAAAAAGTGATTGTAAGTAAAATTTTGAATGGTATTATTTACGGTAGAGGTGAGAAATATGTTTTTATTATTTATCAAAATTATTATGAAAAATAAAATTTTGTTTGTTTTCCCTAGTTATGGCTGCAAACAAAATAACTGATTCTGAAATAAATAAAAGCGATGAAACCATTTTCTGATACATGTAGTGAATATTTTTGTTCAAATCTGGGAAGTACTAGTGATGAATCAATATCAATTGAGGTAGGAGGCTCAGAAATATTTGAAAATGATAATGGAGAACCAATAAATACCGATGACTCTGAAAATGATGAAGATTGGACTAATTTAGAATTAGAACCAAAGATTTTCGAATTTATCGGTCTAGAAGGAATTAAAGTACAATTAGAGAGTAGTGTGTCACCAGAAAAAAATTTCTCTGTATTTTTTGATGAAAGTTTGCTTTTAAAAATAACAGAATGGTTCAACTTACGCGCTGCAACCAATTTACAATCTGGAAAATTAAAGCCCAAATCAAATTTATTGAAATGGAAACCTCTATGTATTCTAGAATTCAAGCGATTTCTTGGATTGTGTATTATAATGGGAAATGTGCGTATGCCATATTTACGACACTATTGGAGCAAAAACGAAATGTATCATTATCCAGTTTTTGGAAAAATTATGAGCAGAAATCGGTTTGAAAATATTATGCGGTGTTTGTGTTTTTACAATAGCGAGACAAATGACATAAGCCATAGACTTCAGAAAATATCAAACGTTTTCGATCATATACTTGCCAACACAAAAAAAGTGTACTATCATGCACAACACCTAGCACTGGATGAAACAATGATGCTGTGGCGTGGACGGCTATCTTTTCGGCAATACATTCCCAATAAAAGGCATAAATATGGGATTAAGTTTAACGAACTTTGTACGCACGATGGGTTCTTCCTAAATATGTTGATTTATAGTGGTCATAATACCGTGGAACCTCGAGTCGAAGGTCATGCTTTCAGTGTTGTTAAAGAGCTAATGAAAGATTACGTTGGAAAAGGTCATATATTGTACATGTATAACTATTACAGTAGTGTTATTTTAGCAGAACATCTTGTTGAGCAACGTACACATTTATTTGGAACTTTGAGAGTCAACCGAAAACAAAATCCGCCAGATGTAATTACCAAAAACCTTAAAAAATGAAACTATTTGGAGACGAAGAAGTAACATAACTGTGCAGAAATGGAAATATAAACGGTATGTCTTGATGATGTCTTCCTTGCATAAAGCTGAAATGACGGAATATAATAAAAGGGGAATTACATTATTTTTAATTTTATGTTTGTTTCATTTAGCAATTATTTAATTATCCGGTGTTTCTTTATCTATTTTTATATTTTTCGTTAAGGAACTGTTATTTAATTTTTAGTTTATATTGAAAAATAATATATGTAAAAATAAAATAATTACAAAAACAACGCTTTCAACTTTATTTTATAACGACGCATATGTGCGTCCTGCGGTTTATACAACGAAATTTTGTTCCATAAACCGGCGACTCGTATATGCGTCATACGATTAATAGCGTCACAAACCCCACAAAATACATAAATAAAACATTTATTCTACCATTAGGCTTCAATTAGCTCATTTCGTGCAAATTTATTATGTGGTTTGTGGCTATCCCTAGCATAAGTGTTAAAAACGCTTAATTTATTTTAACACCAACGTTTCGAAATGTTACCCATTTCATTGTTAAGCTCTACAATAAAAAGAAGAGAAATCAACAAAAAAACGGTAATTACAATTGGATGTACATTGGATAAAAATTATAACTTATGAATTATGAATAGAATTAAAATTATTGGTGGACAAATTACTTACATAAAATAATTTTATGAAAATATGAATCACAATAATATGTCAAAATTTTGTTAACAACAAAATGAGAAATAACTAGCGTTGGAATTTTTTATCACGGTGTTATCACGGTTGTCAAACTAAAATGGTTATCAAAGAAAAATCAAAATTAAATCTGTAAATATGAGTATATGCAATGTTGTCAAGCCTAATCGATAATACAGGGTGTCCGCCGGGAAGGTATACTACTTTGTTTTGCCGCCATTTAGGCTAATATTAGTATTGACAGTTCATACTTGACAGTCGTGAAGTAGACACGTGGCAAATTTATTATGGAAAAATATTCGATAAACCATCGTGTTTTAATCGTTAAAACATTTTATCAAAATCAATCATCGATTACTGTGACGATGAGAAAGTTACGTGAAATTTTTGGGAGAAACAACGTGCCAACAAAACGCACTATTTATCGTTTAGTGAATGATTTCGAAGAAAGAGGGTCTGTAAGTGATAGGCCCAAGCATGGGCTACAACGTACTGCAAGATCGGCTGAAAACATTACTGCTGTGCAAGAAAGTGTTCAAAACAATCCATCAACCTCAAATCGACGCTGTGCTCAGGAGCTTAGTCCTCAATGAACAAGTTTGGCCACAATTTTGCACAAGGATTTGCATTTGTTTCCATTTAAGATTCAGTTGACACAAGAGCTTCTTCCACAAGACCATTTACGCCGCCGTACATATGCCAATAGGATGTTACAGCTCGCCCATGACAACCCCGAATTTCATGAAAAAATCATATTGAGTGACGAGGCACATTTTCATTTAAATGGATATGTGAATAAACAGAATAGTCGGTTCTGGGCAATGGAAAACCCTCACATTATTCATCAGTCACCTTTACATCCATTAAAAGTGACAGTCTGGTGTGCAATTTGGTCAGGAGGAATCATTGGACCTTACTTCTTTGAAATTGAAAACGGCATAACGGTAACTGTGAATGGGGCGCGATATCGTGATATGATTGAAAAATTTTTAACGCCACAACTGCATACTTTGAGCTTAATTAACATGTGGTATCAACAAGGCGGTGTCACATCGCATACAGCCAGGATTACAATGGAATTACTGCGAGAACTCTTTCCACAACAAGTTATTTCAAAAAATGGTGATGTTGATTGGCCTCCACGGTCGCCTGATTTGACTGCTCCGGACTTTTGTGGGGATATTTAAAAAGCAAGGCTTATGCAAACAAACCAGAACCGCTTTAGCAACTCAAACAAAATATTCGTTATGAAATTAATGAAATACCGCGTGAAACGTGTGAGAATGTAATGAAAAATGTGCTCAAAAGGGCTCGCATTTGTGAGGCTAACAGAGGCGAACATTTATCTGATATTGTATTCAATACATAATTGCCGACATTAAATAAAACATTTATCAACATTTTTCATTTAATCAAAAATCATAAACAAACAAAGTAGTATACCTTCCCGGCGGACACCCTGTATTATGGTAGCTTACCGGTAAACATTGGCTATCGCTTTGTCGGTTCATAACATTTGAAGTCGGCTTAATGTGGATCATAAATTTAAAAACCCAAGAAAATTATATATGTTAACACAATATTTCGGCCATCCAAATAACATCTGAAGTATCTACCCCCAAAGGAGAAAAACAACAAAAAATCACAATGTATTTCAACAATATTTCAGTAACGTAAGGAGTGGAACCAATTAAAATTATAAAATCCATATTGAAGGATAAAAAACAATTGGCTCATATAAATAACAAAAAGTAATTCCTGATTCGTTTCCGTAGTACAGGATTGCTTCCGAAAAGCCTTAGGTTCGATTTTGGAAATTTTAAATTTCAATATGATCCTCATGTACTCGAAAGGTTGGCACATATATTTTTAACTGGATTATTGAACTCTGAAATACAAGTCATGTTTAGAGATGCAGTGAGAATAGACCGGCAGATCTCTTCTAATATCAACCGATTAAAAACCAAACTTCCAGCAACCGTTATAAACGATTTCATCCGTCATGTAGGTCATCATTAGGAAACTAATTTTAGGTATTATGGAAATAAGTTAACACATAAGTTTAATATTTTAACAAGTATTACTAACATAGAACAAAATGAGGATATAAAGGATAACTGGCTCGTAAACTTAACCGATAAAGAATTACCTCTCGCGGTACAGACAACCTTGCAACTTGGACCTAAATGTAATTAACCTCCAATTAATAAAATAAAACAATTATCAATTATATTAAATGTAGTGTTGAAGCGGTGATTGATAATATTATGGCAGAAATACCATTAGAAATAAAGTAGTTAATTTACTTTGTAACTATAAACACAATTCAAGAAAATCACCTTTTCTTGAACAACAACTACTTAACAACCTCAAACTTACCAATAATTTTTTTAAAAATAATAAGGACGTCATTGTCCTGCCAGCTGACATAGTCATATTACAAATGTAGTTGCCAAGTCCTTACGACAATATAATAGTACCCCAGCAAAGTGGTATGGGCTGATAAAAATACACAAACCCCACAACCGAATCCGTCCAATCGTGTCTAGCAAAGGTTCTGCAACGTATAATATTTCAAAATATTACACAAAATTTGTATCCAACGTGGTAGGAAATACATACTGTTAAAGTTAGCCGACTCGCTCCAGCCGAAAAATGTCGATAATGCAGGTTCGACTGTAACAATTAAACCAATGAGCCGAAAAATGTCGGTAATGCAGTTTCGGTTGCAACTACTAGTATTTATCAGCCGAAAAATGTCAGTAATGCAGATTAAAACAATAAGGATTATCCGCTAGTAAAAGTCGGTAAGACTGATTCGTATACATAGCCAGCCTAAAAATGTCGTGAAATCAGATAAATACATTGGGTGTTAAACAGTAATTTCTTCTTTAATCCAAAATGTTTAGTTCGTTGCATTAAATACATTAAAACTATAATACAAAACTATTTTACCATTGAGACAACTCGAAGAAATATATGAAGCAAAACCTCATAAATGTCAGGTCAATTTTCATGTTGGGAGTCCGGGAACAGTCGCTTGAATATATCGCACACACAAATTTTAAAATTTCTAAAAATTGACCGTTTAAAGTGTCATGGCTGGAAATAGATTCAATTGATAGGTCTTAATGATGATCACACCTGGAAAAAACTTCAGGTCAATTTTCATGTTGGGAGTTCGGGAAAACTCTATTGAATATATCGTACACACAAAATTTGAAAATTTCTGAAAGTTCACTGTTTAAAGTGTCATGGCTGGTAATAAGTTCAAATGATAGGACTTAATGATGATCACACCTGGAAAAAACTTCAGCTCAATTTTCATGTTGGGAGTTTGGGAAAACTCGATTGAATATATCGCACACACAAAATTTGAAAATTTCTAAAAATTCACCGTTTAAAGTGTCATGGCTGGAAATAGATTCAAATGACAGGTCTTAATGATGATCACACCTGGAAAAAACTTCAGCTCAATTTTCATGTTGGGAGTCCGGGGAAACTCGATTGAATATATCGCACACACAAAATTTGAAAATAGAATGAATCTATGAAAATGAATCTATTTCCAGCCATGACACTTTAAACGGAGGATTTTTAGAAATTTTCAAATGTTGTGTGTGCGATATATCCAATCGAGTTTTCTTGGTCTCCCAACATGAAAATTGACTTGACGTTTTTAAAATGATATTCAATGGAAGGCACTTCATTTGAAATTTTTTCTGGACGTGCCGCTATAGATTCATTTCCCATTTTACCTCGCCAAACATCTAATAAAGCACTGATAAACATTTGCTTTTTGTAATTTATTTTAAATGTTTCGAATTAAACATTCTAACTTTAACTTTTGCAGTTGTTTTTTTAGGATCAGCAAAATATAAATTTCTAATATAATTTATTTATTTCCGACGTAAAACTTGAATCTGCATTATCGGCAATTTTTCGGCTGGAGTTTTCGATGAACATGTTACCGACAATTATCGGCTGTCCTTTTCGTTTGATTAGTTTGAATTTACATTATCGACATTTTTCGGCTGAACATTTTCGGCTAACTTTAATAGGGTAGAAAATACCAATAGTTTTGTTAAGGATTCTTTCGATTTAAAACTTAAAATTAAAAATGTAACAATTTCAAATGATTTTAGTTTATTCTCTCTCTCGATGTTAATGGCTTTTTCATTAATATCCCCAATGAACTAGATTTTAAAGTAATAGATAAGAAATGGAATGACCTCCAACCATATTCCATATGATCCTAACAACATTTAAAGAAGGCATCTCCTTCGTGATCAAAAACACCTATGGATTCACCAGTCTCACCTGTTTTAGCAAACTTGGTCATGGGATATTTAGAAGATATAGTAATTAATAACTTAACAGACAAACCATTCCTATATTTGACATATGTAAAGGACATTTTCTGTATTGCGAAACGCGAAGATGTAGAAAAAATTCACAGTTCCTTCAATAGTTTTCATAGTAAACTACAATTTACTATTGAACACGAATTAGATAATAGTATCCCTTTTTAGACCTCAAAATAATAAAAAATGAAATTGGACAATTACGTACAGATTGGTACCATAAAGATACTTGGTCTGGCCGTTACCTCAATTATCATTCCTATTTACCGTTAACGTACAAAATAAATACAGTCCCGATCCTTGCTAAGAGAATCCTTTTACTATCTGACCAGGAATTCTACCAACAAAATTTCAAATTTCTTAAAGAAACTTTAATTAAAAATAACTACCCACAAAAGACAATTGAAAAGATTATCATTACTGAGAAACAAAAATTGCTTAATCCGAAATCTAATGATCAAAATACAGAACGCACTACCAATAAATTTGTATCACTACCATGTGAACAACGTATTTTGTATCACCTCAGACGATTGTTCAAGGAACATAATGTAAACTTAGTTGCGAAACCTTTCAATACACTATACAAACTTAGCTTCTCTAAATTGAAAGACAAAATAGAAAAACATTTACAATCTAAATTAATTTATCAAGTATCGTGCAAGGATTGCAACCAAACATACATAGGACAAACGAACCAATATTTTAAAAAACGTATGTATGATCATAAGTACCACATACATATTAAAGTCACCACACATGAGCTCTAGTAGATCTACTTCCCTTCGATTGAATCATTTGCCAAATTTTGATCAAGTAAAAATGATAGATAAAGAAAATAATTGGAAAAAACGAAATATCTTAGAAATGATCCACATACAGTCGATTTCAAATGTTATGAACCGACAAACCGATAGTCCAATTTAGAATATACCAATTTAGATCATAAATTAAAAAACCCAATGAAATTGATATGTTAACACGATGTCATTTAACTTTACAATTCATAAATCAAACGTTTCCTTTATAAAAAACATAATTGTAAAAATGTTTCTTCTTCCTTGAATCAGCTTACCCTGGTGCGGAGTAGACGCAATCGTAACTTTGGTGTCATAAGAACGACGAATTCTTTAGAATGTAACGTAAAGTTGTGCGAGCTCCGACAAGTATGTAAATTTGACATTGTGACTTGTTTCTGTCTCAATCACGTCTCATCTTTCGTGCTTTACATAACTAATTGATGACCGTTGCATAATCGTTGTTTAGCGTTGAGATTCCGAAGTATAGCATCACTATACTTATTTTTCTTAAAATTCAGAGTGTGTTATGGCAACCCAGCCGAATTGATGTACTTATGTGGACGAAAGATGCGATTTTTTCGACATAGAAGGTATGTCATTTACAAAATAGTTTCACGAGACAGACTTTCTGTCACTAAATCTCCGCCACAAATTCAAGTGTTCTTCAAGCTCAAAGTTGCAACAGCCAATTATTATTTTCTTGATCAACGCATTTATCAAAGTTATTTGTGAAACTTTCGATCCAAATAATTTTTAAAGGTAAACTTATTTCCCATTTACACCATATCCACTTGGTGGGCAATAGTTTAAAGCGCCAACGTCGATCCATCCATCACAGCAATTTATAGTCTTACAGCTTCCAACTGCAGATTGTTGACTATGATTGTGTGAATTAATAAATGCGAAAATAAAACTGAAGTGAATAGAACGAAAGATAAATTTTAATTTTAGTAACAAAATGTGTTCCTCAAATCTGAGCTTAGATAATCATGCTGGCCACAGTTTCTACTTTTTGTTGACATTTGCAATATTTGTACTAATATGTTTGAAATGAAATTCGAAAATATTTAAATCGAGTTTTATGCGCAATTTTATTATTCAAAGGTTTTGTTGGAAATGCTGGTATTTTAAGGGACTCATTTTTGATGGGTATATCCTAATAATACCTTGGTTATATCTGTATGTACCTTTGAGTATTTATGATGATATGTGTGCTTCAAGGGTTAAACATAGTTTTTAAATCAAGGAAATTGGGTAGTTATCCTCGTAGTAATAATGGAAGTAATAGTGGAAGTGCGTTATGCTCATCAGTAATGAACTCAATAAATTTAGCTAAAGCATGCCCGTTTGTTGCTATAAAGAAACTTTTCATTTTACTTTAAAACCACTAAAATTTTAGAGATTAGCATAGAAAAAATGAGGTCACACACACATTCCTATTTGTAAACAACCGTGCTAAAATAACAGTTATTAATAGTTACTAAACATCCTAATCTCTGAAGCTATGAACAGTTTTTAAAGAAAAGCATAATGCACTTGACATCCATCCTACAGAGTTCCGCCAGATTATCGAGGCAACGGGCTCCAAAGAATATTATTATGTTTAGCGGTAGAAGAGGAATTAAACTGAATGTTCAAAACTCGTAAAACAAAATGATGGTTTGATAATAATTAAACTAGAACTGTAATAAGAGTAACGGATGTGGTCTGGGCGTCGAAAATGTCGGCTTAAGTGATAATAAGCAGTTTCTCCATAGATTTATCTCAACTTTGTTTCCCGACTAACACGCGAATTACACAGACTGGTTAAGAGTTTATTAAATGATATGTCAGCACTTGAAAACAGATTTGTATCCGTTTATCAAATGTTTATTCGAAACAAATTTGGTCGAATTTGGTTTAGAAGAATTTATCACTGTTCGTTCTACGAAGAGCCACAATCTAAGGAAACAAACCTAATTACATATCTGCTAAAATTTTGCAGACATAACTAAAACAAATTGAGTGCACCTTGAATGATTGTTTGGTAGATGTCTAGTACTGCGGTTTGTGAAATAACAGATATCAAGAAATATGTTCCCAATTATGGATGATTTCAGCTGGCTTCAATACCAAGTTCCACTAATCTTGACAAAAATTCCCAAACCTCGAATTAAATTATGGCAATGAAACGAATTTCGTTAGGTTGACTTTTGAAGTATATCAGTTTCACTCAGTATTCCTTTCACGTTATAAATCATATTACAGGGTGGCCGACACGAGTGTTGTCAAAACAAAACGCCACTGTTCACAAATATTTTAATTTTCGAATTCCATTAGCAGTTTTCGATTTGGCTACCATTTGCCGCGATTATGGCCTCCGAACGGCCGACAAAAGTAGTGCATGCATTATGAAAGTGGCTCTGCGGTATTTTGGCGCATTCCCGGCGAAGCGCTTGCTTGAGATCCTCGACACTTTGGTATTTTTTGTCCCAACCTTGCTCTTCAAAATACTCCAAACCGAGAAATCTAGCGGATTTGCATCCGGTGAATTTGGTGAGCATTGGGCATTGGAAATGAACCGCGGAACGTTGTTTCTCAGCCAATTTTGATTGACCGCGCTTTATGACTGGACGCCGAGTCCTGTTAAAATATCCAGGCTCTGCGGCCGAAATGTTTTTGTCCCAAGGCTTCAACGCTCCCTCCAACACATTATTTCGATAAATTTGAGCATTTATCTTGATTCCAGGGTCCAAAAAAACGAGTGGTGAACGGCTTTCGGCCCAACCCATCACCATCGGCGGCGCTTGGTTTCGAGTGGCACTCTGTTGGTCCAAATTTTCAGTAGTTCGGCCGGACAAGTAAATATGTTCATTTTGCTTGTTCACATATTGCTCAATAACGAACGGTGACTCATCGGAGAAATCCAAATTCGGCAAATCGTCACTTTCGTGCAAGCGTAACAACTCCTTTGCTTGTTCGACTCTAACTTTTTTGAGCATCGGTGAGACCATGCGTTTTATAGAATTCCAAGGCATTTAGTCCAAGACGATCTTTCAATATATGTTGTGTCCGTTCGAGCGAAATGTTCGCCTCACGAGCAATTTTTCTGCCGCTACGGCGCGGATTTCGAGGTAATTTGGCATTCACCTTTCGAATGATATCCGGCGATGTTGCAGTGCGTTTCGGCCCATCACCATGGCGTTTTGCAATGCTGCCAGTATCGTTATAACGATTTATGGTGCAATACACAAATATTTTATTAACATGCAGATGTTTTAACTGGGTAAAAATCTGCGGCTGTGGTTTTCCAGCTAAATATTGAGCAATCACACTATTACGCTTCAATTCCATTGCGGATAACTTTTTTTCTGAATATTTCTCACTAAAATGCTTTTGCACGCTTATAAACAACGGACTGTCATTAGTGTAAATTTGAGCGCTCTGTCATCACTAATATGATAGCAATAACAGTCTGAAGTTGGTAACAGTTCGTGTCAGTCACCCGGTAAAATAATGATTCACTTTCCTAATTAAAGATTTTTAAAAATGTCGAAGTTATTTTTAACAGAATTATTTTCAACATTTTCAAGTTTCTACTATTAAAACTGTAATGTTTTCCATTCTAGACCAGAATCAAAAGAACAATTTTCCCAGTTTCATTTAAATGATCATCATAGCTGATGTTAATAAATTTGCTTGAACGTCCGGTTAAATCTTCAATTTATATTTACAATTTAAACCCCAGGTGACTCTATATTGTTAAATTTGACGGTTTTACGGGAGTAGACCATAGAAAAATTGAATGTCTGTTTCTGAGATGTAAATCGTGACGAAAAATGTATGGTCGTAGACTATTAGTATCACAAATGTAGGAAATGTCCTAGTCTGCCCAAAAGCTGTCAGCATACAAAGAAAAATATGGAATCAGTACTCACTAAAGTAATGATGTATAACACTTGCCAAATGTACCTCTAACGATACAGGAAATACTATGAAAAGAAGATGTTCTAATATGACCGAGCCCTAATCACCCTGCTGCCAATCTGACAATTATGAAGATGAACACTCCTGACGCGATCTACTGGAAAAGATCTAGAGATATAACGAAATTGTAAATCTTAAATATCGAGTTCAGTCAACGACATAAACAGTAAATTTGTTGGGACACCGCTTGTCACTTTGCAAGTGTTCGCTTTAGAAAATTGATAAATATTCAATACGAATCTGATGAAACATTGACATTTGTGAACTGTTCAGTTGACAAAACCCCAAACATTAATACACTTAATTGGAATATATCTAATTCAGTGATTTATCCATAACTGTTAGGAGTATAGATTTTGTTAAGGCCAAAACAATTTTCAGAATTGCTGAAGTTACAGGAAAATCAGAATTTCTAAAATTCTTCCAGCTATGTAACTGTAAAATATCCAATATGTACTAGAATGTGACTCGGAGCTGTAAACGAGTAAGTTTTGTTTATAACTTGACAGCACCAAATTAAACAATAAAGTTACACATCAAGATTTCGAGAGCGAATAACTTGCCAGAATTGGCATTTTCTGGAACGGTTACCGCATATTTATGTTGCTATCGGTAGCATCTCTATATACCAACAAAAGTCGAAGCTAATGCCAATTGTAGTTGTTGAGATTTTTTATAAAATTTATTTACAATGGTTTCCTTTGCTTTTATGCGCCTAAATGTTGACAACAGAACACTTACACGTACAGTAGAAACAAATAGTTTGTCTGCGATTCACTCAGACAAATTGAGACCCAAACGAATATCGTCAACTGTATTAATATATTGTTTGACCACAGTACAATACATTCTTAGTTTTATTTACTTCTTACGTAGAAAATTTTATTTATAACGCTACTTTATGTCAATATCATTCGTTCGGTCGTCGAAGTGTGTATAGTGGGGCTTGACCGAGCTGCGATTATCTCAATTAAAAGGTACACCAGCATTTGCTTTTATGGCAACTGCTGTATATCATTGATCACAAAAAATAACATTTCCAAGATTTTGAGAAAGTGGACAAAGCCGCTGACAATTTGGACTTAAGGAAAATTAAATCGGCGGTGGCTGATGACAACGTCGCCGCAAGCTATTGTAGGGTCGGCTCCTCCCATCAACTCTATCAAAACTGTCTCAGTGCCTGTCAAAAAAAAGTATATATCAGTCGAATCGATCTATCCGTCTCAACCGATCAGATTGTTAGCTATGTCTGTGATAAACTTTAAAATTGTTCGCCAGGTGTCGTAAATTGTAGGTAATAATTACCCAAAGACCGCGTTTTGGACAGCTCACTAACGTTCGTTTCATTTAAAATTGGTTTGAAGGAGGCAGATTTTAACATGCTTAACAATTCTGACATTTGACCGGACTGTGGCCACGTTCCAGCAGCTGAAGTAACTGCTGTGTTAACCAGTCAGTTTAATTTATCAAGGCCCATCGCTTCTCCTAGTGCTACCAACGCCTTCACTTCTATCCTATCACAATATTTCCATTATCCGAGGTAAAATCACGGATTTCCGCTTAAGCGCATACTTGACAATGATTTTGACGTTATAATAATCAGCGAGACTTGGCTTACGATCAATATGTGATCCGAAGAGTACTTTCCATCAGACTATGAGGTTCATAGAAAGGACAGATATGATTTTGACACCAGTTATAGAGGCAGTGGTTTTTTAATTGCTGTAAAGAATTCAGTCTCCAATGAAGTGATCGTCTGTCATCACTGCCTTGGTGTCGATTGTTTCCGTCGTCGTTTAAATTCCTTACAGATCCGACCGGGATGTCTACAACACTTTTATCAACTACATCGACTCAGCCGTTATACCTTCAGTTCGTCCTTGTGATCAAATTATCATTGTGGGTGACTTTAACTTACCTGGTATAACTTGGAATGATGTCGATGGTGCGTTCTCTTCATCCTCAACCGACGAGAAAGCATTGACTATCACCGATTACTTCACTTCCCTATCAATAACGCAGCTTAATCGCTTCAGCAACAGTCGAGGGAAATTCCTGGACCCGGTATTTTCCAACGATGTCTTGCATAAAGATGTTGCTCCGTGCTTGGACTTCACTGGACGTGAGAGCATTTATCACAAAGCAATTATGATAAATAGTTTTTATACTAAATGTACAACTAATTATTTTTCTAACGTTTTTCACTTTAATTTTAGAATGACCGGCTACGCATCCTTGAATGAATTTCTTAGTACTGCCTATTGGGACTTTTTATAGCGCGGCGCGGATTTGAATGTGACATTGCAAAAATTCAATGACCTTCCCGGGAGTGGTATCGAGGGACACGTTCCGCAGGTTATCATTAATAAACCCGGCTTTCGGGAGCCATAATATCGAGTTGATGCTGCTCGAGAAACGACGCAACAAGTTTAATTTCCTTTACAGGCTTCACGGCGAAGAATACTATCCCGATTTCGTTAACGCCCGCAAGGAAAGACCCTTAATTGGTTCCTTTTCAATAATTACGTAGTACAAATCGAACAAGTTTTGACATCCAATATCAAAAAAATTAAAAACTTCATTAACAGCAAGAAAAAGGTATCTGGTTTTCCGTCGAACATGTCTTACCAGACCTCCACCGCCAGTCAGCCATCCGAAATTTGCAATTTGTTTGCCAAATTCTTTGCATCGGTTTACAAGCCACTTCGGCCAACAGACACCGGGTCTCCTACTACTCCCACCTCCATTGTAATCGATCATTTCAAATTTACCGAACAGGAGGCTCTGGATCAACTGCTCCTTCTCGACGTTAGCAAATGAGCGGGTTATGACTGCAGTTACTTTCATGTTTAACGAAATTCTTCGTCATGGTATTTGTCCAGGTCCCTGGAAAATCTCATGTGTCACCCAATTTTCAAAACGGGTAATAGACTAGCACTTACATACCAAGAGACTTATTTTTCCTTTTCAGCATCGATTTTATCCCGGTAGGTCGACAGTGTCTAACTTGTCCTCATTTTGTGTTCATCTATTTGACAGTCTAAACTCCAAGCAGCAGCTTACGTTGCCTGTACAGACTTCGCAAAGGCTTTCGATGTGATTGATCATTTTATTCTTATTAGTAAATTGGAGAGTCTCGACTGTGATTTTATTCTCATCGACTGGTTGCGTTTTTATTTCTCAGATCGTCGGCAAATTGTTAGGATTCTGGATTCTTTCTCCCCAATATTTCGGGCGCCATCCGGCGTGCCTCAAGGTAGCCATATCGGCCCACAATTATTTTCATTATTTATTAGCGACGTTGTAAAATGTTTTTAGTTTGCCAACTGTCTCCTCTTCGCAGATGACATGAAGATAATCGCCCGGGTCTCTAGCGTGTTAGACTGCAAAATCGTACGAGATGACTTAAACCGATTTTGCAGTTGGTCAATTAACAACTTACAGGCTTTAAACGTGAGTAAATGCAAAACTCTTTCTTATTTACCAGACATGTTAAATCCATTATTTCAAAGTCGTGCATTATGCTTGGCTTGATTAAACGAAACTGCAAGAACTTTAGTGCCCCGTAACTTTGACATCATAATACGTATGCTTTGTTCGGTCCATTTTGGAGTATGGATCTCCTGTTTGATCTCCCTCCTACCACTGTCATTCTGATAGGATTACTGAGAGTCTCCAGAAACAGTTGATTTTGTTCGCGCTACGGCGTTTACCATCCATGCGTGCTGTGGACTACGTTCTTCCGCCTTATCAGAATCGATGTAATCTTTTGAAACTGCAACGTCCAGATAATCGCCGAGATCTAGCTTCTGCGAACATCGAATGCGTCAACGCGATGGAGCTTTATTCATCGACCGAGCGGTAACGAACTACGGTCTATCTTATCCAATTCCGAGCGTACCGCGGGTGATCAACAAGGTCTACGGAGCTTTCGATTATCGCTTGCCGAGAAATTCATTCAAGAAAGCTTTATAAAATCTTTTGTAGTTGTTTTTTTACCAATTGTTTTGTTGTGCCGATTGTAGTCCCTGTAGGCACCATTTAGAAATAAATAAATAAATAATCAAGTTTGTTATAAAATAAAGCACATTTTGGTTACAGCGGCGAGAAGCCTACAGTTTGTGACTATTGTTTTTAGAACACTGTACATTTTGCTGTGTAAGCAATTTAGGTAAAGTCACAGCTACAGAATTTTTACATTTTCAGAATCGGACCATAAGACTGACCAATAATTGTTTGTGGCGAAAAAAATTAGACCCGAAACTTGTACTTCTGTATATTGGCCTAGATAAGGAATTTAAATAGATTCCGTCTTTAAAGAGAAAAACTAAAATTGTTGGTTACTGTAATAGAATCACCAAGAATGTGACCATAATATAACGGAAAAGAGTTCAATAAATTTGCCTCATTTCCAACTTGAAAAAATAAATACGGCAACACGTCACTTTCTACTAATCCAGATTAAATCAAGAAACTTAGTCCAGAAAGGTTCGATATCGTTCTGCCAAGTAATACCTGCTCAAGGAATCGAATTTGTTTCATGTAGAAGAACTTCTAGCGGTGCAAATTGATCTTGATAGTTTGGTACTTGTTCTAATATATTTTGTACGTTCATAAAATACAACTTAATAGTTCAGTAACAGAATAATGAGTGAGGTAGTTAGTAGTAATATGGATAGTAAATATGATTCTGGCATGAAAATGAATACGTAAATTACACTAAAATCCAGATAGTTGTGCCATGTGATACAAACGCTGTAGCAGCTTAGATATCCACCAAAAGGAAACCGATCCTTTCAACTTTTTATTCGGTAAGCCGGTAAGAAGTGAAAACCCTTCGAAATAGTGATCATCTTGTAAAGAATTACAAAGCTATTCGACGGCCGCTAAATTCAAAGCAGCTCTCTGTGGTGGCCGTATAATCGCTACATACACATTAGAGAAGAAAAATGATAAATTTATAAGAAGAAATCTGGAAGCATGAAGTCATCTATTAAATAGCCATTTCCTAGGAAGTAACGGTCCTATCAAAAATACACTAATCGGTCAGAAACGTAGTCCCAGGGACTACTTTCTAAGGTTATGACTATGAAAAAAGCGCAATGGAAAGTCTTTTTTTAAGTTCCAACACCAATGCCAAATTACATTTTCCATACCCTCTTGTAGAAGGGACTGGATTTTATTTTATACCATCATTTTCGTTTATTCAAGGCCTGTTAGGATTTAAAGCACGTTTCGATCCATGAGCTAACAAAATGGATCGTTTCTGTAAGACTACTCTCAGTCTCGCATAAATATTTATAACGACTAGAGAATTTGTGGTAACGCATACGTATAAAATACTTCCTAGACAAAATGCGTACCAAAAGAGTTAATCTGTTTATAAGGACCTTCTTATAAGGACGAATACGTAACACATTTAAAAAATCGCGGGATCATAATGAAATTAATGTGAAGTTTTGTTTGGTTATTCTAGGGACATTTGATGGATAATTCAGTCTTATAGTCCAAGCAGTTTTTCAAACAAGGAAAGGATTTAGTATTGTGCTCTTTAATGAGGTGAGTTCTATTTAACTCATACGAGTACATAGTTTGTTTCCGAAACTGAAACTTACTCTTGGAAATAAGATAAATAAGTTGTCAACACTGCGGTCCAGGTAGACTGGCTGATTTCTATAGTAGGCTTTCACCTCGAAATAACAATTATTGCAGGCTTTCAAATAAGTCGGCCTCCACAAATTCTATCTCAAATTGGAACGCATTCTTACCGAAGTTTCTAATATGAATAGGTAAACCTTCACAAAAAAATGTTGGAGCGAATCAAGGAAAAATGTATTTTTCTTTCGAAAATCTATAAGCTGCTGCATCAATACCAAACTTATTCTATTGGTTTTTCTGATTTATATGAAATGGTCGTCAATTATAGTTAAAAGCAGATCGATTATACTGTCACGGTAACGTTGATGTCGGCTCCGTAACACTTGTTGGTAAATATGCGGGTGTCTCAAGTGATCACATGCAAATGGCGATCAACGTAGTTTTAACCTCGTGTTGCAAAAATGACTAATCGGTAAAGGCTCAAAAACTGAAATGATTTTTTCCATAACATGAAATATTCTGGTGTATTTTGTTCTCTTAAAAATACGAAGTCATGATATTTCACTTTCTTTGGCGTCGAGGTGTTGACCTGGAAAAACCAAATTGAAGAGAAATGCAAGAAAGCAAGCAGCAGTTACTGGAAATATAAAAAAAACATTTTGTATATCATGACGTATACTGGTTGCTGTTAGATTGGGACACTGAAACTTCTGGTACCGCTGCCTTGAAATGGTGGCTCAGAATTATACGTCAAACAAAGTTTGCTTTATGTAATGGAAGTTGGAGGTCAATATTTCGAATATTTTATTATTTTTTCGTTTTTTTAAATCAAAGTTTGATTATTTTTCTCGTTTAATTTGAAATGTTTTGTCTCTTATAACTCAGTAACCATTTGGCTGAAATTTAAAATGTTGTATGATATTTCATACGACTCACAGTGCTATTTGAAAAGTATGAGTCTCACACTTTCAACTGAAAGGAGTAAATTAACGCATATATTTAAATGGCAAAAATGGTATTTTTAAAAGGTGGGGGTGTCTGGGCAGTGCTTAATGCTTTTAGCAGCCCATTTATTGATCAGTTGACAACCGTACCAAGTTGTTTCAATAAAATACAAATTATATTCCACCAACTTTTGAAATTTTTGTGAATGTGACGGAATCCAGCTCTCCTTCAAAAATCAATCGGATTCCACATTAAAGTAAAAAACAAACAAACAACTCTCGCACACGAATTTCAATTATCAAAAATATATAAACAAAATTAGACAAAACTTCGTTTCATCATTGAGGCTTACGTAATGCGTTTTGAACATACAGAACCACATTTAATATATTTGAAATAAAAATTAATGTAACTTACCTAAGCGCTTCAGCAGTATCTGATGAACTATGACTTGAGTACGACGATAAAGTTTCAATATAGTCTGACATATCAGACGTTCCACTACTCGTACTCCTCGAGTCAACATATGTTGGTGGCCCGGTAGCGCTGCTTTCACTTGTCGAACATACGGGCACTTCCGCCTCCGCCGACGTACTTTTTTCTGGTATCTTAATTTGTTGAAATTGAAACGAAATTTCTCGTAATGGATCTGAAGATTTCGACCGTCTTGGTAGTGACGAATGCACACATGTTAACGTCGGTAATATATGCCTCTGATATTTTTTCACCGACATTGAATTCGACATTGGCAATTCTAATTCGGTAAAATTTGTATTTTTCAACGATGTAATCGAGACACCTGAATCGTTAGAACTGGACGAATCACGATTGTGACCCTTATTGAATGGAATACTTATCGAACGTCGAATGAATTTTTTTTGCGAGGCTTGACTATTTTCGGTCGAAACATCATCTAGCTCGCTTTCATTTTCAATTCTATCTAGTTTAGGGTGATCGCAACATTGCGACGGTGGTTTACTTGGCTGGCAATTTTCTCGCAATGATGGATTACTTGCTGATTTTTCGTTTAATAATCGTTTAAGTATGTCCGATTTGCTTGGAATAGGTGGTGCTAAAACATCGTCACCACTAGCCGAGGCTATCATCGGAGCATATCCTTGCGGTGTTATTTTTGTTCGATCCGGTTCCATCATCATGTAATCGTCATCTTTTTCTGGTACTTCTTGAGTTAAATTTTCACAGGAAATACCATTTCGTTTAATACCGTAACTCGAGTGGCTCAGGCATAAGTGACACACTTTTATAACCTCGTGCGATTCAATATGTTCGTTCTCGTGTAACTGTGGATTCGATTTATGCACTCGATTCAGCATTTCTTTCGAATTTTCATAATTTTCTAGAGACTTTTCAAAATCAAAATTAACATAATTTAGTTTTCGTTCCTCCTCGGCTAGTTTTCGGCATATTTTTCTTGTTTTATCTACAGTTGCGTATATCGCGATACTTCGTGCTTGTTGATCAATCACAGGTAACTGTTTATTTTGTATATTCATTTTCGGATTTATTCCAATTTCGTCCACCGAATTTCCACGACGGCAATATGGAAGTGTCATACAATTCCATGAGATAATGCGTTGACAGGTACAATTTGTGTGTGGCTGAATATCATCTTTCCCCGGTAGGATTGGCATATCGTAATTACTAAACGAAACCGTTTTCGGTGTGTCATAATTTTCGGCCGGTTCAATTGTGTGCGGAATTTTTGGAACATCGTAATTTTCATACGGACCAACAAATTGATTACTAGTGACGGGTAATGGCATTGGTGGTTTATTATTTTTACAAAATTTTGGCGGGCGGTTTGGCGGTGTCATATAACATTGGCACGTGATTGATTTGCGACGCGAAATTGAAACAGTGTCCCGTTCAAACCAATTCGAATCCATTACACTTTGGGATTGTTTCATTTTGTACTTAAATGATTTGGGTATTGAGTAATCGGAACTATTGCTACTGCCATGTGAATCGAGGGATAAACAGTCTAGTATTTGAGTGTGATTTAATTGCTTTTGGTTACAGGTGGTTTGATTATCTAGCATTGGAAAACTGGGAATGTGTTCTGTGCATGGGGTCCCTGTGATTGTAGAACTGCGCGACATAGATGGTCCGCCTAATTTAGACATACAACTCATGCACCGTGACATATTACGAAAAGAGTGATTCATTGGTTCGCGTTCGATATTGAATGCATTATTGCTTTCGAGTACAGATACGTTATCGCCGCTACATTCATAGTTTGTGTCACGCGATTCTTGTGATGGCCAGTACGATGTGTTTCTAATTGCACACGTACATGTTAAATTACTATTGCTGTTATCCTCGTTCGATAAGAGACACGTCTCCTCGTGAATCAATTCAGGAACTTTACTTTTCTTAACTAGTGGACGTTTCTTCGATATAAGCCGGCCTTGTGACGCAAGTTTTAATGTGTGTGTAATTTCATCGCTTTGATCGGTGACAAAGACGTAAAGTCCTTCGCCTTTTCCACAACTGGATCCACCTTCAAAACAAAATCGACCATCTACAACACCATACCGTCGTAGGTGACCAATTTTCCAGAGTCCCGATAATTTTGGAGGCATCCCAGTGGTTAAACAAAATCGATGATCTTGTATATGCATTCGTGCTGGTCCCGATGAAATTTTTGCTTTTTGCGGTGATGATGAGACCAGCACGAGATATTGTATATCATCACCCAAATTTGTTGAAATTTTTACTTGCCACTGTATCAGTCTTTCTCTCGTATCGAACGCCAGCACAACAATCACATCTTCGCATATTATTGCAATCGTATTCGACTCCTTGTCGAGCGTGAAACCCGATTCAATTCCTAAAAAATGTTCCAATGAAAGGGAAGCTTTTGTTTGTCCATTTTTATAGCGTTCCTTTGAATCTCGATACAGTTGAAGATGCAAGCAATCTGAAATATAAAGAAAAACTTGTGTAAATTGTATTTTCCGGTCCATTGAATTTTTCATAATTCAGAAAGAGCAAACACAACGTGTTTTAATTTATTTATGTTTTGTACAAAGACAATATTAACCTTAAGGATATACTTTTTATCTAATAAAAGGTGTCCCATAGCATTATATACTTTACTTTTTAGGAATATCAAAGAAAATGTTGCCTAATGAAATTCCATATAATGTATCTGGATATGTTTTTAAAACTATTAAAATTACTTTGTAATATTCAATTAAAATTTATTGGGAAATTTAATTTTCTGCTATAAAATTGCTTTAAGTGTTATATAAATAACAAAAAAAAAAATACTATAAATTGCTTTTTAAATATATTGTGTTACAATGAAAAACCAGAAAAGCTTTAAAGTTTCATTGGAAGAGAGAAAATCCAATTGTATATCAATTTTCACATGCAAACACACAAGCAATTATTACCTTGTGTGTATACAGATTTTATTTAATTACTTTGATTACCGCACACCTATTAAGGAAACCCCCAAAAATTATAAAAGCAGCATTGCACCATTTAGCTTTTTCAAAGCTTTTTTTTTCAATTTTATTTCGGTGTTGAACCGAATGACAACAACAAAATTACAAATTTATCTAATTAAATAAAAATAATTACAAACGACGTCAATTTAAAGGTTTTTGTACACAGCTTTCATATACATGCCAGGATGTAGCGTAAGAAAAAGCTTCTTTTTTTATTTTAGTGCGGTGTTTTGAAATATGTTTCTGTATAAAACTGCTTTCTTCATGCTGGTTGTGTAAATTTTTTTTTTAAACCAAAAGAGGATTATCTTCCTTCAAACGTAATAAAATATCTTGTGTGTGCTCCATTTATGTGCAAGAAAGGATTTCTACAGCAACAAACTTTATAAAACAATTTATATCGAAATCATTAATTTTCTTTTCTGGTTTTCTACAATTTCCGGTTCTCCATTCCACAAAATCTGTAAAAACGTATATATGGCAAAGTAAAAAAGAAAACTATATGTGTAGATAATAGTAAAAACTGTATAAAAGGAAAACGAGCTTTAAACAAAAAAACAAAATTGGTGAACCACACAAATTTTTAAAAAAGTTTTTTTTTTGTTTGGCTCGATTCTCAAGACAAAAACAGGAAAATGTGTTTAAAATTTATTGAATAAGGATTAACATGAGTTTAACAAAAAAAACAAAATTACAGATTTTTTTAAGAAGATTATATTTCAAATATATAAATTTCCTACATAAATTGAAAGATGAATATTGTAAAGAAAAGCTTTTTGTTTCTTTATGTGGTTGTTGAAAGTTTAGATGGGGAAAAATAAAAAAATCTCCTGGAAATGAAAACTTGAAAGAATAAAATTTTTTTAAAAGTATTATTAAGCTTTTTAAGCATGGTCGGGTTCGATGTAATTAAATTATTATATTGGAATTTTTGTTTTGAAAGTGCATAATACATAATGTGTAGCTCAATGATTTTTGAATATAATGTATTAAATGATTGATTGATGGGAGTGTATGGCCAGGGATTAATCGGGATCTCCAGGAATACGTCGGGTCCACCGTGCGACAGAAATCTTAATTTTGGCAGACTTGACCCAAATTCAGACGCTTAATTTGGCTATAGTTAGTAACACAATGGAAGCGTTCTAAACTACAAAATTTTAATAAATAATTTAACTTTAAAAAAAAGCCGGACATCTATGAAAAGTAATAATTATCGGGTTTTGAGGCCCTCGTTAGCTTAGTAAGTAGAGTGTTTGCCCTGTTATTCGAGGGTCCCGGGCTCGATTACTCATGGTGACTAGTAAGAAAAACTTGCAACTTGGTCTTTTTAACGTTTTTTATATATGTGCGTCCATTGCTAATTTTCAGCCACAGTAGTTTCGGCTTTTTGTCTTTAATATTTTATTTTAATGTTTTATTGTCTACTGTAATAACATAATTCTAAACTGCAAAATATTCATTAATGGTTAATATCCATCGTTTTTTTAAGCCTAATAGAACTGGAAATTGTAAAAAATTTAATTCTCTAACTAATCTCATCCTACGTATACTCTGGCAAATCATCATGAATAGACTCACGCTTGAACAACGCTACGGAATTATTAAAATTTACTTTGAAAATCTGGCCGGGGATCGCATTACTGTCAATTGAGATCGTTCCGCATCATGATCAATGATTTTTTGTTTGAAAATATGGATGACATTGATCCGGACGAGATGTGGTTTCAGCAACTTGACGCTACGTGCCATACGGTGACCGCAACTATCGACTTATTAAAATCAAAATTTGGCGATAAGTTGATTTCGAGAAACGACATGTCAATTGGCCTCCAAGGTCGTGCGATTTGACACTTTTCGATTATTTCCTGTGGGGCTACGAGAAGTTACTGGTTTATGCTAGGCCAGCGTTGTTCTTGTTATTCGTGACATACGGCCAGCTGTGCTCGAAAAAGTGGCCCAAAATTAGACGTCCAGAATGCGTTTCATCAAGAACAGCCTGCCCATATGCCCGAAATCATTTTCAAATATTAATGTCATGTATTGATCTTACGAATAAAAAAATTTTTTGATTACAATTTAATTGTTTGTGTTATTTTTTACAATTTCAAGTTCTCTCGGGCTTAAAAAATCACCCTTTATATTGCTCACTGAAATCACTTTATTAAATTTTATATCGTTATGATAATTTTCTTTTGCGTTTTAATCTTTACTTTGTTTAATTTATATAAGATTTTCTTTAACTCCAAATTTAAATCTAACTTACATAAAGGGCATTCTTAGGTGCCCTTAAAAGGCTTACTGCACGGCGTGGAATTAGTAGTGAAATTCACAGCGATATTGGAAGCAATTTTGTTGCTGCTGACAGAAAATTACGAGAAATGTTTGCCAAATTAATCAAAATTTCCAATAATTTTTTGAATATTTTTCTAGATGTCACATAACATGGAACTTTATTTCATCAAATTGTTCCGATTTTGGAGGATTATACGAGCTGCAATCAAGCCTACCAAATTTCACATGAAAAGGGAAGTTGGACGAGATATCTTGACTCTAGAAGAAAAAAGAAAAAAGCTAAATAAAATCGAAGCAATCGTAAATTCTCGATCGCTGGACGTTAGCACCTATGCTGAAGTCGACCCACTTACGCCGGCACATTGTGTGATGGACTGCTGATTGGTAATTGGTGCAGCAAATGGGACAACAATTCTGAAAAAGTTGGTACCAGGAGTATCTTACGTCTCTGCAGCAACGATCCAAATGGCAAACCAGAAAACCGACAACAGTTTAATTCTCCCAAAGGTAAAAGTTCAAGGACTGTATGAGTTTCCCAAGTATGTATGTTGGTTATTTGTTTTCAAACATTTTTTATTTTCAATTAGATTTAGTTAGATACAGTTTTAATGTTTTGATGGTTATATTTCAACAGCAAAAATGTAAGTAAGAAATGTTAAGTTCTTTTTTCATGTCGTGAAAAGCCAAAAAAAAACAATTGCCTCAGTAAACATCTGAAGTTTGATCATCGGCTTAATCTGTGTTACCGATACGCATTATTCTATAAAATTAATGTAGAATTTTTACATTTTCTAACTTATTACAATTCACATCAATTACCACTGAACAATAAATCTTAATGACATTTTGACATGATAATATTAGTAATTTTGTTGTTTACATAATGTGAGTAGTAATTAACAAAAATAATAGTTTTATATAATTATAAATTAATTAATCGATTTCTAGGTACATTTCCCAAGCTAACTTCCTAATTATATGGAATAATTGTATTTGCATACATTGACGATGAGTATTCGAAATTTAGTTTCATGGATTTACTTCATCTAAACAAAATGTTTGGTTAACATTTGGAGTTGTAACCCTTGCCAACTGCTGAAGTGTCGTTAAAGAATTTTGATGATCAGGCTTTTGATGATTAGGCTTGGTGTCCGACTCGGTTTGTTCAACTCCTTTTTTTCCTCGGTTGGGAGTAAGCGCTTCGTTTTCTAATTCTGCTTCTTTAACTGTAGTTGAATGTGTATGGTGTGTTCACATTCCAATTTTCGTTTTTGTTTGGTTGACTAAAACCGATTTTTTGTTTCAGTATGGTTGACTAAAACCAATTTCACGTTCCATTATAATTACTGGTTAGATTATTAAAAATGATATATTATTGACACCTAGCGGGGTCCCTGTTTCTGGGTCAGTTAAGATTTTGTTATTGCAAACAATTAATAATAATCTAAAACATTATTACGAATTTCATGCGTTCCTAATTTTATTTACAACAACATCTATAACTTCTGGCACAATTCACTATTTCACTGTTTATCACTGTTTGAATTTTACTGTTAAATTTTACGTTCCACACTGTTCATTTTTGATTTCTGAACTTGTACTGTTCAGCACAAGAGATTATTTCATTTATAGTATCGCCCGATGTATGCGTTTTGCAATTTTTAATCACTTGCATGCAGTTTAATTTTCTAACATTCCACGTTATCAATTCCTCTGTCCTAATGATTAAATATCTACAGGAAATACCATTTCAAAATGCAATTGTGAATTAATATTGAAAAAATACTTGATGCGGTATGATCGCTCAATAAAATTACTGTGTTGGGTTGGGCTGTTGAACTCGAACCAGGGACCTTTGGGATGGTAACACTTAGTGTGGTTGTATTCACCTTACCAACGCGGTCACCAATTGCTATTTCTTGTAGAGTAGAATTTGTAACACTACTTCCCCACCTTAGATTGGTTCATCCCGAATAGACCAGTTCACTTTACTTATGCTCTATTCTGTCAATATGTTCAATTTTCTGGAACCTAATTTAATTCTATATGTAACGTCGTAAATTAGTTTGATGTTTTTAAAAGGATTTTCTCAACTTTGTTGTAATTTTGGCGATATTGCTTTTCGCCTCTTGGGGTTGTATCGTGTTTTTATTATATTGGCTATCTACAGGTACTAACTTCTTTCCGCAGATGTTCTACCAGTGTCTGGTTAAACCTCTTTACCATTGCGCCTGACTGTGTAGTTTTTACGGCATTACGAATTTCAAAATCCAATTTTTCACAAATGTTTTGGCTACTGTTCTGGCTACTTGGTTCGTAATCCGATAGGTTTCGACCTACTTTCTTAAGAAGTTAATGCACACCAGTAAGTAGCAATTACTTTCCTTTATTTCTGGAGAAGAGACAGGGGTATCCATTGCTATCCGTTAAAGCGGTGCTGCAATATTGTATAGTTTCATTCTGTCTTTCGCCCAAGTGGTTGGTCGCTTAATTGCAACACAAAATTCACACTGCTTGAACAAATTTTCCTTGCAGCAATTAATCCAATAAAAGAGGCTTCATATCTTTATTCAACGTTTTATTGATTCCAAAATGTGCTCCGGAACTTCCACTTTGTATTTTTTAGAACTTATCGTAACATATTTTGCTGTCTATTATTGCCGTCGCTAGCCAATTCCCAAAATCTTACTAGCCAGTCGTCTTTAATCTTTAGAAAGTACTACTAGCCACCTACTAACTTTTAAAAGAGTATCTTTGAGCCAATTCGTCTGCCTTCTATCATCCATTTCCATACTAGCGCAATTAACTCATCAGCTTTCTGCAATCTTTTAAATGTTCCTAGTCCCAGCCATTTTCTAATTCAAACTGGATTCGTGCAATATCTGTGGAACAGTTATTTAGTTCTTACCGTACGCAGTGCTTATACTAAACGGCACAACGACCTGTAGATAATTCATCTGAATTAGTGTGCAACACCTCGTTTGTGTTTGTTCTTGAAAGTATAAGCTTGTAGTCGCTTGATCCACCTAACTACTTGCCCTTCGGGTTCCTTAAACTACATTAACCATTTGAGAGCTCCATGATCTGTTCGAAGAACAAACTCTTGCCCGTACAATATTTTTGGAAACGTTTAACACTGTCCACCACAGCCAACAGTTATCGACGACTAGATTGACTTTAATATGCCCCAACCCGATCTAGGCCTGGTTGCTCCTGTCATAACATTTTAACTAAAATGTTGTAAAGTTAAAATTGTAATAGAAAACGTTCGGTGTTCGTTTTAAAATAAAAACACTTTGTTGTAATATAAGGCAGGCTGAATTTAGTCGGTAATTTAAGTATTAATATTGTGTTAAATAATGTAATAATTGTATGCAGGAAGTGAATAATAATATTAATTTAGTGAAGATGAGTAAAATAACCACATAGATGTTAAAAAATTACATACTTTTAAAATTTTGTTATTTTGCTAAAATTTTAAAATAAACAATACTATTACAGATAATTATATGCAGGAAGTGAATAGTTTTCTTCGCAAAATAACCAGAAACAACAATCTGAGGAAATATATATTTATATGTTTCAATAAAATAGTTGAATTTATAAGAATTTTTAAATAAACATTATAATTACAAAATTTTACATGCAGGAAGTGTAAGCTTTATCTTGTTGAAGAAAATATATAAATCTTGAAGATAAATAGGGAAATGTTTCCGTTGCAATTTATAATACAAATGCATCGGTGCCATATAGTGGAAATTTAGCTTGTCATCTAAATAGTTAATAATGTGTCAAATATAGTAATTATTACATGCACGAAGTGAATATAGGTATTCATTTAGCAAAATTGAGTAAAGTAACCTCAAACAAGATGAGAAATTATAATTTTTTTAAGTTTTGCTTAAATTGATAGATTTTTTACAATTTTTGAATAAACATTATTATTAAAATATTATTATATGCAGGAAGAAAATACTTTTCCTGTTACATGCAACTGGATATGCTGTAAAGCTAAAATTGTAATAAAAAATGTGAGGTTTTTGTTTTAAAATCAAAATGTTTCGATGTAATATAGTGACAGAGTGAATATAGCCTGTAATTTAAATATTAATATTGTGTTAAATAATCGGATAGTTATATTAATTCCAACTTTTGTATGACAGCAATGACAGTGATTTAAAAAATAAATTAAGTGAACTGTTTGACCATATGTTTATTTTAATTATTTTCACAATTATTTTTGTGTGCAATATGAAGTTTAAATATTCAGTTCGTTGGACGTTAGTGGTATCTAATGCATCAGGAAAAAACTAGGTTATGGAGTAACTGAAAAGATAGAAACTTTGGATACAGCATGAACACAAGCAATGTGCATGCAGCATAGTAAAGAAAGTATATTGGCAAACTGTATTTGGATTTTATGAACCACGCACGCTCTAATAAATGAGCTTACACGCTCAAAAGAGGTGTGATGGTTAACAAAATTGTTGTATAATAAATAATAAATAAATAAATAAATAAATAGGCTAGACAGATCTTATACCATCCAAACAAAAAAAGGAGGTGCTGCTGTAATACTGACCAAAATTCTGAAGCATGGTATACTCCCTCATTTATCGCGTTTAAAAACTATTGAGGTAATTGGTGTCTCTATTCCAACTTTCTTCGGTCCGTTCAATCTGTATTCAATTTACTTTCCAGACGAAGATTATTCAGTCTCAAAATATATGTATGAAAGGAAATATGGTGACAACAACAAATCCACTATATTGCGAGCATTTAGATACGATTTAGAAACTTTAACCAATTCCTATCGTAGCACTTTAATATGTAGAGACTTCAATGCTCGTCATACTAGCTAGAACTGCTTCCGATCCCATTCAGCCGGAAAGATCGAATTAGATTTTATAGGTCAATTTCAAACTTTCTCGTTAATTGTTCCGAACTCACACACATATGTACCTCCGAGAAAAGTCTTCCCATCCACTATTGATTTAATAATTTCCAATAGCAAATACTACATCAACCATCCAGTTACGTTCGCCGATTTTTAGTCTGATCATTTGCCCACGTATTTTAAAATCAATTGTCAATTGTTCGGTTTATTTCACGAGATTACGCTTATTCCCAAGCCGATTGGCTAGGTTGTTCATCATACATAAACAATCATGTAGATTTGTTGAAAACCAAAAATCTTGTGGAAAAACCGCATAGCCGGGGAAGTCCCAAAATCGACGAATACCTAAAAAAATTTAACGAACCACTGAAGAAGGCGAGAAACTTCTGTATCCCCTTCAAATCTTTAAGTTTGAATTGCATTCAAGACGAGCTATTACCAGTTAGCATACAAAAAACCAAAACTCTCAGAACGAGATTGCGTAAAACAAGAAATCCTTGCCCTAAGCAACGCTATTAAATTCCAAGTTCAAAACTGTATAAATAAAAAATGGGATTCCACTCTAAAAAAACTAAAAACTTGAATGCTCAAACGCATCAAAGCAATAAAATTTGGCAGTTATCTAAAATATTAAGAAAACCATGTCAAACAAAAATCTCTGCTCTAAAATTAGTCGATTGCTAAGACGCTTTCGAAAATTATTGCTTTACGAAACCCAGGTAAAGATCCGCTTACTCCAACTAGTTACAGACCAATCAGTCTACTCAGTAACCTGGGTAAACTATTAGAAAAAGTATTTTTCTAAGAATTTCAGAATTTATCGAACATAAAAAAATTCATAATAAAATAAACTTAATCTCAAATGTTCAATTTGGATTTAAAAGTTTTCATTCATGCAATCACCAAGTATCTCGGATAGTCAACATCACCAAAAAAACAAAAATTAGCAGTTCTCTACAGGAATGCTAACACTTGATATCGAAAAAGCATTGGACACTGTGTGGCATTCGAAGGTCTCTTATATAAATTACACCTGTTAGAGTTTTCACATTTCATAAGAGAAGTAATAAAAAGCTTACTAGCCGATCGTACTTTTCAGGTCTTTTATGACAATTATGCATCAGGACGAAAGCTTATTCCAGCTGGACTACCTCAAGGATCAGTCCGAAGCCAAATTTTAGATTCATTATACATTTCGGATATGCCGACTCCCAGTAATTGCACTATGGCGTCTTTTGCGGATGATACAGCAATATTAACTTATAATTTATCGTCTAGAAATGGGATATCGACAATTGCATAATTATTTCACGAAATGGAAAATTAAAATTAATGCTGAAAAAACACAAGCTATCTATTTCACTAGGGAAAAAATGGAAGCTTGTATAGCGATCTATCTAACGAAATATAATTCTAAACAATTTCTCTGAAGTCGAGTTCCGTCGAGTTGATCCCAAACTAATATTCCAAGCGCATACTAGAATATCGCTACAGAAATCGAAAAACCTTGTCAAATCGCTCTATCCAATGATAAATAGAAATTCACCATTACGCGTATCGAAGAAACATTTGCATTACAACAGCATAACCTAACCTATTTTATTATTTGATTGCCCTTGTTGCAGCAGAACAAATGTCCCAGCAGAACAAATGTCTAAAAATTATTATCAATAAGACATGGCATCCAGTACCGAATCTATTCACAGGATTACTAATGTGAAATATATTCACGAAATCTCGATGCGAAAAGAAAAATTTGCCATAATCCAGTTATTAAAGAAATATTAAATCAATAATGTCGATCAATAATAATGTAGTTACGAGTATTAAAAACGAATTAAATTAAATTTGTAAACTGCACTCATTATATTACAAATAGACGGATGTATATAAAAATAATTATATGCTCGGAGTAAATGATAATATTCATTTAGTAAAGTTGAATGAAACAAACACAAAGAAGTTGAAAAATTGCAAATTTTGAAGGTTTTGCTAAAAATTGTTAATTTTATTAAAAAATTTAAATAAACAAAACCAATACAAAAGTATTACATGCAGGAAGTGAATACATTTCTTGTTACGGTCTAATAAAGTCATTTCTAAATTAAAAATCCAAATAAACGTTTGCCTTCGTGCTAGAATACAAATACAACAATGTGATATTTTGGTGAACTAAATATATTTCGTAATCTAAATATTTAATATTTTGTTAAATAAAGTTATAATTAAATGTACGAAGTAACCATTGGTATTCGTTTAGAAAAATTGTTTGCAAAATAACCAGAAACAACAAACTGAGCAATTATACATTTATATGTTTCAGTTAAATAGTTAAATTTAGAATAACTTTTAAGTGAACATTATAATTACAAAATTTTAAATTATTTCATGCACCATGTGAATATATATTGAGTGAAACAACCACAAAGAAGATGAAAAGTTGCATAGTATTAAGGATTTGCTAAAAAAATTTCATTTTACTACAATTTTTAAATATACAATAATGTTACAAAAAAATTACATGCAGGAAGTAAATGCTTTTCTTGTTGCGTACTAATAAATACGTTTCTAGGTTAAAAATACATTTACAAGCATGTGACATTTTGGTAAACTAAATATATTTCGTAATCTTCGATTATAAATTGCAATGCATGTCATCAGTCATTGTAGGGACGAAAAACGGATGATTTAACCGCACTCCTCCGAACGTTAGTGGGAGAGTACATATTTCTTTTACTCCTGAAAATTCACCTGTTGAAATTTGCAAGTTATAACTTACGTGACACCAATCGGTTTTGCATCGCATCAGAGCGATCAACCAATTTCTATGCTCCGGTATCCAGTGTAAATTGTATTGGTATTGCGCTAGTAAGCCAAAAACAAGAAAATTTTGTGATCCATCCTAAGTTGTGTGATTCGGTGTTCTTGGGCCATTTTCAGCATTTTATTTTCACTTGCGTACGCATCCCCGTAACAAACATCTAACTGTCTCATTTCTTTACGTTCCTTGTCTCATACGGTTGCTTGCCGCATGCACTGTATACTTAGCTGGTTACAATTTTTTAAGTAACGGCTAATTATTGGCATTAGAAACATCGAGACAGTGAACGGGATTGTTTTCAACCGATAGATTGAACAGCTTATCCTGATTTTCTCGTCTCATATTTTATTAATCCCTTTATTTGCAAAAATCCTCCAAATCCAGATTGTCGTAGTTTAATGAATCATCTGAAACCAACGCCAATAGTGCAATCATTTCAACTGTGACTGCATAATAATTTGCTCGCGCTTATATTCTATTCGCACGCAGTTCGAGAATATTAATTTTATTGAATCTGTCGATTTATGTGTATTGCAATTGTAAATCACCCGCATGTAGTTGTATTCGAGCACATTTTACGTCAGATCCCCTGCCTTGATGATTAACGCCGCTGTTATTCCCATTATTATCCATGATGATTAACGCCACCAATTACAATTGTTATCAACCAAAAGGTCACGAGAGTCACGAATTTCGTTGAGTAGCGTTCAGGTTTTGCTACAAACAATAAATAGAATGTTTGACGCATTTCTTCATGAGTTTGTAAAACAATGCATCCCACGCCGCGTGTCACACTATATGTAGAAGGGTCGGCTGTAGTTAGTAGTTGGTAGAAAGAAAGCTGAGACGTATGCAATTGTCAATACGTTGAAAATATTTTCTGCAGCGTTGCACCACCTATAGGTTTATCCTAATTCTTTCCCGTGAAATATGTGAGAGAAGCTGTCAACGACTCAAAATTAATAATAGATCAGCAATACCACCTGCACATACTCAAAAAACGACGAACCTGTTATTGAGATTTTGGGGCCAAAAATTCCAAGAAAGCCTTGGGTTTGTCCCGATTTGTGCAAATGCAACCATTTCCAACCACATATCCGAGGTAGTTAACTTAAACATTAAGTTTTGTTTATATTTTTAGAGAGTTTGGTCAATTTTAATAGGTTGACTGCTTTCCAGTAAGCAGAAATTATCATCAAACGTGGAGATGATCAAAAGGTCGTTGAGGTATACTACAACGTGGTCATGAGGATACTTGGTATTTTCGATTAAATACACAAATTACATTTTTGGCAAAAGTTTACCCTTTTTTTGTTGGTTTCAAAAGTATTTAAATTAATCAACATGTTCACTAATTTAAACATGGTCAAGGAACAGTTGTCATTAGAGAACAGCTTTGAATGAGAGGTTAAAATTATTGTTGTGGATACTTCCACAGTTTCAGTATCCTGCCAGAGCTATAATAATTAAATTAACAGCACAAAATTTCCACATCAAATAATTTCAGCTAATAGATTTCCGTTGTTGAGGATCGTATAACAAGTTGATCGTAATTTCCTGCGTAATAAGAGTTAGGATTAAATTAAGTACTGAATCTACCCACATGACTATAATAAATGTTTGTCTTCTTTAATACACTGCTCGTCAGAAAATTCCGGGCACTAAATTTTTTCAGTAAATATTTGTGTTTACGGTAACTATTCGTGTTATTCGAGTTATGGTTATACGAAATAATATAATATCCTCCACGAGCCCTGATAACAACTAGAATTCTTTTTGAACACACTGTGACCAGATTTGCAATGTACTCCTTTGGTATCATTTCCAATTCTTCCTGCAGAGTTGATTAAAGATGATTCAAGGTTTCGTGAACGATTTCCCTTCGCCTTTAACGACATTTTAGCATATTTTACCCATGTTCAATGGGATTAAGGTAGGGGCTTTAATCAAGCCAAACAATTTGATCAATTCCCATTCAATTTAGAATTCTTTTTGGCGCACTCTGTGCACCAGATTTGCAATGTACTTCTATGGTATCATTTCCAATTCCTCCTGCAGAGTTGATTGAAGATGATTCAAGGTTTCGTGAACGATTTCCCTTCGCCTTTAACGACATTTTAGCATATTTTATCCATGTTCAATGGGATTAAGGTCGGGGCTTTAATCAAGCCAAACAATTTGATCAATTCCCATTCAATCTAGAATTCTTTTTGGCGCACTCTGTGCACCAGATTTGCAATGTACTTCTATGGTATCATTTCCAATTCCTCCTGCAGAGTTGATTGAAGACGATTGAATGTTTCGTGAACGATTTCCCTTCGCCTTTAACGACATTTTAGCATATTTTACCCATGTTCAATGGGATTAAGGTCGGGGCTTTAATCAAGACAAACAATTTGATCAATTCCCATTCAATCTAGAATTCTTTTTGGCGCACTCTGTGCACCAGATTTGCAATGTACTTCTATGGTATCATTTCCAATTCCTCCTGCAGAGATGATTAAAGATGATCCAAGGTTTCTTGAACGTCTTCCCTTCGCCTTTAACGACATCCTAGCTAAACAATTTGAGAAATTTCCACCTCATCCAAATAATTATTGGCCACACTAACATCATCGGATCTGGCGTTTAAATCCTGCAATATATTTGTATCTAGATATTTATGTAACTTGCGACGTATTTAAAACCATATTATTAGAAATAAAATATCCCCTATACGACTACAAATAACCACCCACAAAACTATTAATTGTTATATTTCCGTTATCATAAAATATGTTTCAACTTAAGTTTTTAGTGCGATGATATTTATTGTATTCGTAGCCATAAACCACAATACACTATAAAACAAATATTAAATATTATAAAAATACACTTTTACGATTTTAATTAATTGACTTTTACGTCAAATTCAATTCGCTCACAATGTGTACATACATAATATGGCTATATAGAGGCACTCGTATAAACCATTTCAATAACCACACCCTTCTAATTAAAATTAATTGCATTCAATTCATTCTATGAAAATATTATTATATTTACCTTTTTCCACTCACATTTTTTACGATTTTATTTATTTTCCATTTTCCAGATACGTTGTACGTAACGTATTTATGTACATAATACAACCAATAAATGCGTAACCAATAAATTAGAGAATAAAAACGGGGAAAATGTTTTTTCTGGTTTTACCTGCATTTAACAGCAAACAAGACTAAATAAATATTAATATATGCATGTACAATACAATTTACATCGCATCCGTGTATGAATAGCTTCACTATACAATAGCTAGACTATGATTGCATGAGTAAATAAATGTTTTTTGTAGAACATGCATTCATTCACAGCTAAGGGTTAGAATAATCCAAGTATTGTGATGCTTTCTAGTCACATAATTAATATCTCCAAGAGTATCATATTGGTTCCAAGTATGGATGATGTTCTGTGTAGCATAATTATCGAACCGAATGGGTCAATGCTTTTACCCTATCAAAGCAAGCTTCATAGTCGAAAAATGTCGATTATGCAGATTCAAACTACTTAACCAAAAATGGCAGCCGATAATTGCCGGTAAAAGTGTATGTCCGAATTTATTTTTTATATTAGATATTTCCATTTTGCCGTCTCTAAAAATCAGCCAAAAATATTATTTTTTACTAACCAATTCAAAGTTATGTAAATGTTTTATAAAATGTTCTAAGATGTGGAATGCATCTGTACTGACATATTTGGAAAACAGCTTAAATGGAGTGCCGTATTAATTATTTAACGAAAAACTTCAAATCAGTTTGTTAGTGCGAAGTTGGGGAAAACTCCTTTGAATATATCGCACATCAAAATATGCAAATTTCTAAAATGGTATAGCTTGAAATTGAAATAAAAGGTCATAGTGATAGTTACTTCTATAAAAACTTCAGGTTAATTTTATGTTGGGAAGTCCGGGAAAACGCGCTAGGAAATATCCCCAAATATAATTTGAACATTTCTGAAAATTTACCGTTTAAAGTGTCCAGGCTAGAAAACGATTCCAATCAAACACCTTAGTGATAATTAACCCTGGAAAAAATTCAGGTTACTTTTGATGTGAGGAATTCCGGAAAACTCGTTCGAATATATCGCACACAAAAAAATTAAAAATGACTAAGAATTAACCGTTTTAAGTGTCATGGCTAGAAAATGACTTAAATGAAATATCATAGTGAAGATTACTCCTCAAAATAAAATCCAGGTCAAGTTTTATCTGTGGAGTCTAGGAAACCTTGTTTGAATATATCACCATGTTTTAAATGAAAGGTCCTATTGACTCATAGAAAAATGTCTGAAAATATTTTCATGTTAATAGTCCGGAAAAGCTCGGTTGAATTTACCGGATACTCAAAATTTATTTTTTTTTTAAATTGACGGATAAAACTGTCATAGTTGAAGAAGGATTCAAATCGATGGCGGAAAGTTCGGGAAACATAGTTTGATGGGGTGATGATTGAGTGGCTATATCTCTAGGTATTTCAGTAAACAATTTAATGTGGGCTCGTGGTAGCAAGACACAAAAAATCGCTTTTCAGTTAGATAAACAAATAAAAAAAGATTATGATATGAACATAAAGTGATTTCTATATCTTAGTCAGTGGCCTATTTGGTCGAATACGCCATTGGGTGGCTATATCTCTAGGTATTTCAGATATTTTGTCTGTGTATAGTTTATGCATAATTTAATTTTAAATATTATTTGTGTTTTGTTTGTGCTTTTAATATTATTTAAAATCCATTTCTAACTTTTTTTGTGCTTTCGAAAACTTTATTTTACACTTTAATATTTTTTTAAAAATTGCTTTAATTTTATTATTTACACTTTTTCCGGATGACTACACTTATCTAAGGCAACAACCAAAACAATTCGGGCTCGGGCTAACTTCAGCGACTTGTAAAGTGTCTGCAATATAAACTAGTTAGAATATATTGCATACAAAAAATTTCTAAATTTCTAAAAATTTGAGGTGTCATACATGGCTTATCAAGGATTCAAATTAAAGGAGTCCGGAGAAAAATATAAGCGGAAATGAATTTTGATAAAAAACTTTACTTCTTCAATATTCGGCGTTTCTACAGCCCTTGCGCGGATTGACTGTTCGGAATATTATTTCATACTTAAACTTTATTCTTTAATTGGGAGACCCTTGCGTAAGTTTGGTTAAAATCTATGTATGCAGTTGCGGCTTCCGTTAAAGAATAAATTTGCACAAAGGGTTGGCCTTGTTGGTTTTCTAACGTTTAAGCAGGAACAATGATTTTTGATAGTGGTGTATTCGATAACTATGTATACATTCGCTATAAAAAAAACGTTCGCCTCAACGTATTTTTAGGTAGTAGAATGAAGTAATATATTCGTGAAAAATGTTAGCCTCGAGATTACGGGTTTACTATTCGTTATTTCGCCGAAGTTCGAATAAGTTTTCTGTATAATAGTTTTATGTATATATGGCTAAGAGCGGTGTTGTGAAAACTTAATGATTTGTTCTCTTTACAGTCTAGATGGGGATTCGATCGAAATCTCCGAATCAAGAAAAACCTCGAAATTCTGAAAATGAAATTCAAAAAATTCTTAACTTTGAGCATTGACGTGATAGCTAGTAACGTGCACACAGCGCTGATTCCATCGTGGAATATCTATATTGAATCTATCAACAATGAAGCTCCATCTGTTATGGCAGCTCATGTGCATCTTCTGAAAATAGATGTAATTGTCATATTTCTGAGAAACCTCATTCGAAAGTAGGGCTTGTCTAATGGAACTCGATTAATTAACTATGTAAGAATCCACTCGTATTTTGGTAATGGTCAAAATAATTTCGGAGTGCAATAACGGAGCAAGTTTATTGATCCCCCAAATTGATGGGAAACTACTATTTCATTTATCTTGGATGGACGGCAATTTCCTCCCAAGTCAATGTTTACATTAAAGCAAATTTGCAGCAAGGACCTTTACTTAATGATCTAAGACAATTTACTCGCGATATGGTTTATATTGAAATAATTAATAAATAAATATTAATGCATTATAATTTGTAAGAACATTAAAAAAACTTATTTTCCCTATTTATCTAATTTATGGAACACAAAAAATCACCCCAGGTCATGTAATTGAAATTTGTTAACTTTGTTTTAAATTCCAAACTCTGGTCTGCTGGTAAAATAATTTGGGCCGCCTTCGAACCTCTAACTTTCGTTCTTGATTAATGAAAACATCTTTGGCTAATGCTTTCGCTTATGTTAGTCTTACGACGGTCCACGAATTAGGATTTTTTCATAGACTTGGGTCGGACCACCTTTCCCGGTAATTGGTCCACACACAATTAGCAACGCCGAAGCGGAGACATTATTGACCGTAAACACCTCGATCCTGAATTTCTGCGATACAAAGATGTTATTGTTAATAGACACACTGCTAGACGTAAATGGAGGGTTCCTTAGAGTAGAGCCTACTAAATCCATTAAACGAAAAAAAACCTCTAGTCTGCGTGTATATTGCGAAACGCTGACCGACATCCATGTTCAACTTGAACATCTCTTGTCTTTTTTATCATTAGTTACAGGGCTTTCAAACAAACTGTGTAAATCAGCCGCTACCTTAATGAATGATTGTGAAAATTATTTCCAATTCGAAGATGACACCCCTCTTAAGTCTAATGGATAATAATGATTTCATTCATCTAATTCGAATATTCATATCTATACTTCATCATAGACACCCACAAAAATTCCAAATTTCTTTAGATGTTTCCTGAAAACGTCTGGAAAAATATTCAACTTCACTACAAATGTAAAATCTAATAATGTGAAATGGACGTTAAACATCCCTTTTAACAAATCGGTTAAATATGAACGAGCTATTGGATAGATCGTCGGTATACCAGCATCTTATGTAACGCATATGAAACGCAGTTACTCCTTCAGTATTTCCAAATTACTTCTAAGATGATCAACCCGATTGTAACTACTCTATGAACTCACTAAAAGAAATCCTTCACTTTATGAAGTTCTCAAATACGTTTATTGTTGACCTGTTGTCAAAACTATAATGCAAAACAGTTAATACGCGGCCATACGGTTCTAGCCCATTATCGGTAATCAGGGTATTTTTTATGATAATGAAAATCAAAAGTATCTAACCAGAAGTAATGGTTGAGTTTGATTTAGATACCAACTGTTTCTATACAAACTGTTCAACAGAACACGGCACGTGGGCGTGATAACCCCAACATGTGCGCACATTACATTCGTTTTACATATTTTATGTATACTCAGCACAAATGCTCAATTAGTATAATGTGGGAACGAATGTAAAGTGCGCACATCATCACATCAAGTATAGTGGACATCTCTTGCTCCAGCTGCCAAGGCGATATCAGCGAAGGAAGAATAATCTGGTGTTTCGCACCTATAAGTACGTCCACTAATCCTCGTTGTGTAACTTCAAAGTGTTTGATTACCAGCTCTAATTGCAGGGGTAAAAGAATGACCGCTAATGCTTTATCTTGGTGGGTTCGGTATTCATTGAGGAGTGCTAACACGACGTCAAACTGTTGTTGTGCCTCCATTAGGTGTTTCAATTGTTAGGCAGTGATGTTGTTGCTGTGTTTGAACAGTTTTAACGTGTTGTCAATAATCGAGGTTTGATTTTTCAGAAGTTTTAAAGTGTATGCTTGTTGATGATGTTCGTACTGTTCTGCCTCTCTTTGCGACAATAGCCCGATTGGTTGTACATCTTTGCAGGCTCTGTCAAGTAAGGTCCAAGACCTTCTCCACGTTATTTAATTCTTGCCAATAACTCGACAAGTTGTATCGAACTACCAGATCCCATTTAGTCGAAAGCAGTTCTACTTTGGCAATATTGTCAAAGTACATGCCCGAGTTGTTCCATGTAGTGACAGTGACGGATGGATTTGTTTCGACTAATCTTGAATCTTCAGATCACCGGTTGCCGGATACCAAGCTTATTATACTCAGTAAGAGGTAGGTATGTTGAATTATTTGATTAGTATAGTTAAGGCTCGCTTCGCCTTTCGATGGGGCTGTTGCCTTCTCTTTTGAGTCATGGGTACATGATCTTCGGCTTGATGTTCTTGTTCTTGAGTTTCTTCTTCTATTAGTGGCTCTTGGCTGGGCAAAGCTGCTACCTTGCTTATTGATCTCTTGACGTTTGAATTACCCGGTTTTTTGAGCGTTACTGCCCTGGTCTGCCCATCGTCGCCAGGGTACAATTCTAAAATTCGGCCGAGTTTCCATCTCGTTGGTGGTTGTAGTTCGTCTCGCAATAGGACGATATTTCCTACTTTCATGTTTGTCCGTATTTGTTGCCACGATGTAAATAATCGGATACCCACTTTTGCCAAAATTGAGTAAGCATATTCTGAACGAGATTCCATCGGGACAAGGCAAGACAAATGAAAGTTTAGAAAGGAGCTATGTGATGATTACGTTCACCGCCATAGAGATGATACTGATGAATGTACAATTTGTGAGATGTTTGTTTTTAGAGATATTCAAGAAACTCTAAAATTACATGGCAAAACCTACTAATTTAGGAGAGCCGATACAATATTACGATGCACATATCGGAGATGCTATGCAATGCACATTAAATCAAGAACAAAAATAACTTTCCAAATCATAATGATTTTCCACACCGAGTATTTTTCAAAGGTGGTCCAGGAGGTTCCGGTAAAATGTATCTGCACAAAACACTGCTTAACACGATTCGGGGAGAATCAAACATTGTGCTTGCCGTTGTTTTTACAGGAATAGCTACCAATCTTCTTGACGGAGGCAGAACATATCACTAACAGTTTAAATTACCTGTGCCAATCGTATAAACCTCAACGTACTCTATGCGAATGAGATTTATTACGCAAAATTAATTAAAAAGGCAAAACTAATTATATGGGATGAAGCTACAATGGCACCTGGTGTTGCTATGAATTCTGCCGATAAGCTTCGTAAAGAAATAGTGAAAAACCAGAAACCATTTGGCGGTAGAACAATACTACTTGGTGGAGATTTTAGACAAACTTTACCTGTAATTGTACATGGTAGTCAGCCTGCAATTGTTGAAGCTAGCTTAAAATTTCATGGTGCCCGGTGGGAAAACTTTAATGTTCCAAGGCTTCAGAATAACGTACGTACAGTGGACCCACAATACAGTAATTGGTTACATAAATTAGGCGATGGAACTTTAACCAACAATCATGGTTTTGCCGACGACTTGAAATTCCGAGCAACCTTATGTGAAAAGGTTCTATAATAACAGAAATCTTTGATGAAACGCTGTCGCCAGTTGATACCGAAAGCTTTTCAAAAATGGAAATTTTATGTCCAAAAATGCACTTGATCAACGAAGAAGTGTTGACACGTTTTGCGGAAAGCCCCGTCACATATTATAGCATTGACCCGATTGACAATGCAAATGATGAAGACATTCAGAACTACCCGACAGAATTCTTAAATGATTTAACGCCATCTGCGGGATGCCGCTTCATAAATTGAACTTAATAGTTGGAAAGCGAGGTCTTTGTAATGGAACTCGGTTAATTGCTCGACAGCTGAAACCAAATTTAATAATTGCCGACGTTTTAACGAGAAGTGCGGAAAAGGAAACCGTATATTCATTCCCAGAATTGAACTGACCCCGATCAACACAGACTTACCGTTAATTTTACGACGAAGACAATTTCCAATTAAATTGGCATTTGCAAAGACTATCAACAAGTCTCAGGGACAGACATTAGAAAAAGTGGATTTATTTTTACCGGAACCTGTGTTTGGCCATGGTCAATTATTCGCAGCATTATTACGAGTCCAAAAATCCACGGATGCAAAAGTTAAAATTTTAGATGGCCCTATCAGGATCAAATGCGATTTATACCAAAAATATTGTGTATAAAGAAATTTTTTCAAAATAAATGTCATGGTGCAAATTGTAAAAATTTGAAATTGTAAATTGCGTTATAATTGATTATCTCTTCACTCTGTTAACACAAATAGATAAAAGTTAATTTTTGGTTTTAAATTTTTCGATCGTATGTGTGGTATTGTTGCATCATTGGTTTCTATGTTGCCCCATTTTTTAAGCCGTACGTTAAAATAAAATTTTATTATTGAAATCAACTCAATATATTTTGAATATTACGTATTTTATTTAAATGTGCAATAAAATCCAGAGATGTCTGTGTGCCCACAATTAGGGCCTTCCGTGTATTAAAAATTAAAATGTTTATTTACAAATTCCGTCCTAGAATGGGTTAATACCCCTAGTGTTTATAGAATAATTTTCATTAACATTTTTGAAAATTGAAAATAAGCGCATCTACAATTTTAAAATATTCCCTCCGGGAATTGAATATTTTCAATAAATCTATGTAGATATTTACCCCTCCCGATTAAAAATAAGAAATACATTTTGTAATCTATATCCAAAACTGCCGAAACTATAGGATGGTTCTGTGTGGTGTGTCATGTGTCATGTGTATATACATAAGAAATGTGTGCATCGTTTGTAATAAAAATAATAATAAAATTCTATAAAAAGCTCTTACCCAATTTATCTAAAACAACAACAACAAATATATTTATTTAATAAAAATCAAATTTATTATAATCTAGAGACTAATAAAAATTCAACAAAATTAAATCTTTTGTATTCTATTATGGTATATCAATAAAAATAATATTGGGTCGATTTGAAAAACTCGGCCATAAACACAAATCGGCATTGAATTTGGAAAATGCTAATTATTTTCATTCGACTTGATAAACCGGATAAAAATTCGTAAGGATGATTGAAATTCTGCCATAACCACAATACTACTTTGTACACATCCATGGCATAACATTAGAGTATAATTTATAATAGAATTTTATTAGAGATGTATACGAGTATTATAATACGTCTAATGCAATAAAAATAGGAAAATCCATTTTATTTTAATTAATTAATCATTAATATTTATTTTATAATTTTTTATTAATTTTTTTCTGTTTTATTTTTTTTATCTGACTTGACCAAAAACAGAGGTTGGATTTCATCCTTACGTACTTTTATTACATAAATAATGTTATATTTGGGTATGTATCCTAGAATCTCTCTGCTTTTGATTATGATAAATTTAATTTTAATGAAATTTTTTACTTAAAAATTTAATAAAAATTCGTACATTTTGTTGTGTATTTAGTTAACAACAACAGAGTATATATAGCAAACAACATAAACAAAACCGAAAAGGGGAGCCATCTCTGCATTAAGCAGATGTTTGAAGTCACATAATAAATATTGGATTCAATTTAGGGGAGGGGACGGCCGGTTTTGATGTATCCATTCATTTTGTTGGTCGGTGTGTCATTGTGAAATTTTCGTCATAATATAAATATTAGAGAGAGATTGTATATAATTAAAATTGTGATGCTAACGATGATGACAAAAGCATAGTAACTGAAAAGTGATAAAACTATATGTAGTGAAAATTACGTATAATATATAAACACGACCGTACGTATATAGTTGGACTATAAAGTTCAACGTTGTGATATACTTAACATGTAATAAATGACCATTGGATTTAAAAATAAAATATGCTGAGAGATTTTCTATTTTGGCACAGCTGGTGTTCATGCAGTCGAACAAATTAGATATGTAATTTTTACATATATTTGTATAAATGTACCGAAGTCTGGTAATATAATTTTTGTTAAATACAAAAGATCAAAAATAATTTTCGCAACTACTGTGGCGAGGTTTATAGATATTTTCAACTGTCATTGTAAATCTAATTTTATTTATCAAACCATGGAGTTTTCAATAAAAATAGGGGCCACTATTTTTGCACAGCGTTGTTGTATAAAAATTACCTATCCATAAATGTTTTTTAACAAAATAAGTGAATAAGCGCTTATTGAACTGTATAGAACACTGGTGCATTATTTTCTGTTAATGAAAACGGCATTTTCCGCATTAGACACACAAATAACAATTTTTTGACAAAAAAATTGTATTATGGTGGTCGGCGTCGACAGCGTATATAACCGAACGGAGCTAAGAGCAAATCGCATAGTTTATAGAAAATCTATATATTATAGGCGGAGCGTCTTTGGATGCTGGGGAAGCACTGCTTCCCTTAGGCAGTCAAATTATTAGTTATTATTTAGTTTATATGCTTAATGAAACGTTTGTTAAACAAAAATTATTTTTGTTCCATCCGCAAACACGAAAAACCAAAATTCTTTCAATGATGGGATGCTAAAAAATATTAGCTTATCCTGATTTTTTAAACAATTCACATATTTATTATTAAAATATTTGGGCTTCAGATTTATTCAATCGAATCCTAAAGAGGATATACTAAGTCAATATCTTGCATTATATTATCGAATAAAGTTTATTTATGCTTGTCCTCAACAACTCTGAACAACTCTGGATATTATGTAGAGTACAATCGAGTTCATCAAAAAACTTAATAATTGCTGAACTGCCGGAACCGGGAAATTTTTTTAGTACACAATTTTTTGATTGTTCCTTACTTCATTTACAACTGGAAATTTGAAAGAATGAAAATGAAATGACTGAATTGTGTTTTTAATAAGAAAAAATGGATATCTTAATGTTTGCTGGTGAAATTAATTTATTTATTTTAATATTGGATACTGTGTTTAATTATAAGCCAAAAATTAAATGTCAAAACGAATGCCTTGCAGTTAGTCAAAGTTGTTCTAAAGTATTTTGTCTAAATTTCCCTGTATTTTCCCTATATTTTATTGCGGTCTCGAACACCATATTTCAGAAAAAATTAATATGGATAGTGAAAATCGATGCAACTGTCATAGAAAATTTACTAGAAATTGGATTTGCGTCGAAATCGTTTGCAATAAAACAGGAAATAGTCTCAATGGGGAGACTACAGCCAAAATTGCAAAGAATGTGTTCAAGTGCTAAAAATTGTACGCGACATTTCTCTAAAGATCTGTATGAGAAACATAACTGGTTAACAGGTTGCGATTTTTTAAACAAAACATTTTGTTGGCCGTGTTTACTCTTTTGTAAAGACACTGGCGTATGGCGCACAACCGGATTCAGTGATTTGAATAACATTCATAAGGCCATTAAAAGACACGAACTTTTCTCAGACCATTTAAGAGCTGTTTTAGAACTAAAACGATTTGGAAAAATCGAAAGAATCAAAAATTATTTATCGCAGGCGTTTGCATTGAGTACAGCTAAGCACAACGAAAAGGTTCGAGAAAATTTGAAGGTCCTGGAAAGCTTAATTGACGCAACGTGTTATTTGTGTGAACAAGATTTGCCATTTCGAGGGCATAATGAAAGTCAGTGTTTTGGAGTTTTGGAATGTTTCTGATGATCGGTCTGCACCAAATTTATTCGAAGTAGCCAAAGACGTATTTCAAGAATACCAGTGCACCGAAAAAGTTGTTACACAGAGTTATGATGGAGCAGCTGTTATGGCCGGACATCTCACGGGCCTACAAGCTCGGATTAAACAATTATGTAAAGATGCCGAATTTAGTTTTATCTCAATCAATGACCAACATAAAGGAATGCAAATCATTTTTTGTGGCACTATCGGGAATGAGCACTTTCTTCAAAAAATCATCTAAACGAACGAGCGCTTTAGATGTTTTATTCAAAAAACGCAGTTTAATGAACGAATTGTTAGTGTAGTTTTTGAATTCAAGCAGGAACTACTTGAACTTTTCAAGAATATGTCCGAGAGTTCTTCTGATTGGGACACCGAACACCGTTACTTTAGCACGCGATTTTACAACATATCTGCGAGATTTTAAGTTTAATTTTTTACTGTTTATTTTTTCAGACATTTTTCCGTTTTCAGATATTCTTTTCGAATGCTTGCAAAAACAAAACACCGATATAACCACTTCAAATAAAAAAGTACATGATTACCTGCAAATAATTAAGGATTTTAGAAATAAATTTGACAAAGTATGGCAAGAAACTATCGAAATCGTCGAAATTGATGAATCTCATACTACTCGATTAAAAATAGATTTAGATCAAGACATTAAAACGTCTTATCGAAAATTATTTTTTGAAATAATAGACAATATTTCAAATTAATTGACTACGAGATTCGAAAACATTGCTGAATTCACATTCTTGGCTGCTAAACTCAAATTTTTTTGCCAAATTTAAAACTAATTTTCCAGACCAACAATTTAAAAATCTGCATAACGTTTATGGTAAACATTTGGATTTCTCAAAATTAAAGTCGGAGTTAATTGTAATTTATAGCGATAAGGAATTTTTAGCGAAATCAATATTCGCGATATTACATTTTCTAATGGACAATGATTTAACAACTTGTTTCACTGAAGTAACAAATCTATGCTGCCTGTTTCTAACCATACCGACACCAAGCGTATCATCCGAAAGTAGTTTCTCCGCTTTACGCAGGATTAAAACTTATTTGAGAAGTACTATAGGTGATGAAAGGTTAACATTCGTTTCTTTAATCTCCCTAGAACAGAAATTCTTAGCTGAAATGAAAGGGTCGCCAGAATTTTAATAAACGATTATTAACTTTTACATTTGACTTTTGTTTACAATAAATCATACTACTTTTATAGATCACAGCTTCCCTCACTTAAAAATTCACGATTCGCCTCTGCTATATATATATATATATATATTTATATATATATATATATATATATATATATATATATATATATATATATATATATATATATATATTTATATATATATATTTATATATATATATATATATATATATATATATATATATATATATATATAAGTTAACGCATTCAATAATTAGGTTCCCACAAAAATAGCATCATATTACTCACGTGTTATAATAAGTTATTAATTAATTTGTTTACTGGCGCCGAGACAGGGACCCTTCCTTGTACAAAGTCCAAAATTAAAATTTACCAAAAATTTAAAAAATGCTCAACTATATTTTGAATTAACCAAAGTTAAAAAGTGCTTAACCGAAATTTAAAAGTGTTTAACTAAAATCTAAATTAATCAAAATTTAAATTACCTAACATCTAAAAAGTGTTTCACCAAAATTCAAATTAATCAAAATTTGAAAAGAGCCAACAATAAGTGATTTGGGAAAAGAAGCTCCTTAGTAGACGCTACCATACGACAAAAATGTGTTGAATCAACGAATCGACGATAACCAAACCCGATTATTTTATCAACTGCGGCCCAATTTGGAAGGACGGCAAGAGTACTTGGGTTCACAAACTGCAAATTACGACTCCAGATGTACCCACATCTGCTAATTTTAATGTAAGTTAATTTAAGTTCATATTATGTGAAGAATTCATTGAAAAGAAAATTTTTAAGAAATCATTAATAAGTAAAAATACGATAACGCAAATATAAAAAAAATCAAATTAAATTATAAAAATATTTAAATACAAAACGTTTTAGTGTCAAACTGTGCAAATTATTGTTCTACTCCATCATTATTATTTTGTCAAGTAACCTAAATTCATTTCATATTCAATTCGTGTTCGATTCGTTTTCAACCTATATTCAACTCATACTCAATACATACTGAAGCTATCTGAGAACATATTCAACGGACTGATTTGTACCTCGACTAAACCTATTTGCTTCTAATTTCCATTTATTTCATTGTTACCAAATAAATGGTTAACGACAGCGTCATTAAACTATCAATTCTTGCAGCTAGCGGAAATTCAGCTGGTGCATCCAGCACTAATAATAACATTGACCTTACACAACTCAAAGAAGTCATATGTGACATAGTTAGAGAACAATGTCAGAACTTTAATCAAACCACACACCAGAAATGACATAGACCAAGATATCGACCCTAGGTATTTAGCAAACCTTAATGACTTAGACAAAATACCTGACGTTGTAAAAAGTCTAAGGGATTTGTCTGGGCAACCGGGCGAGTTCAGTAAACTAAAAGTTTACGATCATCTAAAAGGCACTCCAAAATATTACGGAATGCTAGTGTTATAAGGAACAAGGTTTCGGGCCAAGCGAACACTGCTTTGGAGTCCTATAACACATCACTAAATTGGGACAAAATAGCGAGATGTCTGACATTACATTATGCTGACAAACGCGATTTGGGTACACTCGAGTACCAAATGACAACGCTAGCACAACGGCATCAATAAGTTGCGTAATACTATCAACAGGTGTACCAACATCTGTCACTCATTCTAAACAATCTATCGTCGATGGAGATGAACCAGGAATCCATGAATGTCATGACGGACTCGTTTCGAGACAAAGCACTTGATACATTTGTCAGAGGGCTCAAAGGTGATTTGCCTCGACTGCTGAGTATGAGAGGTCCGACGGATCTTCCAGAGGCGTTATATCTATGTCTCAAATTAGACAATATGCAATACCGTGTGCAACACAGTCACTATAACCTTAATACGAGAAATTCACAACCACCACAAATTCCACCTAGAAGGTTTCTATTTTAAATTACTACAAGGCCCGTAAATACCACAAACTTTTTATAGATCATTCCCAAACAAATATCCAAATTACCCAACATCATATCCCAATGGATATGACCCATTCCAGCAAACAAATAGGAACTTCAACAATACCTACCTAAGCCGGTACCAATGGATTGGCAATCAATTCATTCGAAACAAGTCAACTACCAAAATAAACCACAAGGATACCTAAATAGACCTCAGAACTTTCCAATCCCGAACAAAAGACCTATCCAATCTGGACAAACTCACCAACCTGCCAAATTCCAAAGAATTCACCATTGTGAACCTCAGAATGAGGAATCTGAATTAACATTTTACCAGGACCAAATGAATGCGTACGACTCACAATATGACCAATCATTCCTAGAATATACTGGTACTCAAGAATAACCGTTCACGAGTGAAGAGATCGAAGAAAACCATTGTGGTGAAGAACAGGAGCAAGACGGACTTATAGACGACGTTAATTTTTTAGATTAAGGAGCTTTTCGCTTCCTTATCAAGAGCATAGGGCGAGGAGCGGAAAGACATTTAAGTTCTTAATTGACACAGGGTCAAATAAAATTTATATTGAAACACAATATGTACGGAATCCGCTAAATAACGAAAAACCATTCATTGCGAATTCGCTAGCTGGCGGAATCAAGATTACCCATCATGGATGGATAGATCTTTTTGGGCCAGAGGCAAAATTGAAATTCTTCATTCTGCCAAATCAAAAATCGTTCGACGAGATAATAGGCAACGACAGCCTAAAACAACTGCGAGCGACAATTCACACCGATAAAGGATTCATGACGATATACCCGAACATCAAAATTCCGTTAAAACAAAACTTATCCAATTCTGTCAAAAACATTATCATTCGAGATTCCCATCTTAATCAAGAACAAAACAGAAAGCTAAATAGTCTAATTGGCAACTGTTTCCTTCTCTTTGCTGATCCTGAAGAAAAACTAACATGCACAACTAGTGTTGTAGGAGAAATTCGTACTATCAATTCCGAGCCAGTCAATTCCCGACCGTACCCTTGCTCGGTTTGTTTGAAAAACGAGGTCGAAAAACAAGTTAATCAATTACAAGACGACGGCGTGATCAGACCGTCCAAATCGCCATATAACACCCCGGTATGGATTGTGCCGAAACAAGGAGACGCTTCGGGAGAAAAAAAAATACCGAATGGTTATTAATTATCGAATGTTAAATTCAATTACCACTGCAGACAAATATCCTATACCAGAAATCAACGACATTCTGTCAAATCTGGGGGAAAACACCCACTTCGCAATAGTAGACCTAAACAGTGGATTTCACCAAATACCACTAAAAAGTTCCAATATAGAGAAGACCGCGTTTTCTGTAAATCATGGAAAATATGAATTTACTCGCCCCCCATTCGGCCTCAAAAACGCTCCTTCGATCTTTCAACGTACTCTCGTGAGACATACTCCGTGATCACATCGGAAAACGGTGCTACGTGTACATCGACGACATCATCATATTTGGTAATACGGTAGGCGAACACTACAAGAAAATGGGAATAATATTCAAAGTTCTTGAAGACGTCAATATGAGGATACAGCTCGACAAGTGCGAGTTTATAAGGGATGAGATACAATTTCTAGGTTTCGTTAACTAGAAAGATGGGATAAAGACAAACTCGAAAAAAATAAAAGCGATAGCTGACTTTCCTGTACCCAGAAATCTGAAAGAACTAAGATCATTTCTTGACATGGCAGGATTTTATCGCACGTTTATTCGTGATTACGCGAAACTGGCGGAATCTACGCGAAACTAGAATCTGTTTCTTGTTTCTGATAATTGACCATAGTTTTACATGATGAAATTGCTCTCCGTTTGTTTTTGGTATGGAGATGACGTACAGGATTACCGTATCCTTCATCAACATGGCTGGTTCAGCGTGTTCTATAGCCTCTATTTCATTAAAATATAGTAGAGTTTCTATTTCATTCACCAGTCGACTGATTTCTTTCTTATCTAGTAGATTAGAATTTATTATTCCTCTTTTAGCTAGCTGGGCTGCTCTTACTATTTCCATGACTTCCTCCTTTAGCAACTGAAGGCGGTTGAACATAGTTTTCTGATGTACTTCGTTTTAAAGACCATCGAGGTGTAGCTGGATTTCGTTATGTTGTCTTAGTATCTGTTGGATTTTCTGGGTAACGGCTGTGTTTATTTAATATTGCTATTTGTTTTTTTCTGTATTCCTATTTTGGCTGCTGAGTATCGTGTCACAATCAGTTGCGTCCGCAGAACCTGCAATACACCTCCATGCCGAGCCAATCCAGTTAAATAAACGTTTGTTTTTCTGTTTGCGATTCTTAAGTTCCCCTAACAGTTTATTAGTCTCGTTAATCTGGTATCTTAACTGTGGTTTAAAGATGCTAGATGGATTGATGTCCTTTTTCTGTTTAGATTCTAGACAGAATTTTTTCTGAAACTTCCACTGGTGATGTTTCCACTCCCTTCTTTCATCGAAATTAGTGGGGTGTCGTAGTGATATGTTCAACGACATGACCGTTGTCCAAAGGCACAGGCTGAAAAGAAATTAACTTATATTTACTGATGTTTTTGATATGCGTTTTACGAATCCGCCTTCCGGAGTTGGTGATTTGATAGGTTGTTCATTACAAATTTTAACCTTAATAAGGCATCTGCCACTTTGTTGGTGATACCCGGTTTGTAGACCAGCTCCTAATTATATTCTTCGGTGCGGGTCATCTACCTCTTCAATGTGTTTTGTTGTTTCGGTTACTCAGTGCAAAAGTAAACGGCTGATGATCCGCAACTATCTTGATTTTTTTACTCCGTAAAGGTAGTTCAGTAGACTATCCAGGGCCCAGACGATCGTCAACAACTTATTTGCATTTGTTGCGTACTTTTTTTCGGTGGAGTGTAGGGATCTTGATATACATATAATTGGGTGATCCTTTTCAATTTCGCTTTGCGACAGTACTGACCCAATGTTGGTATTTGACGCATATGTCGTTGGAATGATTGGTCGGTTGAAATCCGCGAATGAATGTAAATCCGATGATGATAATTATCCTTTTAACTGTTTGAATGCCTTTAATTCTTCACTCTTTAGTTCAATTTTGATGCTTCTCGACTTGTTGACTCTTACTTGAGCATTCTCCCGCGCGTTAGATTCGGGTGTGTGGTTTCGCAATTTTTGCGAAATCCTTAATGAATCGTCGATAATATGATGTCAACCCAAGGAATCCCTTAAGATCCTTAAGATTTTTCGGTGGTTTGCGTACTTTAATCGCTGTTACTTTCCTTGGATCTGTTTTTATACCCGAATTCCGTCTTATTTAAATTAAACCCGGAGGTTTGCCTTCTGCAGCTTATTGAATAGCTTCTTGACGTTTTTCAGATGTTGTTCTTTTGTGTTTCCGCCAATGACGATTATATCATCAATGTACACGTAACAGATCTTCCCAATGAATTCTTTAAGCACGTCATCTATCATCCGTTGGAAGATAGCAGGCGCGTTATTTAGACCAAATGGTAGTCTCTAGAATTCACATTTTCGTGCATCGTGGAAAATGCAATTTTCGAGATATCACTTTCCTTCATTTTGATGTTGTGGGAGCCAGATGTGAGATCGATTGTTGTTAAGAGTTTAGAGTTGCTTAAGCTGGCGATGGTGTTAGTAATATCAGGTATTGGATACGTATCGGATATGGTTACGGTATTCAACTTCTTGTAGTCGATGACCATCCGGTATTTTTTTTTCTCTGACCCATCAAACTTTTTTCCACTATCCATCCATATGGAAGAATTATACGATTCTTCGAGGGTCTGATGATTCCGTCATGCAAGAGTTTTGCTATTTGGTTTTCCACTTCGGTTCGTATATTTATAGGATAGGGGTAGGTTCCTCAGTAGTTGTTCTTATTTCAACGCTCATATTTGTATCAATAAATTCCTCATCGTTGATTAGCCCCAATAATGGTAGGAATTCATTAATTATACCTTTCAATGTTGTCTTCGTTTGCTCGTCCTGATGATTATCTCTAATTTCGATGTTGTTTACTTGAGTAGAGATCTTTTCTTTCAGAGAGCTGTCTATGCCTGGAGAGATGGTTAGTATGTTTTGCCTCCTGTCTACTATTGCCTCTATCTTTTTTAAAGTATCATCTCCAATGATACCATCAAACGAGGTTAGTCCGGGTAGAATGAAAAAATCAACTAAAGCGACGTTATCAAATTTCTTAAAGATCTGTGCGGTTATTTTATGGTTAATTTTAATATTGTTTCCGGCTTAGTTGACCATGAATGGTTTACTTACAGGCTTAGCACCTTTCGAAAGTTTTTTTTTATAAAATTATTGATCGCACCCGTGTCTATTAAGAATTTTAAAATTATTCTTGTTGTAACACTTGTACTCTATACTTAAGGTAGGCTAGAGAGGCCTCTTCTATAAAATGTATCTCGTCGTTTTCTTCTGGCCCTTCACTGTCTTCACAATTTTGGATGTAATCTTCGTATGATTCCACCTTCTCTTTCTCTGGTTCCAATTGTTCTAAGTGGAACACTCTTTATTGTTTTCTGGTTCTTATGATGGCATCCGAGTTATGTTCTCTCTTATAGGTTGATCGATTCATATAATCAATTTTCATTGTCCGCATTGACTCGTTTAGATCCACTGGTGTGGGTGGCTTTGGATATATTGGTCTTGATGGTGGCATTTTCAGTTCCTGTTGTTATGGTTGAAGCTGCTGTTGCTGTTGCTGAGATATCCCGCATCTCATGTTTTTCTGCTGCATAGATAGTATAGGTGATAGTGGTCTTGGTATTTTCTGGTGGTGCCTTCTTTGTGGAATTTGATTTTCTGAAATTGTGATCGTGTTGTTAAAATTTCGGTTATGAATGGACACGTTCCGGGAATTCATATTTTGAATTTCTAAGCATGACGAATATGCCTCCGGAAGGGTTGGTGGTCGCTGTATAATGAGCATTTTAGAAATATCCTCATTAAACCCCCTTATGAATACATCCAGCGCACGGTTACGATGAATTTCGCTGAGTACAGTCATGGTATCTTGATTATAACTTTCCGTTTTCACTAGATTAATAAACAATGATAACTGATGTTTCACGTTGGCGTAAAATTCAACGATGCTCTTGTTCCCCTCCACGAGATTATTTAGTTGATGATCTAATGTTATTTGGTCTCGTTTATCGGCGTAGTGCAGCAATCAGTAGTTGTTTATCTCACTCCAATTTGCATTAAATATATTGTAAGACACCAGTGCTGAATCAGATGTTCTCTTAATTTTTTGTCGTATGCTATTGAGGATTGCTCGGTAAATTTTCTTTACTATTTCAAAGTCTTGTCTTACTATTTCAAAGTCGTGAAATTAGCTAGTCTGGAAATGGAAAGAGTCTATCAATTCACGAACAATAGCCTTGCGGAAAGAATATGCCACGCAGTTTTCAAATAAACCATAATTTGTTGTTGTTTTTTTTTTTCAAAATATAGTTCAATAAGGATTGGCAAATTTCAGCATAGATTTTAAACTGCATTGTAACCTGCACAGGTCTAAAAAAATACTGCGACTCGTATTATTCTCCCTTCAGTAAGAGGTGGAAATATCACGCTTAAAGCGGCTTTAACTATCCATCATAAAATAATATCAAATTCGATATGCAATGGAAGTAAATTTTGTGGTTTCCTCTCAGAGTTAATTTCAAAATTGGATGGCACCAATTATTATTTTATAATGGCCAGATTCATAAAACGTGAGAAATAAAGGAGCTGATTGAAATGTGTTAAATCTAGTCGAAAAAGCGTTCTCAAAAATTAAATCCAAAGCTCGGGATTTGTTAGTTTCTATAATAGACCAAAATCTTATCGATGTAATTACACAGAGGGTAAATTCTGTTCAGTCACAGACTGCTCCAACTTGATTTTGGATATGATGAAGACATTAGCAGCAGCAGGGGAACCCCTAACTTAGAAGTTACAACTATAGTTAAAAATATTTAAATTCGTTTTGCAAAATGGGTGAAGGTGATCTCGTATGGAATGGGGTACATGTCCAATTATTGCATACATTATATATGAAAATTTAGTTTTTTGCGATTGTTAAATCCTTATTTAAAGACTTGCTTTAAATACACGTGCATGATATTATTCAATTCATTTGATTTTAAATTTTAAAGCAAGAAAGCTTTTTTGGTGTAGTTTAAATATAGTTTCTCTAGGTAAAATCTGGATCTGATTCTATTAATTCCCGAATTCCTCCAGTTAAGTAAACTTTTTCCCTAACTGCAAATAAATCACACACGGAAAATTTTCTCCTCGCATATAAACACTACACCAAAATCTATTATTTTCCAAATGAATAACAAGTCTATTCATTTTCGAAATTTATTCCTGATTATTTTGATATTTTCGTTATAATTGAGGGTGTCAACTTTTAAATGAACAACCAGCATATAACCTGCCGCAGATACGTAACACACACACACACAAACACACAAGCTATACATACATATTCTATATACAGTAAGCACACAGCACATTTAGAGACAGCAACAACAACAAATTAACTTTTACAAAACTTTTAATGGGATTTGTTACTAAAAAATTCCAAAGTTGGAGATACGCATTTTTCTTCTCTATTTGATTGATTAGATTTATCTAGTATTTTGTTGTTGTACCATTTTGTACGAGTGCTAAAAATCCGGAAAATCGATATCAAGATAACTGTACGATTTTTTTGTTTGTATAATGCAGAACAAGTTGATAAATTATGATAACATAGATATAGGGCGATACAGACGGAGGAGTTTTTGGAAAATGCGTGCGGAGGTAATTGCGTAATCTAACTAAAAATAAATAAACCATATATTACCTATCACTTTGGATGTTTGTTGTACAATGAAAAATTTAAACAAATATTTTATCGAATTTTCCTCTACATTTTCTACCTTGGTTTTGTTATTATTATTATTATTATTCATGTAACGCATATCCGTATATTATATTAAATGGATGCGGATTAGGAATAAATTTTGTATAGAACTTGGTATGCGTGTACCTAGACTAGAAGAAAAAATAAATTTAGGTTTTCCTTAGATAATATTCACGTAATCGAAAAAGAATTTTCATTTTATATGACTAATCGGTTTGCACTTTATCTATGACATTTTTTAAATTTGTTACAGTCAGGATTTTTTAAATCGATATACCTGACTAAATATATAAATTGGATGGTAATATGATAGATGATACTATTTACCAACATATTACATAAAAACATGTAAAAAGCTTTATTACGATGTGGTTTAAGGATACTTTAAAATATACTTTCCCATCTATTTTCCTCTCAATATAACACACAAATTTTCATTTTATTTTTTAATGCTGTCTGCCTTATATACGAGACTATATATTCTAAACACTATGTATATGCATATATATTTACAAATAGTACCTTGGTTTGTTACAGTTTCGAATTTAAGGAGATGAAATGAAATGAATAAAATATAATTTTTCATTTTCATGATCCATGTTGTTGTGTACTCATACATCCTTACACAGGATTTTTCTTATGCATGTTAGATACGATGCTCTGTACTTAATACCCATTTTCCATAATACAAAACACTTAAGAGGGTTTTAAGACGTATATGTGGTATACATAGTGAAAAATATATAAAGTAAACTTCTCTAGCAATAGCTATACATACATCTCTAATATGTCTAAGATTTATACAAAATTGTAAACGTTGATATGTATAGACGTACATTGTGAAATGATCTTTCATTTCTTCATCTTTTGTAAATATTAAAATGATGAGAAAAATGTTAACATAAAAAAAAATTAAATAATATTGACTTACTTTAAGTTTGGGTTATGTATAAGAAAAAGTTTTCTCTTTTAAGTATGTATGATTAAACCTTTTCTGCTCAAGTTTTTTGTCTTTTTTATATTTAAGGGGCATAAAATTAAATGGTCCTGAAAAAACAACAAAAACTGGTTGGTCCCATTAAAAGTTAAGCAAAATAATTCCAAATTAATTGATGGATTTAACATAGAATAATTAAATGTTAAGTACATTCAAGTTTGTAGTTAAGTTATCTTAACCCTTTCGTATACGGTTTGGGAGTGAATATGGAACAGAATAAATATTTTTAAAGCTCATCATGTAGAAATGACTGGATTGGGCGAAAATTGTGGACAGAGTTTGGAATGATGCACATCACTAAAAAAAATTGTGAAAATTGTGTAGCAAAGAATTATTTGGATAGTAAATCCAAATAATTCATGAGAAATTACAAACAAAAACACAAAAATTTGTGGCATTGAAGTCATGACAAAAACTGCTATATTTGAAGAAGTAAATATACAAAGGGTAGCTAGTTGAAAGTTTAACAAGCTGTAAATTTCCATTCGTGGGAACTATTTCCTAATCTATCCTAAAAATAAAATTAGAATTATTTAGGAAAAACTTCACGTGTTTGCTCATGATAATGAAATATTTCCTAAACTTTTCTAAAAATTTAAATCCACCAAATGTGGCTGATTAAAAAAAAACCCAGAGATGATTCCAATTGTTGGCATATAACGACCAATAGTAAACAACTTAAGCTGTTTAAAACAGTTAACCACGTCAAAATAAAAAGGTTTGGGATTGCTTCACGACAATTTTAATTCGGTAAATTTAATGAATATTCTAATATTCGTCAAAATATCTGCTGCAATATGGCCGATTCCAGAAAACTCAGAGAAGTTACCAGGTGTGTGCATATATTTTCTGAAAGTGGATGAATCGTCCTGTTCAAAACAGTTAACCACGTTAAAATAAAAAGATTTAAGAATCTTTCACTTTCAGAAAATATATGCCCACACTTGGTAACAACTCGGAGTTTTCTGGAATCGGCCATGTTGTAGCAGATATTTTGACGAATATTAGAATATTCATTAAATTTACCGAATTAAAATTGTCGTGAAGCAATCCCAAACCTTTTTATTTTGACGTGGTTAACTGTTTTAAACAGCTTAAGTTGTTTACTATTGGTCGTTATATGCCAACAATTGGAATCATCTCTGGTCTTTTTTTAATCAGCCACATTTTTGACGGAATTTTTATAGTATGTGTGTTATTTACACTTTTAATTGCTACACTTTTTAGAAGTTACACTTTTCGTTAATTTGTGTAATTACACTTTTCATTAATTTGTGTAGCTACATTTTTCGTTAAAAACTTCACACCGGTGGGCCCCGGGTGTTTTAGGAACTCAAATTTGTAAAGAGGTCCATTTGCATATCGCAGAGTTTTTCCGAGCAATGTTCCTAACCCCAAAAACACCACTACCAATGACTAAGCGCTTTTTTGAGTTGTTCTGGATCAAAACAAACAGATAAACACCATTCCAGTGAAAACTCTAGGGTCCCCGGGTGGTTTAGGAAATAAAATTTGTAAAGAGGTCAATTTGCATATCGTTAACTCAACGAATGTTCACTCAAAGTCGAAGTAATTAGTTACATAGCTTGAGCAGCTTTTTTTTGGTTTGAAAACAAATAGAATGCAATGGCGTAAATGTTGCTAATCGACATCTAACTCTTAAAATCAATGCAAACGGAACGACAGCTTGCACTAGATTGATATTTTAATACATTCACCTACAGCGCCGAGTTTCTACTTGCACACCTAATAAACACAATTTTTCACCTCCATTAAATTTTCGAAAAAAAACCGTTTCTTTGTTTTTTTGAAGCCACTACAAGGGCTAGTTATAGGAAACGTGATCGCTATCAGCATATAGGTTAGTAAATACAGGTTAGTCACCTCGGTGTAGCGTTTCAGCCTAATAACTCATCTTAAAAATATCTAAATAATAAATATACAAATAAAATGGATGGACACATTTTCAGTTCCTGAGATGATCGTGGTGCAAAAACGACTCATAGTTTATTGAATTACCCGCTCAGAAGGACGATTATGACATCCGTAAAATGAACGTAATGTACGATGAGTTTTTCAGAACCAATATTTTGATAAAAAAATTCAACAATTTGCAAGCGTTGCTCTGGCGTGAATTTATCCATTATGGAATGGTAAATCAAACTGAAGACAAAGCAAATGCAAGCTGTCAAATCGGTTGTCAAACAAAACAGTAGTGCCAACTTAAAGATGTGAACAGTGATTTCAACCTATAATTAAACTCGCAAACATTTTAGGGGCGTGAAATATTTTATAAACGATTCTTGCTTCATTTTTATTGCCAATCAGACAATTTTTCACCAATATGTGTATTCTTTAATCTAATGGGCCAAACTGTTGTTACGTAAATTGCTGATATTGCGGGAAAGAATATAATTTTAATGAGATGATTTTAAGTTTTTTATCGGTTTCGAGAGAACACAAAAATCACATAAATTCCTTACGGTAAGTTTTACTGCACCACCGTCAGGAAAAAGTTCAAAATGGTACTGCAAGCCCCATCTCTTAGAAAAAATATCCCAATTTTATTGTGTCTTCGCTATGAAAAATCGACAACGTGGTATATTGAATATTGAATTGTTTGTACTCTAAAATCTTTCTTTTGTATGAACGAAATGAAAACGAAAGAAAGACAAAACATAAAAACCGAACTTTTGTTCAACTTTTCGTTCAGTATTCGTACTACTATGTGCGAATACACTTCGTGTTGATGATTTTCTTTTTGTATTGTCTTTACTCAAATTTTTGTTGCACATGATTGATTTTATTTACATTGAAAGTTTGAAAGTATTATTAGATCGTAGTGGGGTGGTTAAGATACTGGCTCAGTATGGTGTAGACGTGAGATCGACTCTAGCCGTTGTCAATAAAGTTTTTTTACTGTTTCCAAAGGAAACAGCCGATTTTTTTAATTTTTTAATTTAGACTTTTTTAACATTTAATATTAGTTATATTTAGTTCTGAATATGAGATCCTTGATGATTCTGAATACAACATTGAGCAATCAAGTTTTCTAAACGAAGGAAGACAAGCAAGGTGCGAATTGGTAGGGGAGTATTTTTAATATATAGCAAAAAAAATAAAAACTTAAATTGTATTATACTAAATTTGTGTTCCTATTTGGATTGCTCCGTATAGCTTCGGCTATATGTTCTAGAAAGCGATGTCCTTTTCTTTAACCACTTGCAGTTTTTCTTTATCTATTTCGATTTGGCGCTCTAGGATCGTATTTTGCATTAAATCCCCCACCAAATAATCCTCCAATATTTCTTCCGTACTCCGCGGTCTGCAATTGCAGACAAATCCCATCACACTAAAAAGATTCTGTAAACAAATTACCTAGCTTTCAATATGGGCACCAAAGTTTAACTTTTATATAGAAAAAGTGTCTTTTTAAATGACCAACTATGCCATAAAATAAAATCAATTTTACTATTCATACATTAACATAATACTGTGGGCCAAAAATAGTAAGACTTGGCACATAATTTTAAAATTCTTTATTTATTTCTTCAAATCTATTTCGTCCCCCTCAAATTAATCCCCCCGATCTCAATACACTTGTTCCAACGTTTTTCTTATTCTCAAAACAGTTGTTAAAGTCAATATTCGGAACAGCCTCCAATGCGCGTAGCGATTCACATTTAATGTCTTCAATTGACTCAAAACGGTTTCCCCGGAGCAGTCGTTTGAGTTTGCTGAACAGCCAGAAGTCACACGAAGCTAAATCAGGCGAATACGGTGATTGTGGAACGATATGGGTGGAATTTTTGGCGAAAAGATCACGTAAAACCAATGCAAAAACTATATTCCGACGAATGGTTTTCCGCGCGAAATTTAAATTCAAGATCCAAAATTTAAATTCAATTCTACTTTTTGCCCACAGTTACGTTACATAATTATTGAATTGCATCAAGTTTGAAAAGCAGTCCATAAATTTTCCGGTAAAATATTACATCACGAGGAAATTTATTGGAAATATGTAATAGTCAAGTATTTCATAAACTTTTTTTGACAACGGCTAGAGCCGATCTCACGTCTACAACATACTGAGCCAGTATCTTAACCACCCCACTACGATCTAATAATACTTTCAAACTTTCAATGTAAATAAAATCAATCATGTGCAACAAAAATTTGAGTAAAGACAATACAAAAAGAAAATCATCAACACGAAGTGTATTCGCACATAGTAGTACGAATACTGAACGAAAAGTTGAACAAAAGTTCGGTTTTTATGTTTTGTCTTTCTTTCGTTTTCATTTCGTTCATACAAAAGAAAGATTTTAGAGTACAAACAATTCAATATTCAATATACCACGTTGTCGATTTTTCATAGCGAAGACACAATAAAATTGGGATATTTTTTCTAAGAGATGGGGCTTGCAGTACCATTTTGAACTTTTTTCTGGCGGTGGTGCAGTAAAACTTCCCGTAAGAAATTTGTGTGATTTTTGTGTTCTCTAGAAACCGATAAAAAACTTAAAATCGTCTCATTAAATTAATATTCTTTCCCGCAATATCAGCAATTTACGTAACAACAGTTTGGCCCATTAGATTAAAGAATACACATATTGGTGAACAATTGTCTGATTGGCAATAAAAATGAAGCAAGAATCGTTTATAAAATATTTCACGCCCCTAAAACGTTTGCGAGTTTAATTATAGGTTGAAATCACTGCTCACATCTTTAACTTAGCACTACTGTCTTGTTTGACAACCGATTTGACAGCTGTGGCATTTGCTTTGTCTTCAGTTTGATTTACCATTCCATAATGGATAAATTCACGCCAGAGCAACGCTTGCAAATTGTTGAATTTTGTTTATCAAAATATTGGTTCTGAAAAACTCATCGTACATTACGTTCATTTTACGGACGTTATAATCGTCCGACCACGTTTCCTATAACTAGCCCTTGTGGGGGCATTCATGGTCTTGACGACAGTGCATGACACGTACACAAAAGTCCGTGAAGCTGCATATCACATTTTTGCTCACAAATGTGGTTTTATCAGCCGACCATGTATTATTTGCATCGGTTCGGCTAGAATGAAGTCTTTGTATTTCATTTTGATATAGTACACATCCAAATATTATGTGGTCAGTTGGTTCTATACTTGCACCGTAGAGGCATAGTCCATACTATAATTAATTCAAAATCTAACTAGGTAGATCAGGTGTCCAGTAATGAATTGTCTTATGTTGAGCCTCACCCTAACATTTGGAAAGAATTATACGTGTATATTTCTTTAGTGGAGATATCCCATCTTTGCTGCCACAAGTTGCTGCATCCTTTTTTTGTTCTCCGAATATGTGAACTCTTATTCATCGTCTCGCCAGTTTCAATGATAACGTCCCCTGTCATAGTCGAGCATACCTTCTTAATATTGCTGACAATTTCACTCCGTTTTAGTTTGATATCTATTGGCATAACACCTGCAATAATATTTAATACAAGCTTGGGGGTAGGTCCTTTAGCAACCTGTTATTTTCAACAGGGTGTGGCTTTGTATACCTTCCAGTGTCCTTATGTGGTAAAAATTTGTCCACCCAGCTTGCACACGCGTAAGTTAGTACGGGCTCAATTACCCCCTTATATAAGATAAGCAGCAAACGGTTATTAAGTCCCCAATCCTCTTGCGAGATTCCTTTAATGGAATGTAAGACTGTTTAGGCCGTTTCAGCGATAATTTTAGCGTGACTTGTAATTCCAAGACGCTCATCAATCCTAACGCCTAGATAGTTGACAGTTTTGGCCAGTTTTCTTCTCACATTATTTAATTTTACAATACGTGGTGTATTAGGGTCCAATTTACTTTTAAGTATTATCATTTCTTTTTTTCCAGGTGATAGATCCAGTTTATTTTTCATGCACCATTCCCTCATACGATTTAGTGCTAATACTGAGTCTTATTTTCAAGATCTTGTCTGGAGAGCCCATATATGATCATAACCTTATCGTCTGCGTAGGCAATTTCGTCTTCCTCGCTGCAGAAACTAGCGTTGAAAACGATGTTCCAAACATTGGGGATATTGATTGATCCTTGTGGACATGCTTATGTTGACGTTTTCAGAATTTTTCCATGGTAGTCCTCAATTATCTCTATTCGATCTTTTAAATAATTTAAAATTATTTTATAAATATTTCTATAAGTGCCAATGGTTTTCAGGTGATTCATGATACAAGGCCACGAGGTAATGTCGACTTTGTTTATTAGCGTTAGGATAGCATATTCCGTTAAGCTATTTTTGCAGAACCCGAATGTTTTGGCAGAGTAGAGTCCGCTGACGTTAAATTTTTCTATCATGCTGTCCGTTACTAATTTTTCTAGATGTTTGCCCGTTACCGAAAGAAGGGCTAATCGTTTATACGCTTTAGGGTCAGCTTCATTTCTATCTCCTCCTTTTCTGATCACACAAACGTTACCTGTTTTCCAGATTTGCGGAAACACACCCAGCTCTAAACACTTATTGAACAGATGTGTTAGTTTACTCCCATTGAAAGGCCATACAGCCTTCAGCACTTCTGTTTCGATAAGGTCAGGCTCAGGTGCCTTGCCATTATTCCTACTCACCAGTGCTAATCCAATCTCCACTTCTTATATTCATTTGTTCTTCTGCATAATTTGCAAGATCATCGTCAAGTAGCAGAGAATTTACTGGCAGTTAACAATATTTAGCTATATTTATTTACCCACCTGGTGTTTATATATAAATCCCCATGGCTCGCTGTTACCATAGACACATTTTTCACAGCTTTTTGTTTTTCGCCAGTACAACAGTTTCTGAATTTTTCTTAACTCTGTTTGTCTTGTGTTTTAGAATTTTCGTTTTCTGTTAAGGCTAGAAGACCACCATGCGACTTTTCGTTTGGAGCTCTTTTGCCTTGGTATTGCAAATTATGCTGTAGATAGGCTTTGATTATGCTGTAGTAGCAAGTCCGCTTCCAGTGTCCTTGCTGTTGCAGTCTTCCCAGTTTATGCGATCCCATTGACCAGAAAGATAGTCGTTCAGAAGGGTTCTATTTGCTGTCTTCAGAGCAAACCTTTTATTTGTCCCTCTGTTACTATAATTCAACACTTTTCCCGATAGCTTTATCAAGATCGCCTTGTGATCACTGAAAGTCCAACTTGTTTAGACACTCCAATTTCTAATTTTGTTTAACAGCCCACTAGCCACTAAGGTGAGATCAGTATTTGACTCGCCATTGTTTCAGTAGGTACTCTCTTGTCCTTCCTTATTTAGCAAGTGCAGTCTATGGCTAGAAATAAAATCTTCAACTTCAAGACCACGATCATTAGTTGTGGTGTCATACCAAGTCATAGAGCTGACCTGGCATTAAAATCACCACATATCATTATTTGCCTTCCTTTTAGTTAATACGCTAAGCTCTAATCTTTGCAGATATGGTTCCGTTTCGTCACTAGCCTGAAATTAGATACTCGTGTGGAAAATACTAGCTAATTTCTCAATTCAACATAATGTGAGTCATTTAATTGGGTGAGCTTCGTGGCCGTAATATTATTATTGTAGATACTAATTGCAGATTTGTAATCCACATCAAAGACAGTTGCAACTTCCCTCCCAACCGCAATCTACCTTGCAAATTTATTTGCAGTATTGCAATTTCTTACATCTCAAATTAATTGACAGTATACTAACCTTAATTAGTTCGTTTCATGAGTGCTGTTATAGCTCCTAAGTATGCAGAACAGCTTTTGTTAGTAACATTAGCAACTTGTGCATTTCTTTTTCTTCAGGCATTCACTGTACCTATGTGCCACCTTGGAAAAATGGCCACAAACTACAGTTTTTGATATCATATGACATCTGAAACACCTAGTGGACAATAAGAAGTCAGCAATGTTGCAGGAGGACCACTCCAGGTATATCCTTTTCTTTTGTAACAACCTTTTGCATATGTCCAGCTCAGCCTCTTTTACCCGGGGTCTCTTGTCATGTTCTTTAGGACTAGTTTTTAAACATGCTTTTATCTCGTCCGGATCAACTCCTGTCAGATTTTGTTTAACTATAAGCTCTGGAAGCTCTTCTTGCTTCAGTTCTCTACTGACATCATATATGATCATTCTAGGCGATCTTTTAGCTGAGATACTAGTTTATAGCCCAGCGTTTGTTATTTCAGCGTTGCTAGTTAATGCATTTCAATTTGAGTCTTTTGCAACTTCGATTATGATATTTTCCTCAATTTACCTTATCTTCTCAGTTTTTATTTCCAGCTCAGCCGGCTTAACTAGTTCTTTTCATTTTTCCTTAACTTCATTGTTAAGGCCAAATTTGGAAGCGTCCTCTGGTTTAACAATGATATATTGCATTTTTTGATTTTCCATCAATTTGGACGGAGTCTTAGCAGTTCTTTTGAGTGTGTTTCGGACTACCTCCGCAAACGACGGCGTTGCTAGTTTTACTTGCTTATCACACGGTTGGTGTTTCCCTAGTATAATTTCTTTCATCTCTTTCTTTCATTTTATCCAAAATAATTACATCTGATGCGCATTTTCCAACTGCACTCGTCATTTCCCGCAAGGTTTTTGCCTTTGCTTTATTTAGTTTTGACTTATAAGAGCCCAGATCGTTAAGACCCGAACTCCGTGTCTCGTCCTCGAGATCCTTAATTGTTCTGTGAAAGATCTCCACATTGTCATTTTCTAAAAATAGATCGGTTAACTCATTTGTTTCTCTCTCGATATCAGTTCGTTGGCATTTTGCAGTTTTAGAATTTTGCAGTTAGTAAACAGAATTGTCGGGTTTGGAGTGAAAAAAATCTACAAGCCTTTGCTGAAACACCATTACACATCGAGAAAATCACTGGTTGGTATGCATTATGGGCCGACGGAATCATTGGTCCATACGACTTTAAAAACGATGATGGGCGGAACGGTGAACGATACAGAGACATGATTTCTAACTTGTGTGTAGCCAAAAGTATCTTGTCAAAAATTAAACATGAAAATTATTGAAAAGAAAAAGATCGTGAAATCAAATCTAAATTAACATTTTGAAAAACTTTCACAGCATGATTATTATATAGCTATAGGGCATAATATACAGGGTGGTTTAATAAGCTAATAGATTTTCGTTGTTATACAAAACAGTTTTTCAAAATTTATGAAAAAATTCCTAATTAGAATGTCAGTCCAAAACCCGTCATTTAACAAAGTATTCTTTACATTTTTATGAATGTCCTAAGAATGTCTATTCTATATATGATGTGAGATGAAAGCCAATAGCCAGTTCTTGAATAATTAAAAATCGTTAGGTTTAACAAAATATCTTGAGCCAGCCAGGACCAATGAATGAAATGACGTTCGAAATTCCATCGCCGATACTATTACGTTTCGCTTCCAGCGATATTAACTGTTGAAACCCAGATACTTTGCGTTACCTCTGAAATTAAACATCATAAAATTTAAAACAGTGCGTCAACATGAGAATTATTTTGTTTCATGAGATGAACTACAACTCTTATTTAGTTTGACGCTCAAACCACAGTTGCTGGCCTAATTGCAAAAAAGATTGTGTGCTTATTGCATTGATTGTATAATCAACCGCTTAAAAATTTTAACCAACGCGATTTAGCATAATACGCATCCAGTAAGACGTCAAACAGTGCGTATACCGAACAAGCGATAGACGCTGTACAGCGTCCTTCTTGAGGAAGACCCAAATCAATCAATTCGACGTCGTTCTCAGCAACTGGAGATATGTCCATTCACTTTATGGAAGATTTTATCTAATGATCTTGGTTTACGTGCTTATAAAATTTGTGCAGGAATTAAAGCCATCCGATCATCGCACACCTCGCGAATTTGGCAAATGGGCTGAAGCACAAATTGATATGGATGTTTATTTTCCAAATAAAATTTTGTTCAGCGATGAAGCTCACTTTTGAGTACGTTAATAAACAGAATTGTCGGATTTGGAGTGAAAATAATTCACAATCCTTTCCCGAAACACCATTACACCCAAAGAAAATCACTGGTTGGTATGCATTATGCGCCGACGGAATCATTGGTCCATATAGCTTCAAAAACGATGATGAGCGGAATGTTACAGTCAACTATGAACGATATAGAGACACGATTCCTAACTTTTTTGTGCACTAATTGGCTGGACTAAATCTGGCTAAAATGTGGTTCCAACAGAACGGTGTCACATGCAACATAACATGGTATACATTTAATATTTGGCCATCGAGATCGTGTGATCTAACTCCATTAGATTATTTTCTGTGGGGATATGTTAAGTCACTTGACTACGCCGATAAAACAGAGACGATTAAACACTTGAAACAAAACATTCGGCAAGTTATAGCTAAATACAGACGCAATTGCTACGAATTGTGACCAAAAACTGGACCTCCAGCTTACGCCATGTACGAATTATCTATTATCTATTATCCAATAAAGCTATTTTTACTGATATTCAAAATATATTTTTTGTTCTGTTCTTTTTGTTCTATTTTAATTTAAAATTGTGAACCTCTAAAAAACACCCTTAATTTAGTTGTATTTGATTAGTTTCACACCACCGGCTCACTCAATTTAAATCGTCTTGTAGCGCGGTTCCACCGTCATGAAATTTAATTACTCCAATGATTTGCATATCATCAGCATATACCAACACATCGGAATTTTGAGCAACATGGCACAATCATTCGTGAAGATGGATCTACAATGGTTTCAAATGAGAGCCTTAGCTACTCCAGAGTGGACAGTAATTGGTTTAGAGATGTTACGCCCAAGTTCAATGTATTGCTTTCTATTACTTAAGTACGATGAAATCCAATTAACTAATGCACTTAAGAACTCGTAGAATAAGATGTCTTTTATTTTATCATGGCAAGTCGAGTCAAATGCTTTACAAAAATCGGGATATACATACGACATCCACTTGTTCAATTACTTTTATCGTTTTACCAGTAAATTCGGTTCCATTGGTAGAAGTAGATTTTCGCGCCAGAAAACTCTGCTAAATCACTAAGATATGGTATGGTATTACTACTTTTAACGGGTTACAGACAACTAGTAGACTTTAGGAATTGAAGGCAATGTGGAAATTCCCCTGTAACACGAAATGTCAGCCCATTTTTCCGTTTTAAATATTCAAATAATTTCGGTCATTTTCTATTGGGATGGGAGCATTCAAGTTTGTAAAGACCAGTTAAAGTGCAGTCACAGTAGTTTGACTAGTTCGGTACATATAGTTATATCTTATCTGCACCACAGTCATTACCGAAGGCATTTAGAGCTAGTAATATATCCTCTATGGAAATGATGGGTATCTGTATATCGAGGTTTGATTGAGCACCCGGCAAAGACGATAACGATAAGTTATTAGAACGGTACACAGATTGAGAAAAGTCTGCAAACATGTTGACAGTGCACTACTGGTCTGATTAATTCTGCTTTTAATACATGGCGGCAGGAAAACCTTTAGTTTTACGTTTAATATTAAAAAAAATTCCAAAGTATTGATGGATTTTTCATTATTCTGAAAGTTTCTTTTTTTATTTCTCAGATTATTCAGAGTAGCGTCATACCAGGGAGTATGAGTCAGCGTCATAGTTTTTAATAAAGGAATCTGATCTTGAAACGAGCGAAAAATAAGTTAATAAAACGTCTCAACGTTCGATCCCAAGGCATTTGAAAGTTCCTTAGCCCACGAGATGTTATTTAGAGATTGATTCAGCTCTGATACCTGTACATTGTTAAAGATGATACGAGTTTCCACATCTGTGCGTTCCAAACAGATTAATAATTCTTCTATGTTCAGTGAAACTTCCTTCACTTTGTGGCAGTGGTCATTTGAAACGAACGAATGGTCCCATCGACTCCACTATTTCGAAAATGATTAATAAAAGGAAGCGGTCTAGGTATTAACCGTACGAGTTAGGAGTGTAGATAACTACGCTACCAATCTCCCTGCTCTTTCGCGGTTCATTTTTCCGTCTTACTTTAGGCAATTATTGCCAAATCGAAGACGTACTGCTATAGGACCGATCTAAGTTACCAACTGCGCATTGCATAGCTCCATGCCACACTATAGTACTGGACGTGAAAGATGGGTGACCTTTGAGTTTTGCGTGCCCATATAAGGTCGTAGTTATGTTCCTTTTAATCACAGATTGTAATTTGTAGGCGAATATTTACTTTTGAATTCCTGAAATGAATCCGGTGCCTTCCGATACAAACGACAAAGCTTTAACCACTGTGCCATTTGGTTGGTAAGTTTATGTCTGCTAGCTCACACAAGATTTTGCAGAAATTTATATATTTCTCGGAGGTAAATTTGGGTGGAATATAGGCTAAAACTAAATACATGTTACATTCGCCTAGATACAGTTTTACACAAATCATTTCAATATATGATACAGAAATAGAAACAAACTGACTAGCAATCGATGACTTAAATGCAATAAGAACACCTCCTCCAGATACTTTGGTATTGGTATAATTAGATATATCACCTTGATATACTATGTAAATGCAATTAAAAAGTTCGGAGTTGAAGGTATTGTCATTTGCCTTGGAGTACTACAAATCGTACGGCCAATTTTTTGGATTTTTCCGGAAATATCCTATAAACCAACATACGTGACGTATAAAGTGAGATGCAACAAGGCCCTATCTAATAGAAACATGTGTTTGTTTTGTGCAAATTTGGAGATCGAGGTGTTTGGGACTGCGAAATTTGTCGTGGAGTTCTAAATCGAACCTACAATTTTCTGAATGTTTGCGTGAGCCTCCTGTGAATCAGCATCCTAAGTGACGTATTTATTGATATGCTTCGATGACCTATTTAGCACAGTTCCAGGAATTGTCTTGAAATTGTTTACATTCTCAGTTTAAATAATTAGTTAACCTAAAAATAGTATGTGATCGATGGCAATTTTGCGGATCTGTCATTTCTTTCAACACAACCAGATTTGTTAATAAATAAATTGAATTCAAATAATTTTCTCACTAACTAATTCTAATTAAATTAACTTAAATAACAAAATTTGACTAATTAATTCCTTTAAAATAATTAAATATTTATTTATTAAATTTGAAAATCATTATTACAAAATAAATTAAAATATATTTACATCTAGGTGAGGTTACCAAAACGTTGGAAGCTTAGTTTCGAACTAATAAAACTGGAGTTCTTTAAATTATAAAATTCGGCCGTCTCATCAGACTGCTTTGCACTTACATACAGAGTAACATCACAATGCTTTAGCGAATTATTATGTTTCGCTAAGGCATCGTGGTTATACTTTATATGTAAGTGCAAAGCAGTCCTATGAGACGACCGAATTTTTTAATTTAAGGAATTCAAGTTTCATTAGTTCAAAACCAAGCTTTCTACGTTTTGGTAACCTCACCTAGATGTAAAAACAATTTATATCTGGCTATCACCCAAAATAACCCAAAATTTCATATAGAAATCGCAAAATACAATAAAAATCGAAGGTACGAAGCTTTTGACAATTGCATAGCAAAACATAATAATTCGCTAAGGCATTGTGATTATACTTTGTATGAAAGTGCAAGGTATTTTACATATTTTTGTAGTTTGGTCAAGAAAGTCTGATGAGACAACCGAATTTTTTAATTTAAAGAATTCAAGTTTCATTAGTTCGAAACCAAGCTTCCAATGTCTTGGTAACCTCACCAAGATGTAAAAACAATTTATATCTGGCTACCACCCAGAACAACCCAAAATTTCATAAAATATATTTGATATTTTAAAAGAATTTACATATTTGCCCCTGAATATATGTAAACGAACAGCATTAAAAAAACGAAATATAGTAAGAATTTACTATAAAGTTCAATCGTGTCCCAGAATTGGCTTTCTATGTCCTTTAAAAATTTGTAAATTTTTCTTAAATATTTTCCCGCTCTCTCAGATATTTCACTTTGCTGTATAAATCCAACCTCATTGCTATGAAAACCATTAAATTAAAATAACATTATCCTTGCAATGTTATTATAAGGAATCATTTTAAGGCATATTCATTTAAAAATATCATTTTTATCAGCTACATCCCAACAACAATAAAATAAATATTTTATAAACCATTTTCGTACCAAAAATTTAGTTTGAAATGAAATGTCTCGTATTTAACGCTTTTAATCCGGTATACCCAAAAATAACCGAAAAATCCGAAATTCTAATTAATTTTACTCCCATGAAGTTATATAAAATGAATAGTTGCCATATATCCTTTCTATTATCCTTTTTGTATTATAAAGAAGATACACTTAAACATATTTTTGTTGTGCGATGAATATTGCTAATTGAATTTAATTTTTATGACTTTTCTAAGTCGATCCAGATTTATTTATGATTTACGTTTTCGGTTCTTCTCAACCCATAATAATGAAAAGGATAAAATAAGGATCTAATACATAATACACTCATACATAGATATACAAAAGTTTTATTTCGGGGCCCATGAATTATCATAATCAGTTAAATAATAAAGTAAATATTCGTCGATTTGCCGAAGTAGCACATAAAAGAAGATATAAGGAATATTTCTAAATTCCATTCGAAAACCATTTACAACATTTGGTGTTCTGAGCGGCCACAAAAAAATAAAATGAACCAAGATATCTTGAGGAAGTACCCGAATATTTTGTATACAACGTATATTTCGATATGATGTTGATGATGATGGTATTGAAATCGATAAAATTTATTATTTTCAATAAAAAAATTGAGAAAACTTGAAAACCCAGTGAAAAACTTTAATACACGAGATAAGAATGTGTAACAAAAAAAAAAAAAATGGTAATAATTTTATTGATCTTATGATAACGATTTCAAACCGTTTTTTTTTGTTTCAATTTTTTCTCCCGCAATTCTCATCATTTGGCCATTTATCGAATTGTGATAGAGAAATCAGAAACAAAAAAATTATCATCATCATCAGTTTTTCCAATTTTATTTTTATCGACATTTTGCTAAATAAGGAAGAAATAAAAATTATTGTTTTGGGATTTTCATTTTAACTTCGGAGAAGAATAAAACATTTTTCCCAAACAACTTTGCCGTCATCTCATACACACAACATACGAGCATAATATGTTACATTGATATTTGTTATCAATAGAAAATTTGTCTTTTAACTTCCTGTCTTATTTATTATGTTTTGTTGTTGTAGTTTTTATACAGCCAGATACGGTACGTATAAATGTATTATGATATGTCAAAAACGTTTATAAATTGAATATTCGCCTATATGATATGGATAACATGTAGAGTATACAGTAAAATATATACAGGACATATAAGACCAAGCAGCCGAAACCATATAAAATAAATTTATTTGATTGAAAAGGGGTTGAATTTATGTATGCGATTTAGTATTGTGTATTGTGAAATTTGCATACAGATTTAATCGTGGCGCCAAGCAGTACGAAATTATTTTTATAAAAATTTTGTCTGTCTGATATATGCGTCTCTAATACGCATATATTTTGGGCAATAGAATTTTATTTTTAGGTTTTTGTGTAAAAGCATTCCGCATAATGTACAATTACAATGCTAATTGGAAAATGACCAAGCGAAAAGTTTAATACACCCAACCATTAAACTAACATATCGAGTAATAATTTTAGCATTTGCATGTTAATGGATTCACAATTCGGTGCGTCAAAAATATTTATCTGTATTTGCTGTATTCTAAAACTGTAAGTGCCGTATGTTACGTGTCTCCTTATGCTCGGCCAACACAATTTAATAGGATAGACCTCAGTGGATATTAAGAGGGTTTATTGCCGACATAATGTTATGACCCTGAGACACCACAAACCTTTTGTGTTGAGCACGCCAAAAAAAAGAAGGAATCACTGTTATCACTTCACTGATGTAGCCACACCACAACACCATTGGCCAATTATAAAAAAAAATTACTCCATTTTTAAATTCTACAACTATTTATTTATGTAAAAAAATGGAATGTATGAAAAATAATAATCCTATACTAAGTAAAAAATGCTTTCAAAACTAAAGAAAATTGTCACTCGTTTACACCAACAAAAAAAATATATCTCATACATTTTCAAATTTCAAAAAAAATAATGCTGAAAACAGAAACTTAAATAAAAACTCACCCAGCTTTCCGCAGAGTACTCCCCGGTTAATCAGTGGTGGCTGTGAAAAACTAAAAATGTTTCACATACACTTTTTTCACTTTGTAAATCGAAAATGAACTGAGAACTGAATTGAGCGATAAATGATATGAAATTTTTTTAAGTTTTTTTTCTTTTTCAATATTAAACTTAACTTATGATTCTACTTTCTTATATATTATTTTGTTTTATAATTTTTTTTCAATAATTTATCTCCATTTTGGACCACTAAATTTCTGGACGCCCATTGCGTAGAGTACAGTAGCACTATCTCGTACGATAATATAATTATTTTGTGTTTGCTTAAACTCCATCACGGGGAGAACTAATTGGGAGATTTTCTATCGAAATGTTTCCTCTGTGGCACCCCGTGCGGAAGCCGCCTCCACTTCGATTAGGAAATCTTCACGTTAACTAATCAGCCATGAGTTGGTACAATTTAATTAGCTGCTGTCTTTATATGTAGTATGTAATACACACCCTATAGGGAATAAAGCACTTATTTTTGCTGCACCACTTCGACTTTATAGTTTGAAGTATCTTACCATTTGGATGTAAAAAAAAATCCAATAAACCCTCACAATGCTGGCACTAATATTTTTAATTGATTTTTAATTTTAAAGATTAAAATTGGTAAAACAACACAATGGACTCACGTTAAATGATTAGTATTTATGTAGACCGACTTTTACAATAGCCAATATGAGACAATAAAAGTTTATTGACCCAACTCTATAAGTCCAGATCATAAAATTCAAAAATTAAAATAATATGATAAGCCATTTATTCATGCCGCCAGTACAAAAAATATATTGTGCAATCGATAGTCGTAGCAGGGCAGGTTCATTGATCCCTTCAACGGATATATCAAAAAGACTGAGAAATGGATATCGACTTGCAATAATTTTTTTGGCTAGAATCGTGTCATGATGAGACATACTATGTGCGGATGTCATTCGTCGTAAAATCTTTCCTTGAAGGTACTGTGGTACAATATAATCATGGATTTGTTTTACCAAACCTGGCCAATAGAAGTATCGTCGAACTCATTCTAAGGTTTTAGCAATCCCTCCATGAGACACTAAAGGACCATCGTGTTCTCTGCATATCAGGAAAGATCTTAGACCGATTTGAATCCACAACTTCCAAACCGATAGATCCGAAAGCTAATTTGACTATTTTGGTTCTAACCGGATAAAAATTGGTTTTCCATTGATTTTGAATACCGGGTAATTGTCTGGGTGGCCGCTTATTTTATTGAAGAGATCTTTATACTCAGGTTCATAAAATTCTTTTATCTCAGTAATATTAGTCATCTCTCCAGCTTGATTGGATAATTTTATTAGGCCCTCCTCAAATCCCCGGACTTCATCATAATAGATACGTGACAGCATGTCTGGTACCACGTTGTCCTTTCCACGCTGATGCAAAACAGAGAATCTAAAACCTTGTAGTTTTAGGCTCCAACGCACCAATCTCCCACTTAAATCACGCTGGGACATAAGCCACTATAAACTAGCGTGATCGTTAATCAATGTAAACTCGTGTCCTTCTATATATGCGCGGAATTTCTTTCTAGCTAATATCGCTGCTAGACATTCCAGCTCAGCTCTTGTGGTCTGATTTAGAGAGGTCATTTTGATTGATGCTCAAATTGTTTAGATTTGAACTATTTAATAGCTTAATAAACTGCTATAAACTATTTGCCCGGTCACAAACGAATGAGTTTTGATGAGAGGAATGGCTAACTGGCCAACATAAACAAGTTTGAGCACTTTTTCATACTTGTGGCCTGATATCTAAACAATCAAGCCTAAACAATTTGAGCATCAATCAAAACCACCCCTCTATATCAGGCCACAAGTATGAGAAATTAGGGAAACTTTTCAATTAGATCAAGGCTACTCTGTCGAATTAAAATCACCAAATGGTAACTTACTATTATGATACTCGAGATTAAATCTTAAAATTTGAATTTTTTATTTATCATTATTTTATTGCTTCTTTTAATAATTAGATTATAATTGTTGCATTTAAAATTACATGAATGTGTAAAATAAATTTATAATATTTTTGATCAACTTATCATTATCATTTACCAAACGATCATTCAACAAGAAAAATCTAGTAAGATTTAGTAAATTCTTCCAAAGCGTGGGCCAAGATACTAGACGACGTTATCGGCACAATCATCTACTCCATCAATATTTCAGCAACTTAATTTAAGTCTCATGTGGACAACAAAATAAATGCAATTTTGCAATTTTAAATAACGCATTGGCAAGTTTAATTAACACATTTTTGCACAGCAGACATTAGGCAGCAGCAGTTAACACAATATCAATATTCTCGACCATGTTTATGGCTAAAAGATATTGTAAATCTAGATCGCTTTGAACACTCTCAGCCGATCTGTAAGTACGGTAATTTATGCGTATATTGTAGTTTCAAAATGACTCTATGTGGGCGGTTTAGCTTGGAGTGATTAATTTAAAGACAACTCATATTTCAACTCTCGAAGTGGAATATCATATCTTCTGAGACATTAACCCTCAAATACCAGCGGTTAAACCACTGTACAAATTTTAATTTTCTGCATTCAAACTAATTAAGTATATGGCTCAAGGCCGGTTATTCTCTATGTCTGAAAATTATTACCCGGCTATCGCGAGGATTGGGATTAAAGAATCTTGAGTCTCGTATTTTTTGTTGTTAATTTGAAAAATTAATTCCTAATTTCTGAGAAGTTTTAATTTGATGTTAAATCTAAGAACTGATTTTAAATTAACAATGCAAAAATCTTAAAATTTTCTGTTTGTTCAAGGATTACTGAAATGAGGAGACATTTTCTGATCCCAGTTGATCCTCAGATTTTCCAGATTTTGGCTAAAGCAAATCTTTTAAAATGCCTCTTTATTCCAATTAATATTGAGGATTCTCGCCAGTTTGTTTAGACTCTGTATATGCTGTCTTATGTCTACAGTTAAACATTACATTCTTAATGTCACTTAAGGACTTAAATACGTACCGTTATTTGCCCCTAACATGGTTTTACCATACAGGTTCACAAAAAAAAATTATTCATGCGATTTAGTATCAAAATATAAACTTATTAGACCTCTAGGTAAGATAACTAGATAATTACTTAAAAGCTAGTCAGGAATTTAAAAAAAACGGCTTACGTAAAATAAAGAGAAAATTATGAAAAAATTGAGTTTTTAATATCATGTCCTAAGTTGTCAACCTTCTACAATGTGAAGGTCAGCAACGCCAAAAATCGCTATATATCACAACCTGACTCATCACTGCTTTCATATCATCGAATTGTTTTTTCATATCCAATCCTTTTAAATCGGAAAATTGGATACAGTTTTCCCGCACTGCACAGCTATGCAATTTAAAGAGCTACCTTAACTTGGGCAGCCAAAAGAACCACTGAAAAGCTTGTTAATTGGAATTACTGATGATTCAAAACATTTGCTCAAAACCATTAAAAAATACAATTCCGGTTTTCAGACGACTTTATCCGCGGCTAACTATGTAGCAGAGCATTAAGGCGCGACATTTAAAATGCAGCGATAAAATGGCCACACAGCTGGTTCTTTGCTTCATTTTACCAACAATGACCATAAATTTCTCCAAGTCTTTTTCATGGGAGATAAAAATGACTATTTGAATACTCACCTGTCAAATCTCTACTGGAGTCAGAAGTCATGTTGTTGAGTCATGCTGTTGAGTCATTGCATGTGCATATGTTACAAGACAACAATAACCTAATTCGAATGTTCTACAATGCGATCGATCTCATGCCATCAGAGACCCATAGAATCGTTATTCGTGCTGATCAAACACCAGCAAGTGATCATGACAAACGATATAACGGTGGGAACTGCCATGGTTGGAGAGAAATTTCATTCTCGCGATATCGCTTTGCAGCGCAGAAATTAGCAACTACAAAGAAAACAGTCGAGATGGTTATCATTTTAACATCAAAATGATAACAACAGTCACGAGTGAATTCACAAACAAAAAATATATTTCAATAAATTATTATTCCTATCGAATTGTGTTACGTGGAAATGAAAATAACCATATTCTGAAATGCCTCCTTATTTTCCATCACTACATCGGCGACATGTACACACAAATAGAATCGGAACGACTACTATTCATTTGGATAACTAAAAAAACTGAGATTAGAAGAATATATACATTTGAGCAACATAGAAAAGATAGTATGCGACATATGCTGCATTGCAGTATGGGATGAAATAAAAAAGTTACTATTTCCAGAACAATCTTCTACCGATCGCCACGATATAACAGCATGCGTTTCAAACAAAAGCCTAAGACATTAATTAATTGCATGACTTCACTACACGTTTTCGGAGAAACATAATGTTGTCTGTACTCTGTGGAATGGCAAGAAAGAGAACTGCCACATGCGCACATTTTAATATAGCGTACTGTGAAGATAGATGAAGAGTTGTTTGAAATTGTGACTAAGAAATTTCACCATGTATGATTGATGGAAAATGCTCCAAACGGTATCCCAGAAGTTGTTAAAAGTCACAATTATTAGCAATAATTGTTGCCCACCATATCGACGAAGAAGTACAGAAGACAATGATAATCGTTGGGTAGTTCCATATTCGCCACTTATATCGAAAACTTTTTAATTACACGTTGAGTATTGCAATTCTGTCAAATCCATAAAACACATTTGCAAAAACGTCGAAAAGAAATTTAAATGAAACCTTACAATACTAAAATAGCAGATATATTAGGAGCAAATAACTTAAATCCCTTTTGACTCTGATCAACGGATTACATAAAATTACATAAATAAAAAATTTATTTTGACAGAAATTTAACAATTTAGTTGTTGGCTTCTGTTAAGTTTATGCATTTTCAGTTAAAATGTTCACTGAGCCAAGAAGTCATAAATATCACTTTGAAAATTGATGCACAACCCAGAACATATTAAAGCAACAGAATCACCAACGAAGCTTTTTTGCGTTTTGGTAACGCTATTGAGCAGTTTTGGCGGGTAATTTCTGCATAATCTTGGCGTCTTTTAAATAACCCATCGAGCTGAACAGTGGTCAAAACTGTGCCATTTTGATCGGGATTTACAAAGAACAAACTCAACTATCCATCCAAGCATATAGACTAGTCTACCCAAAATTAGATCCTCCCAGTGGAAATTTTTCAGCCAACCTCAATTTGTAAACATTGGAATCATAGAGGAAAGCAACAAACAGTTTTCTTCAATAAAATTTTAACATGGAATATTTACCAATATACAAAAATTGGAAATGTCGGTCGTAATAATCGTTCTGCCAGATAGCCTGTGTGTGCTGGGCATAAGTTCTAGTCAAAATATTCACTATTGGATGTTCCTACGCCAGTGGGGCAACGCACCGGCCGAAGTATAAAAAATATCACAGCCGTAAATGCTTCAGTTCAAAATGAGCCAAATTACTCAAATTGAGCATCTCTCAAACCATATTGTTGCAAATTGTGAGTAATCATCTTGGCGGACACCCTTACGCGATCAAATTAACTCAAGAACTGAAGGCTCTTTATCATTTGAAGTATTGAAACTTCTCCGATTGGGCTCTGCTTAAGTTTGAAGAAAATTCTGTTTTTCATCGAAAAATCCTATTCAGCGATGAGGCTCATTTTTGGCTTAATGGCTTTGTCAATAATCAAAAGATTTACTAGTTCTAACAAGATGGTGCTACATATCACACTGCTGGTCAAATATCTGATCTATTGAAGGGAAGTACCGTGTAATCTCGAATAATGGTCCAGCCGAAGAGCCACCATGGCCCAAATGGCTCATGTAATTAAACGCCGTTGACTTTTTTTATCGGGTTACGTTATGTAGTTGGTTTATGCCAACAACGTCGGAGGAGCTCAAGAGCAATATCGAACGCGAAATTACCAACGTCCCGGCCATATCGCTGCAAACGTGCTCGCGGTGGTCATATGCACGAGATGTATGCTGTATCTGGAATATATTTCAGCCTTATTGAAAAACGCTTTACAAAGACATCATCGACATATAAAGATTTTTAGTTTGAAAGCGTTATGTAAATTGCACAAACCCCTTGCACCCTTTTAAAAAACTATTTTAAAGCCTGCCATTTTTGAAAAACTTTATTGTTTCAGCTTCGCTAGAAAGTTTGTAATGTTATGAAATTGGTATACTCACTTTGCTGTGATTAATGAATTTCTCTAATGATTTCATACCTGAAAAAGAAAAAAAAGTTGATTGTTACAAAATTTAGGGATATTTGTTTCAAACTGATTTTAAAAAAATAAAATTAATCAAATAATGTTGGAGTTTGATTGCTAGAATTTATTATTTAAATTTCTCTATACCAATCCTGTTATAAATTTGCATATCTGCTGCACATTGCTATATACAACCACACTGGTCCGATTTACGGGCATATAGGAAAAAGGTCCTACCTATGTAGTTATCTAGAATGCAGGGTTTCTCGATGAGAACAAGAACGGAATAAAACTACTCCCGGGTTAATGGAATTGAGACCAAGGAAAATGCTTTAAAAGTCTAAATTGCAAGTAGAATCTCATCAACTCTTTGCAACAGTCGTCGCAATATGGACTCGATCTATTACCACGGCAAGAAACACAAATAGGCGGCAGTAACTTCGTTGGCTACAATCGCATTGCGCACACGCTTTGTCAAAGCAACAATACTAGAAAAAAAAATGTATTTCGTCAGTTCGTAACCGATTTCATACCGGTCAATATACCACTCAGATACCCAGGTTTAACAGGTGTCATTTTAACATTTCTTTTGTAGGCATACATGTTTTCGACAACCGCGTCTTGAAAATATTCTGAGCAAAATACCTCAGCAAGATATCAAAATCATTTTTGGTTTTGATAAAACTGTCTTATAGTATCTAAAATAGTTATTCGTGCTAAAATTTCAGAAGGTCAACCCTTGTTGGTTGAAAATTTAATGTTTAAATTTATTTGAATCTTTTAACGCTTTGTCGTTTTACGTTACAAAGATTTCAACCAAATTTCGTAAGGATCTCTTAATTAATAGAAACAGTTAAATATTTCGATTCATTCTGAATAGTCAATTCGCCTTGTAAAATTAAATAAATGATTTGATCTTATTTCTTCGTAAACGCTATAAACTCTTTAAAAACGAAAAAACTCGTACGGAAGCTGTCACTTTCGGTGATAAAAGCTTAAGTATGAAGTTTTATCGCGGCCAATCAATCCGTCTAGTCGGTACAGAACTAGAAGTCCAGTCATTTTCGAAATTTTAAATTTTAGGAAACTTTTTCTTTTAAATCGGATTGGACATGTACTCGTAAATGAATTCAAAATAATTGCAAAAAGTGAAAAATTCCGGTCGAGGCCGACACTTTCAGAAGGCCAATTTCAGCCAAAAATCATTTATATTTATGAGAAAAGTTTAAGTATGAAGATTCATTTCGATCAGTCAATTATTCTGGGCTGTAGTGAAATTTCAATCAGTTGGCCTGCACGGCACCACACACGCAAGCACGCACAAACATAGATTTCTTTAAAACCACTTTTCTGGACCTGTACATCTGCAAAAATCTCGAGGTCCAAATTGTCCATGAATACTACAATTTATTTTACTATGCGATCGAAAATTTTCATAGAATTATCTAAGAGGTACAGGAAAGTTGCTCTAAACCAACCCATTATAGCGTTAAAGCTGCTTCATGTCATAATGTTTAGATTTATTTTCATAGATTAACGAAACAAAAAATCAGGTAACCAGCATTTTGATAAACTTAAATTTAATTTATTTTCCTTAATTTCCGGGAAATTCGCTTAAATGGCATGGCGAACCAACGATTCCACAGAACATGATGGTTGGGGAAAAAGAAATCCATTATTGTTTCATTTATTTCGGGCCTTTATCTAACATAGCTACAATCATTCGTTTTGGCTCAAATATTCGGGATTTTTTTAGGGGTCTTTGTCTTTAGAGGCAATTCCATTATATCGCTTTTCCAAAACGCCTTGTCCCTATTAGCAAAAAACTGAGATTATTAGTTTTCATAAGTCTTTATTGAGGCCATTTTTACACCACCAAGATCATTTGCCATGTACAAAAGGAGATAATAATTGCTTGGTACCAGGTCCGGACTATAAAGTGGAAGCATCCCGGAGCTTCTGGCGAGTCAGCATGGACGTGAGGTCTGGCGTTGTCCTGGTGGAACACGAAGCTTATTCTATTAATTAATATTGGCCGCTTCTGACCTATTGCTGTCTTCAGTCGGTCCAGTTGCTGGCAGTAAAACACCGAATTGAGCTTTTGAACTTTGGGCATAGCACATAGTACATGATTTCCTCGAAATCTCACCAAACACACAAAAATATTTTCCTGCCCTCCAATCCTGATTGCATTGCTTGATTTCATTCCGTTTAGTCAAGGATTCACAGATGGAAACACGGTCCATCAAGTTTTTTTAGTGTCAACTCATGCGGCACCCATACATAGAAGTTCTTTTCGAAGCCAGCCTTTTGCAACTGGTTTAAAACTGTTTTGTGGTCGATCTTCGTCTCCTGGGTGCTCGCTTGTCGGTCTAATTAACGAAACTTAAATTGCACGCGATTATGGCTGTGACAATATCGAGATCATAGATACCATTTACAATTTCAGGCGCCTCACTTCCGTTTTCGCCTTTATCGAATAAAAAATGCAAAATATAGCGAATTTTATCTTTGCTTACCTATATCCTTGACATGCTATAACTCACAACAGAATCGATCAATCAAAAAATGACAAAAGGATTATTGTAGTATATGAATTCCCCCCTTCCGACGGGTATCAGTATGAACTAACGGGTGTTTTTTTAGGAGGTTTGTTTTTCCGATAGATGTCGTTTTATTTTATGACAGTTGTTTTGACAGCTCAAAGTGGCATTTCTACTCAGTATTGTTTGGCAAATCATTATGAATAGGTTAACTCCAGAACAACGTTTTCAAATCGTGGAAATTTATTTTCAAAATCAGTGTTCAATTAAAAATGTTTATAGAGCACTTCGTGAATTTTATGGTGCACATAATCGTCCGTCAGAGACCACCATAAAGAACGTAATTAGCAAATTTCGGTCTACATTCACTCTTTTGGATGCCAAGCCACCGACAAGAATGAGAAGAGTTCGTACAGAAGAAAATATTGCTGTCGTTGAGGCCAGTGTCGAAGAAAACGACAATTTATCGATTCGTCGTCGTGCTCAGCAAATTGGACTTTGTCCATCGACTTTATGGAAAATTTTACGTAAAGATTTGGGTTTGGTGCCATACAAAATTCAATTGGTGCAAGAATTAAAGCCACACGACCATCGTTTGCGCCGTGAATTCAGTGATTGGTCGTTAAATCAATTGAACGAAGATCCATTTTTTTACCGTAAAATTCTCTTCAGTGATGAGGCGCATTTTTGGTTAAATGGATACGTCAACAAACAAAATTGTCGCATTTGGAGCAAAGATAATCCACACGCCGTTCTAGAATTACCAATGCATCCTGATAAATGTACTGTTTGGTGCGGTCTATGGGCTGGTGGGATCATCGGTCCATATTTCTTTAAAAATGAGGAAGGACGACGCGTTACCGTGAATGGAAATCGATACAGAACCATGTTAAATGAGTTTTTGTTGTCAAATCTTGAAGATATGGATATGAATGAAATGTGGTTTCAACAAGATGGTGCCACTTGCCATACAGCACGTGAAACAATCGACTTATTGAAAGAAACTTTCAACGACAACATTATTTCGAGAAATGGTCCGGTGAATTGGCCTCCGCGTTCGTGCGATTTGACGCCACTCGATTACTTTTTGTGGGGATACGTGAAGTCATTGGTTTATGTGGATAAACCTCAATCGATTGACGCTTTGGAAACCAATATTCAACGTGTCATTGCTGACATACGCCCTCAAATGCTTGAAAAAGTGCTGGAAAATTGGACCTCCAGAGTGACATTTGTGAAAAATAGTCGTGGTAGCCATATGCCAGAAATTGTGTTTAAATGTTAAATGCCAAAAAATTATCTACCAAATAAAAAAAAATTTTGGTCATTTCATAATTTTATATGTGTTTTATTCAAAAAAAAAATCGGCAACCTCTTAAAAAAACACCCTTTACTTGGACAAATACTCGTATATCACGGGATATAGACTCCGCGACACTCGATTACCCAGATTTTAAAATCTTCAACAAAACCTAAAATAGTACGCCTAATTATTTGATAATTTGTTTGAATTTGTCTCGATAACCATCCTCAAAGATTTTCAATAATATTTAAATCCGGAGCAAAGCCGGCATATTCAAAACTGCCACGTTATTTTATTTAAACCACTGTTTCACTCGTGAAGCTGTGTGGATTGCTACGTTATCCTGCTGGAAAACCCAGCGATGGCCTTCAAACATTTCGTCAAAATTGATTGTGCTTTGCGAGTTTTGTCGGTCTTACAGGACAACCAATTAAATAGCACCATGAAAAGAAATTGCTGGCCTCACCATGACGGAACCAACACTGGTGTGTCGGCGTGACAAGAACAGATCCGATTTCCTTAAATCATGGAAGTATTGTATCCAACCTTCTGGTCCATCTAAACGAAACTTTTTCTCGTTCGAAAAAATAACCTGGAACTATTCTTCCTTCCAATGCAGATGTCCACGGCAATATTTCAATCGAGCACTTCTATGTCGCTGAAGCAAACGTGGTTTTTTCATAAGTTTTTATCGCCGGAGATGTGAACACTTTTTTTATTATCCTCTGAACAGTACGACACTGGCTGAGACTCCATTTTTCTGCTTTATTTTTTTGTAATTTTCTGAATTTTTGAGATAGTTGTTGATGGTGCAAGAATTGCGACCAATTTTTTTTGGAAATCGCACGATTGGAATGATTTTCTTGTTGAAGCGCAAGAATTTTTCAATTTCTACCTTTGCTAGGGGTTTTCACCACCCATTTTCACCACTATTAACTACAGCTAGTAATAAACTTAGTAAATTGATGATAAACTATTAAACTGAACTATTTATTTATACGCAACTTACGCCTTTGACGCCGAAAACGAAATGGTGAAGGTAATCAAGTGTCGCAGTTTAAATAAGCAAACGAATCGAAATGGGGCGTTTCCACTTCAAATTGTATGCAGATGTGTGTATTAGTCATTGGAAATTTAGTTAAGATAGAAACCAAGGTGATGAAAAAATGTCAAATAATTAGTCGCATTATCTTAGGTTTTATTTAAAAATTTTAAGTAATCAAGTATTGCGGAGTGTATGTCACTAAGCCACCTAGCGAAAAAATTATGGATTTCTTTTTCCCCACCCAATTATTTACATTGTAATTCAAAATACAAGCTCCTTGTACCACCTTGTGATACTTATTGTGATCTTTAAAAGGCTTACACAAAACTTGAACAATTATTGTTCACACTTTTTCAACCCTTTTGTTAGCGCTCTAGCACACACACACAAAACAGATTTAATAATTCTAGAATTCTCCTTTAACATTCTCGCCTTTATAATTTAATATATCGAACACACCCAAATACATTTTCAATTCTTTTGTAGCACACCAAAATATAATAATCTATCTAATAACAATTTATTACAAAAGAATTTTCAATTTAAAATCATTAAAGTGGAAATTGTTCATCTTTAAAAAGTATTTAAGTTTTTCAATCGCGCGCACATCGAAACGCTTTATAAATTTAGCTGTTTTGCCAAAACACATAGTACCAACACAACAGCAAGAAAATATCTCATAAAATATTTATTTCACAATTTTCCCTAGTATTTCCTTTAATAATCATAAACAACAACAACAACAAGACAATCGAGCACGGTTTCTTGAAGAAAACGAGTACACATGTATATGTAATAATATAACAATGAACTGTGTACCGAAAAAAAAATTGGGGAACACTAAACAGGAAGAAATAAGAAAACTTAAGAGTGAAAATGAAAAAAAAAATAACGGAAAGTCTTAATTTTCTTATTCGTGTTCTTCTTGTTCCTTTTATGATATTCAATGCATTATTTATTACGAATATCTGCTCGATATGGATACAATCCTCCGCACATAATAATACTGATGCTGCGATTATTATTTACTTTTCGTTTGTTTCGTTTTCAATTTCCTTTTTCATCCCCAGCAGAGTAAAAGTACGAGTATAAGTAAGTGAAACACGATCTTTTTATTTATTTTTGTCCTTAACAGATTAAAAGGACTTTATGTTACGCTGGATCCCCTTCATATAATAACAATAATATAGGTTTGATTCGTGCTGGAGCCAAATAATCTTTTCTTTTTTTTAGTAAATTGAATTAGATTTACGAAAAATAATATTTTTATTGATAGTAACAGATTTTCAATTTGTGACTATTGATTGATACAAAAAAGTTGTTGGTACACAATATAAAGTCAAAATATAATATTTAAGGTGATGGTTTCGAATCAGAAATTAAAAAATATATTTTGCGTTGGTTCAGTACGCAAAGTTTTGATAATTCAAACAAAATCCCTTTATGATCCTTCAACTTAATAAAATAAATCCGATACATCAGGTTTTAAGTGTTCTATTTGAATTTATTCACACACACGAGAGAGTCAAACTCGAACTTACTCCGAAACATTCTCGTTCAATCAATTCATTCCTGAACTTAATCGACGTGTCGTTTAAGATCGTCTTTCATAGTTGAATCGTTTACAGTAATGTTAACCAGCAATATCATATAGGTAAGTTGGCAAAAAATGGTGGTCGAAATTTAAACAACTGACTATAACAGGTAGTTTAGCTAAACATAATATTCATTATCAGAGTTGGCTCAGTCTAACCAATATTGCAAAAATATAAAATTAATTACTATTCTAGAAAATGGTTGCGTACCAATTAGTTTAGTAAATCCTTTACTACAGACGAAGTAGGTTTTAGTACATATTTTTCGATCAGTTTGGAATAGAGATTTTTACAAATAAATGAGAAAAATTGGCTTATAATTGTCCTTTACCCGACTACTGGTACGCAAGCCGGTCAATGTGTGACATTTTATTTCATTTTTGAAAGGCTATTGGAGTTTTTAGTCACCTGTTTGGTTTCCAGCTAAATTAAAATAAAACTCTAATAGTCTAAAACACCTAGTTTTTTGCAATCTGAGTTACACATTAATAAGTTGTTTAGTACTGGATTGTATCCATATTCACAGAATAGTTTCCACCATGTAGTTTTCAATGAGCTTTCTGTGGACTATACCACCTCTGTGAATTTTGCCCGAAAAGAATCCAGAAAAATGATTATAGTTTAATATGGTAACCTTGATATAAATGAATTATCTACGAAAAGCCCATAAAGCTGTGCTCGTTAATTGATGTCTAGGTCAAATTCAAGGTACTATATCTGACAAACGGCTAATAGAACTATTTTCTTACTTTGCTATTTCAACGGTGGTTTCATTATCTACGAGAAGCGCAAAAGGCCATGCTCGTTAATTCATATCTAGGTCAAGTTCAGGGCACTATATCTGACAAACGGCTGATATAATTTTTTTCTTACTTTGCTATTTCAAGACCTCAAGACTTATGTAGATTTGCCATTTGCTATATCGCCAAAGGAAAAATAAACTTTTTAAAAAATCTCTGTGTGTGCGTGCGTTTGAACTTGGGTTCTTCGAGACTAAATGTATGTCTCCTCTCTACAGCCCAGTCGGTTTGTTCGATCGAGATAAAACTTAAAAATTATGATATTTTCATTAATTCTGTGATCCCATTAAATTTTGGCTAAAAATCGGTGCTTAGAAAGTGATATCTTCATAGGCGCTTTATCGGTATTTGCAAAATAGTTTGAGAGGTCTACGAACAAAGAGTGTGCCACCTACATAATTTAGACTCAACCGAAACGAAACTTCATATATAAGCTTTTTTCATAAATTTCGAGAAAATTTGTCCATAGAAAGTGGCACTTTCTGTTGGAGCTTTTTTTTTTATAAATATTTAGAAAACAACCTCAATTATTACCAAATTGGCTAGGGATTCAAATATTCTAAATTAAACTTGCAACACTAACGGTTCAGATCATTTTTCCTAAATTTATGAGAGAAGATTATTTTTTGACAAAAATCATGAAAGTATTTGGCCTCGAGTGTTTTGATTGCCTGTGTCCTGTACAGCTCAGACGGATTGAATGATCGGGGTAAAACGTTATACAATTTTCCATAATCCGGAATGTCCCAGTGAGTTTTGACTAAAATTGGTATCCCGGAAGTGGCAGCTTCCACAGGAGCTTTTCAGTTTTTTCCAAATATGTTGAAAAGTATAGATCATTTTCTATAGCATCATTTTCTGTTTTCGAAAAATATTTTGAATGGTATTCGTACAAAAAAATCGACCCGTTGGATCCATTCGGCTCTTCACCACTCAATATCAGCCGAAAGTGGCAAACGATGATCAGGATCATCTAAAGTCAGCGGAAAAGTTCGGATCATTGCACAATGAGCATTTTGTTATTCCTAAAGCATCAGCTGCAATTGATATAATGGCAACTGGAACCATAAAATTGCACCCGGAACCACCTGTTTACTGGTCGGAACCATTTCATAATACGTAGTTGCGTTTTCAGGCGGAACCAGCCAGTGAGATTTGTTTAAAACATTGCACAATGAACAAAATCTGTTCTAATTCATTGTGCATTTACTAAAATTTCATCCGAAACCGATATCGGAAGCACGATTCACAGCATGCCAGCAGGGATTACGGTTTTGTAACCCGAAACTATTTGGCGCTTGTACAATAACCTTAATTTCTTTGGTAGGTTATAACACATAAAATGTTTCAACTGGAAATACTAAAATGTAAATCGAAACCGGAACACACCTACTGGAACCATATAAATCAGTGGGAACCATCCAAACCATTGCGGAATTAGCACGATGCGCTCTAGAAAATTGTAATTTGTTTAAAATTTCAACCATAAACGAATTCAATGCCAGCAAAACTATAAAATATGAGCCCGGGGTTGCTTTGCAGCCAAAGCCATTTGTCGTTTGCAAAATGAGCTGATTGTATTTGGGATGGTTGTGCAACAAATCAGCGTTCAGCGGGAACCACAACGATGTAAGCCGGAACCATATACAGAGTGGGATTTTTGCACAATGAATAAAATCCATTCCAGGCTTTTAAGCACCACTTAAAATTAAATCAAGAACCGATAATACCAGATAGACATATAACATGCCGGCCGAAACAAGGGTTTTACTAGCTGAAACCGTTTGAGGATTAAGCAATTAGCATAATCTGTTTTGGATGGTTGTGAAATATATGCGTATTCTGCTGAAACCAGTAGATTGAGATCGGAAACCTGTAAACAACAGTCGGAATCATATGAAGTCAACGCAAATTATCAGGGCAATTAATAATGCTCGTTCTGCAGCGCTAAATGTTTTTCACTGGTAAAATCATATTTTTGGCTGACATTTTGCGGCCCCGGCTGAAATGTTGGATAGTCCACTGTGGCCTAAAACGTACTGTCTTTATTGAGCAATGTTTATGGTGGTTGATATTGTAAATTTTTCGTCAGGCAAATTTTATAGTTCTAGCTGAAAGATTATATGATGCACATCCAAAAATAGATTGCACTCAAGCGCTAAATGATTCCGCCTGACAGAACTCTGGTTTTAAACGGCATTTTAGCAGAAATCCTAGTTAGCGCATATGACCAAAAATGAATCGGACTTGTTGTGCAATTGCTCGAATGGCACTCGATTACTTCAAGTTGTTCTAGCTGTTGGATACTGGTTTCCACTCTCATGGTAGTGGTTCTGACTGGCGTTGCTTTAGTTTCGGCTACAAAAGTGAGTCCAACCATCCAAAATATAATGAGTTCTCGCTTGCGTTTATTGCAATAATCAGAAATGTTCCTGCTGATTTCATAAGTATTCTGCTGTACTGCGCCTGTTTAAGGGACGACCTATATATAAATCCTCAATATAATTTGTTCTCTTCTGTAAACTTTCTGCTTAATTTACGATCAATTTCAGATCGTTACTTATGCCAGGTGAAAGTAACTCGTACAACTGGAGTACCCTACGATCTAACTATTTACCAATCGGTTATATACATTTTCGGTAAGAACACCTATTTTTTAATAGTGGGGGCGCCCAACAACATCCGAAAAAGCGATCAAATTAACAAAACAAAACCAATAATCACTTAGGGCTGCAATTTTAGTTTCATTCTGATATGTACCCCCCCCCCCCCCCCCCGCCTTAAAATGGCTATGATGTACGCAATAGTAATGGAATTATAACCGAACATTTCATTCTGCCTATAAAACGACTTAATTTTGCGAACTCATGTTTTGAATTGTCTTTTGGAATCCTACCTTGATTTAAGCTTGCCGTGCATTTCAAGAATGAGTGAAATTTTCTGAAAGACTTATATTGCAGGTAAAGTTTGTTAACTTATCATTTAAGCATTTGTATTAGGGGTTAATAATATTAAATCATCTCGTTACTATAACAAATGTCAAATCAGGTTGAAAAACAGTTTAATGGACCATTAGGCTCTTCACTTTCTTTATCATTCATATATCGTTAACCTTCGAAAGCTGACATAAAATATCTTTACTTATCGATTGATCTTCATCAAAATTGAAGCTGTGTTGATTGACAATCATTTGCAAAGAATATATAAAGAACAGTAGATCATACGAATTAAAATCAGTTTGTCCCAATAACTACCTTAGTCATCATAATCCGATCTTTCAATAATTAACTATACGCAGTGACTTTAACTTTGCCTCTGAAATTGTAGTAACATTGCCAGATCTAATTACTTCAAACCGCCAAGCTTTTCCCACTTAAATAAAACTCTACCACTTCTGATACCACCAATCATCGTTAATTAACGGTCACAAAATATCCTTTGTATACACAAAGGATACTTTATATAGGCAAAATTGAAATTATACATTTGGAACTGTGAATAACGGTATCTTTGTCTATAATCAGAATTAATCGTTTTGAACTTGGCGAAATAAATATTAAATATTTGCAGCATGAAATCTTCGAGCCATCAATTGTGTAAATTTTTGTGGTAATTAGGTTAATTAATTATTGGTTCATATAAATGTTTTTTGCTGGGTCAGTATTTTGGAACTAGCTCATACACTCATGGAGAATTTATCTTTCAACAACTTTCTGAATTTGACAATTGTTATTAGCAGGTCGCAGTGTAATTTTAGATCAAGAGCACTATTAGAAAATTAAACTGTGTATTACAGGTTTCTTGAAACTCCAGAAGCTTTTGGTCACTTGTGAGGCCGATAATGAAAAATCCTATTTAAGAACTAGACCTCGTTTTATTGTTCCTGCCCTCATTGAAGAAATGTATGTTTGATTCATAAAAAAATTCTTTCTGATCTCGAGTTTTTTGATCGGAGTGAAACTTAGTACACAGCATTTTTCAAAAATCGGGAAATTTCAGTGTTTTTTGTCGAAAATCGGTCCACCGAAAGTAGCCGCTTCCGTAGAAGCTTTTTCGTTTTTTCAGTTTTTTTTTGTTGAGCTTTTTCATTTTGTTAAATTGTATTATCCCTGAAATCTGTTCTGGGGCCAAGGATCTCCTAACTCTTTCGAGGTTTGCTTTTTCCGTCCTTACTTTTACGCCAGTGTTAGCCAAGTCGAGGACGTACGGTTGTTGGCCCGATTTCATCACTATCTCTATCAATTTTGCACATCGCCAGGGGGTCACAAATGTGTTCCATTTTATCACAGATCGTAATCTGTTGATGAAAATTCTATTTGCATCTTCCATAAATGAAGCAGCAATTATGGTTTTTGATTGTATACTACAATTTGTATCATAAGGAATTCGGGTGTTGGCAACAACAATTACACCCCTTTTCCAAAGAATTTTCTAGTTTGTCAATTTTCAGTCCGGATTTCTGGTTACCTCGTGTCGTTTCAACCTTTAGCTCCTGTTGTTATAGCAAAGCGCCAACATGAACGAAAATCGATTCATGGCTAGGACAAATTCGTTTGGATATGCTAGCATCTAAGGCACCAGATCTAATGGTGGAAATTGAAGGTATCCAGTGGCACTATTCTGGTAATACCGCGGGAATAGGGACTGGGGAAAGAATTTATTTGTAATTTCTGTTCAAATATTTCTTTTCTGGCCTCCTGAGAAGAAAAGTTTGATGTAAATATTTATAAATTGGGAATAATTTTTCCATACCTAAATTGGCAGGGAAAATTATTCCCTATTTAATTTTATTTTCAAAAAAATTAAAACTAACATTTTACCTCAGCATGCCAAAAAAAATGTTTAAATAAAAATTACATATAAAATCTTTCCCCAGTTCCCTATTCCCATGGAATTACTAGAATAGTGCCACAGATAGTCCCGAAAGAGAGCAAGCTGGATTCACAACTTAATTGACAAAAACTGCCACATTAGAATCTTTCCCGAGTTTTGTTTAGCATATCTGGAATCAGGACCCAATATTTTTAGTCAAACAATTTTAGATTTTAAATATATTTGCGCGAATAGCATGAAGATCATTATGGCGATATTTCAGATTCTTTTGTGATAGATCTCATTTAGAGCAATTAAAATAACTTTGATATTTAATGTAAAAAGAACACGATGCACCTCGGCAATAACCAACCGCATGGTTTAATTTAGTTCGGTTTCTTTCAGACGCACCTAATTTTATTAACCGCAACCATATAAAATATTTTTTTTTAATAACATCTTTCACAGTCTCCTACCTTCTACATCGGGTGATTCCATTTGTTGTTTTGCAGAATCACGGGTAAGACGTAGTAATCACGTAGTAAAATAGTTTACACCGTAACACTATTAACCAAAATACATTTAAATTTAAACAGTAAAAAATATTAAGTAAATTGTGCTGCACCAAAACGAAACCCCATAAAGCTTGACGTATCACAATAATTTTGTAATACGATTAAAATGAGTTTGTCATCAATTTTTTTTACAGAATAATTGTTCGTTTGATCTTCCTGTATATGGCTATAAAAAACAAATTCCCAAAATCATGAAATTAAATTTATTGTCATCCATACATGCAATAACATAAAATGTAATGAATTTATTCTTGTATATTTAATAAATGAAAATAAAACTTAATATAATAAACATAAAATAAATATTTAATTGGAAAATTTATTACAGTAGAGTCATGCACATGGAATCCTTTTTAAATTATTCCATATACAAATAGGAAATCGTTATTAAGGATTTGGTAACATTTTTTTAGATTTCACAAACGCATTATTTGTGCTATATACGCACATATAGAGACATTATAATTTTAATTTAAATATTTATTGTAAATATAATTTTATTACATATTTGAGAAATAACAAGAAAAATATTGTTTGAATCTTTTTGAGGATATAAAAGAAATTTATTATGATATTTTGGTATTCGCAATGTAACAAAAATGATTTATTTTGGAAATCCTTTTATGTGTGTGACATATTTTTTGACATTTACAATATGGTTCAATTAAAATGATGTTAATTTAAATTTATGATTAAACATAAAGAGATAATAAAGCAAATTGAGTTAGTCAGTAGCAACGTTTTGATATTAAAAACAAATAAAGTTTTATGTTTTCGTCAGTAATCGCTCCACTAAAATCAAGAAGTTCGATTTCATGTTACGAGCTTAAAGTTATAATTAAGCACAACATATAGTAAATCCATAAAGGTATTCATACTAAATAGATCTTATCATCTTTCAACTACGAGTGCAGAATTACAATTATCATGTACACAATAAAATCACATAGCACAGAAAATAGCAGACTTTTTTTTTAAATTCGAATGGTTTATGAAAATCAAAAAAAATGTTGTAAATCTATAAATTCTAAGGATTCTCTTAGCGATTTACCGATTTGGTAGCCGCAGTAGATATGCCAGGTTAGGTGCTAGAGCTACTAGTTTATGGTTTGTGCTACCAACAACTTAAAGAGCTTGCAAGTTCTGCAAAAAGATTTAACATTTGAAATTTTGGATCAACCAAACAATTAATCAAGACAAAATGAAAATAAATACTTATATGGAACAATAAATAACTTTAATTGCTTGTTTGTGAATGAATTTCTTATGTGTTTCAAGTGATAAAAACCGTGGTTCCAAAAACAAAAAGATCCTAGATATGCTCTAAACTGTGCTGGTTTCTGGATCAACCTTGTTGAGTATGATATGAATAATGAAGAAATTCAGGTCGCAGGTTTAAATCCGAGATGGCACATCTAACGAATAAATCATAAAAATTTTAGGAAGTACAAACCTTTAAATGATTTGTCTAAATCTTTATGAAAATTCGACCTTTAGGTTACAAGTTGCAGTTTTTATAGTAACGCCATTTCTTTGGTTTAAAAAACAACAAAAAAACTTAGATTGGATGTTGATTGGAAAAAATACTAGTCAAGCAAGGCAATGGCTTGATAAGTGTTATTTGAACTATGCAGCTTCGAAAGCAATCGTCGAACATTGATATGCTGGGTTTAAACATGGAAGTACAAACATTGAAGCTACTGAACAACCAAAAGGCAAAAATTCGGCACATATTCTAGAAAAGATTTAAAAGTACACGATATCGTTTTGAAAGGCCGTAAAATGAAGTTGTGTGAGATAGCTTCACCGGAAAAATATTGAGTAACATAACTACAAACAAGATGAAAAATTATATAATTTTTAAGTTTTGCGTAAATTGTTTAATTTATTACAAGATCTGAAAAAATATTATTATTGTTACAATATTATTATAAGCAGGAAGCAAATACTTTTCCTATTACATGCAACTGAATATGTTGCAAAGTTAAAATTATAATAGAAAATATATCGTTTGTATTTAAAAATAATAATGCTACGACGTAACCTAGTGGCAGGCTAAATATAGTATGCAATTAAAATATTAATGTTATGCTAAATAACTTAATTATTACATGCGCGAAGTGAATAATAGTACTCATTAAGTAAAATTAAGTAAAATAACCACCAATAATATTACAAAATTTTTACATGCACGAAGTAACTGCATTTCTTGTTACGGACTAACAAACAAGTGGCAAAGTTAAAATTATAATAGACATTCGCACTTTACAAAATATTACATGCAGGAAGTGTAATTTTTATCCTACGTTATGAAAATAAATAAAACTTTAAAACGTTTCCGTTGAATTTAATACTACAAATACCTCGGTCTGATACTAGTGGAGGCTAAATATAGCCCGCAATCTAAATATTTAATGTTGCCTCCAATAAAATTATATTTGCTTATGCTATGCTAAATATAGCCCTAATCAAAAATATTAATTTTGTGTAAAATAACGTTAACATTAATTAAAATAACCTCAAACAAGATGAAAAATTATATATTTTTTAAGTTTTGCTTAAATTGTTCAATTTATTACAATTTGTGAAAAAAAATGATTATTACAAAATTTTACATGCAGGAAGTGAATGATTTTCTTGTTACGGACTAATAAATATGTTTCAAAGTGAAAATCATTATAGAAGCTCTCACGTTACAAAATATTACATGCAGGTAGTGTATGCTTTATTTTGTTAATGAAAATAAATACATTTTAAAGTTAAATTAAATTAGCAAATGTTTCCGTTTCGTTATATAATACAAATATTTACATCGGTCTGATATTGGTGGGAGGCTAAATATAACCAGAATCTAAATATTTAATGTTGCCTCCAATAAAATTATATTAACCTATTTTATGCTAAATATAGCCCATAATCGAAATATTTAATATTGTCTTAAATAAAGTTATTATTACATGCACGAAGTGAATATAAGGATTAATTTAGCAAATTGAGTAAAATAACCTCAAATAAGTTGAAAAATTATATATTTTTTAAGTTTTGCTTAAATTGTTAAATTTATTACAATTTTTGAATAAACGTTCTTAATAAAATATTATTATAAGCAGGAAGAAAATACTTTTCCTATTGCAGGCAAGTCAATATGTTGTAAAGGTAAAATTAAAATAGAAAACGGATCGTTTTTACCTAAAACTAAAAATACTTCGACGTAACATAGTGGCAGGCTGAATATAGCCTGCAATTAAAATATTAATATTGTGTTAAATAAATTAATTATTATATGCGCGAAGTGAATAAAAGTATTAGTTTAGTAAAATTGAGTAAAATAACCACAGAGAAGTTGAAAAATTGTTTAATTTTTAGGTTTTGTTAAAAATTGTTCAATTTATTACAATTTTTAAAAAACATAACTATTACTAAGTTTTACATTCAGGAAGTAAATGCTTTTCTTGTTACGAACTAATAAACTCGTTTCAAAGTTAAAATCATAATAGACGCTTTCACGTTACAAAATATTATATGCAGGAAGTGTAAACTTTATCATACATCGGTCTGACAATAGCAAGAGGCTAAATATCCAATAAAATTATATTTGCATATTGCAGAAATTTTAAATTATATTATTACATTAATTAGTGTGTGGTGTTGACAAAAGGGATAATTAAAAGGCATTAAACAGACAACATCATCACAAACTAAATATAATTCTGATCTTTTAAGTATTAAATTTTCGACTTGTGCAATCAAAAATATTTGTACGTATTTTTAGAAAAATTTGATTACTTTTTTATTTGTACCCTGTTCCTCAAAAGAGAGATTTGATCAAAATATTTGCACACCGTTATATAATTTTATTTTTATTTTTATTGGCCTCAAAATAACTCCTAACGACTGTTCACTTACCCATTAAATCTGGGTCCCAATCTAATTTAATTAATTCAAATGCTAAGTTCATCCACTTTTTATTAAAAATAAAAAACTTTCTCTGTATCCAAATTCAGGACCACTTTACATATAATCTCTCCACTCCACTTTTGAAATCGAGTGAATCACGGTGTATATAAAATGCTAAACCTTTAAATTATTAACTAACTAATCAAAAATGTCTACAGTTTCTTTAGCTAAATCTCGTTCTAAACAAAAATAAAAGGTGTAGAAACTGTGCTGGCCTTTATACAAAGTACCAATCCGAACCCACTCATCATATTTTTTACATTATTTTGTATACATTTAAATTACCATTTTAATTACACTTTTTTTACGTATAACATTTAATTCCTCCTTCATCATCAACGGGAAAAATGAAAAACACAAAAATTTCAAAATAAGCTTTCAAAACACAAATTAGAATGGTTGAAAAATTATAATCTCGAAGGATTTTTTTTCTGCGTTTGTGTTTGGTCCGTTTGTTACGTGCAGAATGGATATTGAATATATATGTATACGAGTATTATGTTTATATACGAAGTGTACATTATATGCCTGAGTAAATAATATCATCGGTGTGTTATTATTTAATATGTAAATAACGGGCGAGCGATTAAACTTTGACATTAAGCTTATTTTCCGTTTCAATTCAAAATACTTTTAGAATATAAAAATCCAATTGATAAATTTTATATTGAAATAGGATTCAAACATTATTTTTGGTATTTTACTTGAGCTTTTCCATTATACAGGTATATACGAGTATGCTACTCTGTTTGCGAAACAATTAAATTTGTTGAAACTTTCAGATAGCATGTAAATATTTAAATGTAAAAGACAAGCTTAATTCGTATTTTAAATTTCGAATTAATTTAGGTTTCACAGTATCCACTGAACAATAATAAAATAAAAAAGGGAAAACGCTTTTCTGTTTTTCGTGTACGCAAAAATGGTTTGTATCAGGTTTTTAAAAGCACAAAACAGGAACAAACGGTATACGCTATATATACACAACATAATCGTACATATTTTATGAGAACTTTTACAGATGCTTTCTTCTATATATGAACATTTATATTGTCGTTTAATATATTGTTGTTTAAAGCTTATGCTATGTTCCCTTGTACAACAACAACAAAAATTAGAGGAAAGCTTTAACGAGCTTTTTGTTTTATTTGTTTGGTTAAATACAAATAATATTTTTAGTTTTTAACTAGAAATTGTTGTATATTTTGTTATATTATGTCCTATGTACGCCACTACTGTTGTGTGCTATTTCATGTTGCTTTGAAAAGAAGTAATTTTTAATGACCCTTTAGAAGTTCCAATTATTATTGTTATTATACAAATATTATATTCAACATACTTGTAATGTTATATACGTTTAACGATGAATAAAATTTTAATTGAAATTTATTATTTAATTTTTGTGGAATGGATATAACTTATGAGACTTAAACTCAACATAAAGTTTAGTATAAGTAAATACTGAATAGCTTTTTCAGAACATCGAAAGAAATTAAATATTTAGTGGGCTGTTGTAATTACAATTCATTAATTAAGAGAAGCCAATAACGGAAATATTAAACAATGAATATTTATCTTTAAGTTTAAGTCTTTAACTGTTAGTGCCGCACTTATAATAATTTTCCTGAAGTAGTAATCTTCCTGGGTAAATCCTTGATTAACGTTTAAAGATATATTTAGGTTTCACACTATATCCATTATTAAGTGCGCTTTTGAGTAATAAGAATTCTAGTTTATCATTTTGAGGATTGGTAGAATTTCAAATCATACTTATAAAGGCAGTCTTCGTTATTTTTTGTTTTGTTTTAATTTTTTTATCGGTAAAACGGATAAAAATTAGAAAAAATCGTTAGATACCTTTAAAATTACACACAAATTATATTAGGAGTCAGAGCCGAATTATGGAAATTTGAAATAGTTTTTTCAAGGATACATTCTTACATTTAAATAATGCCAAGCAACTAAATTGCTTACATCGCTGCAAATTTCTTTGTCGAATATGTGAAAATTGTTGATTAAATATATTTTCAACATACTATTGTTATGAATTTGGCCTGTGAAATCCGGTTCGAATCACTGGATTGTGAATATCGTTATAGAATGTGATGGCTGAAATGCAAGTTCTCGTAATTTATAACTTCCGGAATATTCCCGAAAATACAGGCAATATTCTTTCAAATCCTAACATCAATAAAATAATATTCACACCATCTGAAATATTGCCGAATATTCCTACAATAATTTATCCAATATCCACTAGTCACACAAACACAACAATAAATAATTTCCACAATTTATTACAACTTTTAAAAAACATTATAATTACAAAATTATTACATGCAGGAAGTGAATGTTGTTCTTGTTACGAACTACTAAACTCGTTTCAAAGTTAAAATCATAATAGACGTTTGCACGTTACAAAATATTACATGCAGGAAGTGTAAGCTTAGCTTAAGCAAATCCTTACACCAATAGTGTAATACTCACACCACCTGAAATATTCCCGAATATTCTTAAAATAATTTAGCCATTATCCACTAATTACAAAATTATTACATGCAGGAAGTGATTTCTGTTCTTGTTACGAACTACTAAACTCGTTTCAAAGTTAAAATCATAACAGACGTTTGCACGTTACAAAATATTACATGCAGGAAGTGTAAGCTTAGCTTAAGCAAATCCTTACACCAATACAGTAATACTCACACCACCTGAAATATTCCCGAATATTCCTACAATAATTTAGCCAATATACACTAGTCACACAAACTCAACAATAAATAAATTCCACAATTTATTAATTCGCTTAATACACAATTTGCATTATTTTAATTACTCCGCTATTTTCATTTTGCACCACTTATTATATTTTGCTATTGACTTTCGATTTTAATTTCTCGCATAGGCCTATTCAGATTCAAACACAAGGAGTCAGCAAACTGCTATTTATGCATCGGAAAGCCGGAGAATGCGGAGCATGTTGTATTCGAGTACCCACGATTTACTGAGACGAGAAAAAGTATTTGTGCACGTGGGCTCCAACTAATTCTGGAGTCAAAACTGGAGATGCCATTAAAGCATCCGAAAATCTGTCGCCGTATGAGAAACAGTCTAACGGATAATGTGAGAATTCGAGACGCCACGAAAGATGCAGAAATGCAGTAAGGAGCGGAAATGCAACCGTTCGGTTGTTGTACGAGGACGAACATCATAGGTTACCGCGGGGCTTGTGATTTTGTCGGTAAGACTCCGACACACTCACTTGTGTGGTATATGAGTTCATATTTGACGCCATTTGAAGGATGTTCTCCTTCGCCCGGAAAACATGCTCTGACACCCATACATTTTTTTACTTCGGTGATAAAGCGAACAGTAAATTTGCACAAATTTCGAGGTCTACTTTCTGGGACGCAAGAAATCATGAACAAATTTTACCTCGTGCGTGCGAGAATAGTATGTCATTTACGAGAAAAATGATTATGAACTGAACGATTCTCAATTAAATTTGAAACAATATTGGTCATCAGTCTAGATGAATTGAATATTGGGGATGAAACTTCATACATAAGTTTTTTTCAAAAATTGGGAGATCCCAGTGATTTTTGAAAGAAATTGGTTCACCGGAAATGACAACATCTAAAGGAACTTTTTCCTTTTTTGCAAATATTTTAAAAATTACATATAACATTTACGATAAACACCATAAACATTTTAAATTTAATTTGCAACAATAGCGGTTTAGATTAGTTTTTCACAATTTAGGCTGAAATGACGATTCTTGAGAAAAAACTGATTTTCAACAAAGTTTATTATTTTCTTTTTTATTCGTTTGGCTTTCCATATCTTCGATGGCCCTGCAGTGTCTCCCTAATTACTACTTTAAGTAAATAGAGCGACACAGTTGAAAATTGGCATCATATGTTTATAAACATACTTGGTTTGTCAACAAAATGTTCATGAATTAATTTCTGAAACGTTTATGGTGCTATATTTAGCCCAAACGGAAATCTAATAGACTTAAAATTACCAAAAAGACTGCTGAAAGAACAAAGTTTTGAAACAAACTTTGAAAAAGCAGATCGTTGTGGCCTAATACTGTAAAATGTTCGACGCCTGTTAAGATACTTTTCAGATTAAATAAAATCCGAATTAAATAATGTTCTTTATTTAGTACTTCTTGGGGAAATTTCGGCTCAAGACATAACGCTAATGATCCATTTGGGGTTTCCACTACTGTTAAAATGCTTACTTAGGTCACATTTTCCTTTAAAGGTTCTATAATATTTAAGTTTACTAACTCTTTTAAAATTGTCTCTATTTTCGGTTTTAGTATCAATGACAATATTTTTGGGAGACGTAAAGCTGACAGCACATTTTCAATTAGGTTTGCAGAGAGCTTTGTTGGAAATTTACGCACACGATGTAAAATACCTACAATATTTGTTATAAAATGTCCTAATTGTTGACAAGTATATCATCCTAATATGGGCGTAGCTTTCAAATCTACTACTATAAGCGATTCTTTATAAATAATATTACTCCACTCTAGAATTAAAACTGTGCTACCTACTACTAAAATTGTGATACCATCATATAAGCTCTCAGCCGTCCATTTGCTTCAAAAAGATTCAGTTTACGTTTTATTTTTCTTAATTCAATTGTTGTCACTTAATTAACATCAGATCCGGAGTATAATTTAAATATATAAATGAGTTTTCAGTTGATTGTCTCGGTCTCTTTAACTTAAGAATTGAAGCTTGAGCACCTACATCCATATTAAATTTGTAATTTCTACTAGCAATAAAATAATCAAATAATTTTCAACTTTCATAAAACTACAATTATCATCATTACAGTCACAACTTTCCATACTATTTATAACAAAGTCGCATACCTCTAACGTCTCTTGGGTTTTACAGCATTGTGCAAAGTGGTTTCCCGTTTGAAATTTCTTACTCGTTACTTGATAAGCCGGGCATTTTTCTCACTTATGAACAAGCTCAAATTTTTTGTTCAACCTTATTATTCGAATTTACCCACTCAGGTTTTTGATAATAATTCCATCCAACGTCCCCGATTTATGATTAGAATAAGATGACGCTTCACTTTTTATTTTGCCTTTGTTATGCTGCCATTTGTTATGTACGAGTATATAATGTACTTCTTATTTTTATTTTTTAATTTTATTATCCCTGCAGAACCCCGGAACAGATTCCGGGCAAAAGCTCTCCCAACTCTTTCGCGGTATGCTGTTTCCGTTCTTACTTTTACGCCAGTGTCAGCCACTTCTAATGTAATTCATTTTCAGTTTGTATTTTCCTAGCTTGAGTGCCTGTTGCTTCAATTATTTTGCACGCCTCTATGGTCTTCTCAAACGACGGATCTCCAGTTTTTGAAAAACCTAGTTTTCTATTCCAAATATGAGTCTGTCTCGGATTAAACTTTTCTTTTGAGTCCCAAGTTTTAAATATTTACTTAATCATTTGATTTCCGTCAGAAACTGATCAAAACTATCGCCATCTTGTTGTTTCCGATTATAAAACATAAACCTATCCTAAATTATATTACAATTTGGTAAAAAATATTTTTCCAAAAATATGATGATTTTGATGAAACAAAACATAGTAGTTTTCCCTTTTTTACCTGGTAGTTTGAAAGATTTAATCTCTTTTCTACCATCATGCAGTTTTAATGTTTCACTTTATACAGTTTAACCTTAATCGTTTATGGGGTGCTGTGTTTCCTAAGTGTTTTTCGACTTACAGTAAATAGACTACTTACTCTACATCACCATATTTTCTGGATATTTTCGATGTCCGTTTGTGAAGGGTTGTGAAGTTTGTGAAGTTTGAGCGCGATGTCATTTAGTTTGTTTAAAGTGTTATATTTTGTCAGTTCGGCTTAAGTGTGTTTTGCGATTTTTATAATGAATAAAAATAACGATCAAGGGATTTGTCTCAAATGTTGTACTGTTAATGGAATTTCGTGTTCCGAATAGCTGAAAATATTACAGAAGGCTTTCGGTGAATCGACTTTATAAAAACACGTGCGCATTCAAAAGCAGTAGAGATATGCCGGAAGATTTGCCTCGCTCTAGTCGGTTATCAACATCTTCAACCGAAGTTAACATCAATAAAATGAAGAAAATGGTGACGGAAAATAAATTCGTGCTATTGTACACGATTGGTTGGACATGAAACGCGTTGCCGCTCGTCTAGTTCCGAAAAACCTGATTTTCATCAAATACGCAAACGCGTAAAAGTCGCTGAAGGCAAGCTTCGGAATGGTGCCTTCCAACTCAGCCAAAACCAAAAGAACCACGTCAAAGTCGATCAAAAGTCAAGGTAATGTTGAATGTTGTAAGCCGCGTTATGCGGCGTTTGAAAGAACAAATTCATCAAAACGGCCCAGTTTGTGGAAAAAACTCATGGATTTCATTGTAAACGAAGGACTGGCCAAAAACTCAAGAAATATCATCGAACAACCACCGTATTCACCTGATATGATTCCAACTGCCACTTTTCTCTTTCCACAACTCAAATTACTACTTCGAAGCACCCATTTTTAGTCAATGGAAAACATAAAAGTGAATTTGCGATCAGAATCGATCTAAGGGAATTATTTCCAAGCCTCATGTGCCATTCAAGAATGATGTCATTCAAGAATTCGTGTGGATCGAATTCGCCATATTTTGACTCTCTGCAAAATAAATGGAAATTTGCCTTTCGTTCTTTCCAAAGAACTCACGATCGATGAGCAGTTGGTGACCTCCAGAAATAAATGGAGCCTTCGCCAATACATACCATCCAAGCCAAGCAAGTATCGGATTAAAATATTTTGGCTTGTATGATGCGATAACAAGTTATCAGCAGAAATTTATACGGTGAAAGATATAGTGGAGTTTACATTCTTTAGTAATGCGCCTTAACGTTATTTAGATATTGGCGCGGATATTACTATGGATAACTTTTTTACAAATTATTCATATTTTATAATACGCTTGACTTGGTTGGACTTGCACCTTACCGATTATTCGAGCTATGTGATTTGCCTTGGAAATGGTTCATATCTAGACAACCGAATTTAAATCCATTCCTAAGCCACATTTACCATAAATTAATGTAACTAATCAATTAAATGTTCATTAAAATTTTATTCACTCACAGCAAAGTGAACGAGTCTGGATGAAGATGCTGGTCAGGAGATACGAAAACAACTGGCGTTTGTAATTTATGCCTCAGATCAACATGTGCCAAACATGTGCCACTATGTTCGAGTTTGCGAACCGTGCTTCATGCGAAAGTTCAAGGAGTCTGATTCCGAGGAAGGATTTTCGAATGAGGGTGACGCTCAAAGAAGACCAGGTTCATCCACACCAGGTCCATTCACACCAGACCCATCCCCATTTGGTCTGTCATTGCCTAAACGAGCTTAAACAACGTCATGCTCACCGATATGTGTATGAGATACATAACACGCGGGATTAAGCTGGTAGAAGAGTAGACTATCCTAAGGTTAATATATAATATTACCAGAACAAATCAGCGGTGCTGGCTTATTTAGCCCATTCAACTGAAATTATTATTTTGAAATGCTAATAACTGAAACATATTGAATGATAGTCAAACGAACGACGAACGAAAACGACGCTTTATTTTTAAAGGTTAGGTTTTTATGGTATGCTGCATATAAAAGGATTTGTTGAGCCATAACATCGTTATGGCAAGCACTGTTCAAATGACACCCTTTTACTACTAAATTCAATATCTTCCATTATTGTGAATAAGATAATTCATTTAATACATAAAATTACTTAATTCCTTGGATGGCAGAATAATACATCAATTATTTAGGTAAACACAAAAATTGTTTAATTAGACTCCGTTTAACCCTTCCACCCCTTAACTCTGTGAACGTACATATATTTCGTAAATATTATCAATTACGAAGTAAAAATGTTTTATATATGATTTATTATCATATTTTGGATACTATCTGTTATGTAATATCTTAATTGAATGAAATTAAATTACTTTATTTTGTTGTTGTATTTCTTTAATATAATTTTATACTTCTTATGCTATTTAAAAAGCTCATCATTCTTATTTCCGTTTTTAGTTCAGCTTCTTCCGCTGTTTACTTTTATACTCGAGTACGCGCTACATATAAAATGCTCGCTACATTATCAATTTTGTACGTACACACCGCTTCTCGTATTCTTATCTCGCACATTCTGGTTTAGGTTTGGTTGCGGGGGTGTGCACAAAAAAAAAAAGAAAATTTAGATAATCAAATGAAACTTGAAATCTAAGTGAGAAAAATATTAAATAGATAATGGAAAATAATTTAGAAGAAATGCGTGGTTTGAATATAAAAAATGTGAAAACCAAAATTGGTATGGTTCGATGGAAAACCTATATTAATGTAGATAATATTGGTTTGGAAAGGGGTGGCATTTTCGAAAATTCAATCAACTATATGAATCATGGATCAGACTTGATTATGTATACGAGATATCGAAAATAATTTAATTTATGGAAATCAAGAGGTAAAAATCATTTTCCTTGTTATGTACTCGTATACGCGTATTATCAGGAAGGGGATTGGGTAGATCGTGTTGCAATTTATTTCCTTCTTTTGTATTACATAATTGTTGAATAAATTTTCACATCAACTCATTAAACATTGTGTACATAAATATACAGCTGTACATTTGATTTTAATCCTAATATGGCATCGTTGAATGCGGAATATAAACTTTATAGAAATTTTAATGAATTTTGCTGTTTACTGTGTAAGAGCAAATCCGATTTAAAAGCATGGCATGATAATGAACACGGTTTGGCAAGGAAAACAAAATTATTTGACAACTTTTCGTTTCATTAAAAGAGAATTATAGATCTAGACATTTTAAGAAGCTTTTGTTTATATGTATCTAGAGCAATCAGCTACGCTATAATGAGATAGTCGAAATTGGGTAAATTTTCAAATATGTAAAAGATTATTTTAGATATAATTGGATGATGTAACATTGGCCATTTTCTTTTTCTCCTCCTCGTTATAAACATATGCGCGATGTGAAGCATCTGAAAATTATGCTTTCAACCAATCAATAACTACCTAGTTATGAAATGAAATTCGTGATAAGCATAAAAATATGAAAATGTATATTATAATCCTAGCTTTAGACGTTATTATTAAAAAAAATATTCATAGATTAATGACGTTTATTGAAGACACAATTTAACTCTATTTAACATCAAGTTTACTTTCCAAACCATTCAGCCATGCAAATTCATTATTAGTGGCTTTACAGTAAATTTTCAGGTCTATAAATAATATTTTGTGTGGTTTCTTATTTTAGGACGGTCAAAATTTGGGAGGTGGTAGAACCATCCACTATTAAAATGGATACATATACCGAATCATACATCTTTCACTTAAACATATCGTGTATTGATAATGCTGCTAAATTCAAGAAATACGTGCAAAATTTTAATTTGATTTTAATTTGAAATCCACTAAACTAAAACGAAGGTTTTTTTAAAACTCCCATAAACCTTTTATTTTATTTAAAATGAGGGTTTCTTTCTGGTGATTCTGGCTGATGGGAAGTAGATACAATCATGAAACTTGATTTTCAAAAATCATTCATTAAGTGTATTTCACAAATTTCATTTCAAATTAGGGTTGAATTAAGGGTTTCAATTCTCTGATATGAAGTATGTCACCAGTGAATCCTGGGTCTTATCAGGTTATATACTTCTAGCCTAAACATTGTGTCTAGAAAACTACGACTTTCTCTTACATAGTTGATATACTTAAACAGATTTTGTGCATAACGCATGTATATGGGCAGATAAATCCGTTCTAGGAGAAACGACCAATTCTAACCAGGAGAACTAAATTGATTTTGGCATGCACAGTTTTGCGCAATTAAACTAAATCAAAACATATTCTCTAATGATTAAATGGATCTGACTTCACGTCAGAAATCCCACATTATCTCCCAAAATACATTATGCACAAATTTTACTGTTAGACGCACAAAATTGCACAATCAAACACTACTCGAGAAAATGAGAAGACCGTGGGTTTCCAAAATGGGATTTCTGGTGTGACTCACATTAAATTTAATCATCTAGAACACACACACAACACGCTGATTTAAATAACAAAACATGGCAAAAAATCATGTGCAAATATCTTGGAATCCAGCATTCATCACTCTCATACAAATAAAAGTGTAGCAACGACTAATAATTTCTAAACATTTCGTCAATTACATACAGAAATGCATGGTGTGGCGAAATTGCTACATATACATGTATTTCTGTGTGTAATTGACGAAATGTTTAGAAATGACGACAGCAAGGTGATTATTCGTTACTTACTTGTATTTGTATGAGAGTGATGGATGCAGGATCCCAAAATATTTGGACATCCACATCACTCCCCTTCCGAGAAATTTTTTTAAATAATATTTACACAGACGGACAAATATAAAACACTCAAGAACACTCTCATTCAACGCTCATAAAAGTCTGAAATGAAGAGAATTCAGTCTGTCCTAATCAATCTTCATCCAGTTTTTACAGACAATTAAGTCGTATGGCAGGTAATTCGGGTGCGCTGTCATCAGATTTAATGAGAAAACTATGGCTATCGAGGTTGCTACACACTATCGGTGCTGTACTAGTCGGTTTACAAGAAGCGATATAGCGAAAATATAAGGAATGTCTGACAGAATATAGGGAATGAATAATTCATTCACCAATCCATTCCACAGTTTGGGAAAAAACAATCATTTCGAAATACAAGAATTATTTAAGTTAATCGATGAATTAAAAACACGTTTTTCTAGAAGATTACGATCTCGTAATAACAGTTACGCAAGATCAACGTCTAGATCTCGTTCGGTACATTATTCAATGTGCTGGTACCACTACAGGTTAGGCCATTCAGCTAAAAACTGCAATAAGCCGAATTGCAGTTTTAAAACTGGCGAACTTCCAAAAAACTAGCAACTGCCACCAGCATCTACGGCAGCTGCTGGAGTAACCGCAGTTCGCCGTTTATTCATTAAGTGTGAACACAATAATTTAACATTCTTCTGTCATACCTGTGACACCTCTCAAAAACTTAATCGAAGACTGACACTTTCAGCTCACAGCTGCAACTGGTTCTCCGATTAATACTAACGGTTTTATACTGCTAACATTAAACTTGGAACTTTGCCGAGAATTTCGACACCCATTCATTATAGCTACAGCAAACAAACCATTTGAAGAATAAGATCTTAATCGATCCTACAACGACCATATTCACCATAGAAATAATTTATTCAGTTAACTCACCATCGCCACGAATTTTTAATGTAAACGAGTTATACAGTTCATTGTAAAAAAACATGTCCAGAACTCACCCAGGAACCAAGGTATGACTTACCCGTGAAACATAATGTTGTTCACAGAATTATGAAAGAAGACAAACTTCCATTTTGCAAACCACGTCGTCTTGACCCAGAAAAAATTGCATTAGCCAAAGACGTTTTTCAGCACATGCAAAAGTTAGGCATTTACAAACCATCTTCATCCTCAACATGCTCTCCACTGCATATGGTTCCTAACCAGAAACAAATTGATTGGAGATCATGTGGCGACTATAGGTGATTGAACGCTGTAACTACTCCAGACTGATATCCATTGCCTCACATTCATGATTTCTCACGTCATGTATATGGAAGTAAATTTTTTTCAAAAATTGATCTTTGCCGTGCTTACCACTAAATTCCAGTAGCAGAAGAAGATCAATTCAAAACTGCAATAACAACTCCATTTGGAATGTTTGACTTCTGTCGCATGGCTTTTGGTCTGAGAAACGCAGTTCAAACATTTAAACGATTTATTGATGAGGTAACCAAAGATTTACCCTTTCTCTTTGCTTAAGCCGATGATGTCTTAATCGCTAGCGTAACACCTGAAGAACATATTAAACATTTACGGATACTATTCAAGCGATTATCTGATTATGGTATCAATTTTCGCTGATCTAAATGTGAGTTTGGTGTTCAAAAAGTAGATTTTCTGAGTCACAAAATAACTCAAAATGGAATTCAACCATCAATTGATCGAGTCATTGCGATCAAAGAATTTCCATATCCCACTACTATACGACATATTCCGCGTATTGTTGGGATGGTAAATTATTATCATAGTTTTTTACCAAATTTGGCAGATGAAGTATCGCGAATTTACAGTCACATGACTCCCTCGCTAAATGTACGTGTCTTGCACACCCCATGGATAATACAACTTATTTTATAAAAACCGATGATTCAAGCATGGCGTGTGGAGGTGTCTTAAACAGCTAAACGGTAATAATTAAGAACCTTTAGCTTTTTTTTCTAAAAGTTCTCGACCACAGAACAAAAATAGTTAACTATCGAGCGTGAACTCATAGGAATTTTTTCATAGAAATACAAAAATTTCGCTATTTCCTAGAAGGTCGTGAGTTTCGAGTGTATACCAATCACAAACCGTTAGTGACAGCAATTAATTTCAAGGCTGAAAGAAGTGAGAGATAGAATCGTCAATTGGAATTTAGAGCTCAATTCCTACGGACATTCCTCACGAGAATAGTTCAGATAACGTTGTAGCTGACACTCTCTCTCGACACGACGATATTTCCGCTCTAACTTTCATTGGTTGCGATATCAATAAACTACTTTAATCGCAAGAACGGGATGTAGAACTTAGAGCTTATTTAGTCTCTCAGGATAATGAGTCGAGGTTAATATTGTGAAACGTCAGCCATGACTTCGACCTTATAGCCCGGAACCGATGAGACGTCAAATATTTAATAACATCCACAAATTGTCACATCCCGGAGTCAGAGTATCAAGGTCGCCGCGAAATATTTCTGACCTTCAATGAACAAGGACAGTTCCAATTGGGCTAAGACTTGCATTGACTGCCAAAAATTAAAGATAACAAGACCTACTCGATCAGAATTCCAGAGATTTGAATTACCATCGGGGAAATTCGTAAAAATCCATATAGACCTGGTATTTATATACTCACCATAATTTCACGCGATGGGCCGAAGCTATTCCAATTCCAGATTTCACCGCTCAAACTGTTGCGATAGCTTTGCTACCCAACTTAAGGTCCCCAATTCGAATCGATTCGATTCCAAGAATTGACAAAAATACTAGGAATTCACAAAATCATAACAACTTCTTACGCAATCGAACGATTTCATTCCGTCTAATGCAAAACAAATAGATCCTACGTCATACATTGAAAAACTTCGGAATTATATGCAAAACCTTGTGTCGACTGATACACGCTCACACTGTCAAAACAACATATACGTTTCAACGGATCTTATTACTTGTGATCACGTTTCTGTCGGCGTCGATAAGGTAAGACCGAGTCTAACAATACCTTATGACCGCCTATATAAATTAATTGAAAGTCTTAAACAACAGCTCTATTTCCATTGAACGTTTGAAACCGGCATACAGCATGGAGATCGCCGAACAGGAAAACAATGCAAGTTTCCAACATTCAAAAATTGTTAAGTCCGATGAAATTACATCACATAAGTAATTGTATTCGAAAACTTTAAATTAACCTAATCAAAATTAACAAACTAAGTTCTAGTACGAGACATAGCACCACCCATCTATAAACAATAATTAAAACTAATTGTACATATACGCAATGTTATATTCAAAATATTCCAATTTGGTGAGTGTAACCACAAACTTAAATATTGACACACACGTTCTATCCCAAAGCAATGGGAAACTGGTTTTCAAACGAGAAGAAAGAAAACATAATCGTAGCGGAGGCACCAGCGACAATAGCCCCGTTCAGAAAGGCAGACCGGAAGAAAGCACATAGGCGACTGTACTTCCCTACTTAGAGTTGATACCGGGGACGTTAATGATAGTCCTAGCGTACAACGTGATCCGAAAATGCATAAAGAAGAAGTTTGAAAAGCATGCCATCAGAGCTGCCAATCAATAAAATGCAGAAGTGTAAAAAAATAAAAAAATAAAGATCCAAGCTAATTGTAAAAAATTAAATAAAGGACCTAATTGATCATTATATACTTGCAGGCCTCAGAGTTATTTCCATTGATCCTATCCCTTCCTGAGTCAGTCTCTTGGTTGGTTATATTTGTTTGCTTACATATTCGATAATATCAAAAGGAAAATTTCTCGGAACTTGAATGATGTGGATGCCCAAATATATTGGGATCCAGCATTCGTTATTCACTTTTATATGTATGAGAGTGATGGATGCTGGATCCCAATATAGTTGGACATCCACATCACTCCCCTTCCGAGAAAGCAAATTTTTTATATAACCGAATATGTATACACACACATGACTCAGGAAGAGAAAGGATCAATCGAAATAACTCTGAAACATGCATTAAGAAAAAAGAATAATCTTTACATCAGAACCTTGGGGTAAAAATGGGAGGAGTAAATTTTTCTACTTTTTGTGGTAGAAATATTGTGAGTAAATGATCTCAGTTTTTCTATGACTATAAAAGTCGTAAACATTGTATGTATGCCATTAAAAATAATATTTTGTCCGAAAAGCCAAAAAATATTAAATCAATTAATATCACGGACGATTATAAAAACTTCTTAGACACCGTTAATCTTCGTGTCATATCGTAGTGTCTTCAATATTATAAACCAAATTACCTGGTACGCTGATAATACCATACTTGTCACTCATTATTCGATACTATTGAACCACTTATGTAAGAGTTAATACATGTTCTTGAATTCGCCGATTTGGAAATCAATAAAAAATGTACCATCCTCATTAGAGACCCAAATGCAAGAAGCAAGCATCCAGTTAGCGTACTATTAGCTGGGGTTACACATTCACCATTTTCGAAGTGATGCGATACCTAGGGACATACTTACTAGGGACGCTTACTATACGAGCCCAATGATGATTTATGGACTTAAATCAGCAGCACTCCCCTATGCAAATCGCCGGCGCCTGAGACAATATGAGCTATTTTTGCTAGAAAAATTAATTGAGTTCAGCACCAATAAACCTAGCACTAAAAAGGAAAAGAATTGCTAAGTGACAAGACGATCACCAAAATAATTATAGTTCAAAGAATAAATTACTGGGGACACGTACATCGTCGTGGGTCAACTCATATTTTAAGTGCTGCATCATCATTCATAGCTAGAGCAAAAAAACTAAGGCGACCTTGTTTCACCTTTCCGAATGACACATTAATTTAAGACCTGAGATATTATACAAAACCAACTAGCGAATGGACAGCCTTCTACCAAACCGGAGTGAACTACGGAAAGCAGCTGAAGAGACATATCTAAAAGAAAAATCTAATACCAGTGACTTACTGGACTATGGAGATGAAAAAGATGTTCACATACATCCATAATTACAACTATTTTGTTTGGTTTAGGTTGGTAGGGAGCTGAGGGTCGGCCACATTTGTGGGTGATTTGTCTGCTTGTTCTGTTCGGGGCTTACATTTGTCATGTTTGGTGGTGGATTGACTTCGGTCAATTGAATTTGATTTAATATTTTTAGGAGAATTGGGTTCATTATAGTTAAAACTAATTATTTATTATTCTGATTTTTGTTTATTATTCTGTAAGATATTAATTATTTTACTATTTTAATAATATTCGTTATATATTATTATATTTCTGTAATATTATTTTGTGTGGTGTGTGTGGGTATTTCCGTTTATCAGCATATTTTTCTGTATTTTAAAACCATTAAAAATTATTCGATTATCGATGAGTCCGCACGCATGAGATTTGTGTGTGAACGCGAACGGTATGTTGAAACCGGTTTGAGACGGGTCCTCGTGTGGACTCACCTAATGTAATTTAAATTCATGTATGTATTGTAAATATATAATATGTATATAATTGATAGGCGTTATTATTATTTATTATTAACTAATTTATTTAATTAAAATCAAATATCAGAACTTCTCTAAAATCCATTTTTAAATCCCCACTCGGTTCTGCATACATGATGTGACAATAGTTGGTTGGAATATCGCCGGGTGCCATTCAGAATGGTCGAATTGTAGAACTTAATTAGAAAGACACTTGAAGACCCCCATACAAGTTGATCTTAGTTCATTAGAATTCTAGCCCAGCTCTAGAAACTAAATTAGAGAATTATCCGTTGGGAAACGGCTTGATTCCATTCATTATGGCCGCATCCAAAAATGTTGCCCTAAGTTGGCCATTATTTGTTGAGAGATGGCCTCGTTTCATTGAGCATTTTGTTAGAGTGCCAATCTAATTCTTTGCCATTCCTCAACCAATCACTGTCAATTCCAGTTTGACGGTGATTGGTTGAGGAATGGTAAGTTCCGTTGAGCATGGCATAAATATGTCCTATTCAGTATAATTACACTTGGTAATTAATCAAATATTAAGGCATTTTTTTGCGAAATAATCTAAATTTATTTGAAATATCCAATCCGGTAGTTAATCTGACATTGAATAACATTAATAGTTTTCCAGGAATCATTGCCTTTGCGATGTCTCACTTATATTTTGCAACTTTTTGAAAGATTTTTTTTATTTTATTTTTTATTTTTTATACTTTTTGCTATTTCGTGGTAAATACTAATGAATAATTTTTAATTTTTCAATATAATTCAAATAAATATATGGTTTCAGAATTTTTTTTTGTAGGTTGTGGAGTTGCAGAAGATTAAATTAATAAATGTCTATATTATAAGAAGCCGAAAAATATTAATTTCGAATGGTGAAGTAATAATATTTCTTTAAAATGTTAATTGCTGATGGTGTAGACTAGAATTTTGTTACTAACTATCGAGTTTATTTAGGTGTTGTAACCGGGCCGATTCAATCAATCAATTTTGTTTATGAAAAACGAAAAGTATCAGTGCAGAATCATATTTCAGAGAATTTCCGGATGCACGTGAAATAATAATATTTTTTTCCCCAGGTTGCTGATTTAGAGAAGCAATTGTTGAAGACCATCGTTATCCATTAAACCTATAAACATTTATCCTTCCTCTAGTAGATTAGAAGTAGATTAGAGTTGTGTTGTGCCGTACGATCGCTAGGTGTCTGAAACCGAATCGTTCCGTCCCAAAAAAAATACCTTTCCTATCCTTCCTATTGTTATGTGTAAACAGTCTGTAGGAAGAGGCCCGACGTTATCCGTGACACTCGTCCAGTACTTGGTTCTACAGTCCAATTAATCAATCAATCATTGTATTATAATTGATTATGACCAATTAGCTAATTAATTTAAATTTCAGGGTGCTCATGGGTTATTTCTCATTTAATTAGGAGATGGCAGTTACTGTTTTAATGATGACAATGGTGCTTGGATTGTTAGTATTAATTATTACTGAATTATATTTTAACAGGTTTTATTCGGTAAAACTACTACTACTGTGCTACTACTCATTAACAATTATATGCTTTAATGTTTTACTCGGTTTAGTATTTAGAAGAAGTTAAAGTTCCTGTAATGATAATTTTGATTCTCTTCAGTCTTTATAGATATAAAATTTTACCTGTATTTCTGATGATGGCAGTGATGAGTAATTGTGTGATGGTTTGAATTCGAAATATTTTATTTAATATTTGTGAGGAAAATTGAATTAAAATAATTAAGGGTAAACATTACATTAAACTGTTTTAATTTAATTATTTAATATTTGCCATTCTTTTAATACTCCTAATAGTAAAACGACCACTGCAAAGATTATAAGTTTTATTGTAGATTATTTAATATAATTTTTAGGATTTTGATTGCTGACAGTGTTGTGCCGTATTGTCTACACCGCGAAGATAATTTTAATATTCTACACGTGTAGCCAATGTCGAAAATTAAGAAAACGTCGTCGACAATGTAGAGTATGTAAACAATGCCAACAATTATTATTTATGTTAGCAATTATCAAAATTTTGTTTCTTTGTAATCCAAACCATTTCAAGATGGAATTCATTTTTTCTTCACTTTGAAAATTTTGACCCAAAAACAACGCTATACCCTTCCAAGATAATTTGCCATACACCACTAAATTCACAACATATTTGACAAAATCTAACAACAAGGGTGCTATAACCTGACAACCCTTTACAACATCATTATCACACAATGGTAAAACAAATGGTAAATCTAGAGGAAAATAATTACTATACCATGGATTCATGGAGTTCCTTGGATTCATAATCCTAATAAATTCAAAAATACGATAAAAGACTCACCTGATATTTTAAATAATATTTGTTCCGTTTATTTCCAATTTAGGAGCACAGTCCACTGGGCTGGACCATCAAACTCTGTTTGGTTCTATTGCTTCGATTTCCACCCTCAACTTTTCGAGTTGTTTCGTTTCTGCTACCATTGTTCGTTTCCACGTTACAGCTGGTCGTCCGTTTTCCCTTCTGTCTTGTGGGTTCCATTTTAGAGACTTGCTTGTAATTTAATTCTGCGACTTCCTCAATGTGGGCAATCCATTTCGAGGAGCGGAATATTCGTTATTTTGTTGGCCCAAAAAAACCTCATTATTCTCTTAAGGCATTTATTTGCAAACACCTGAACAGCAACATTGAATTCACATACGAATTAAACATTCTTAGTTTGATGTTTGTGGGATAGGACAGATGAGTTGCAGAATTTGTGTAACATGTTCAATGTTGTTCTGGCTTTGTTGATTTCTTTCTCTAAAATTTCATCTGTGCCACCCGTTTTCGTGGTTTTACTAATATTTATTTTGAGGTCAACTCGTTTTGTTTTAATATGATAACATTGGTGTAACTTCGCTCTGGTCTTAAGCCAGCTTGTTTCTTTCTTAATTTTGTATTGACTATATCGACGAAACTCTATAGAGGATGATCTTCAATGGTTTCGCAGAATGTGTGTCTTGTGCCCGACATCTTTTAATCTGTCGGTGTTTAGTTTTTCCGATTTGTCTTGATGTGTTTTGGTGAGCGAAAGGTTTAATTTTGAATTATAATATTTTACCAGTTAGTGGTCACTGTAAATGTCTGCACCACTTGTTGCTCTGCGTCATTACGTGATCTATTTGGTTCGTTATTCTACTCTTCAGGTGATGTCCATATGTGCATATTTTTTTGTAGGAATTTACTGCCTTCTATGAGTTATCTGACTTTTGGCGTAGTAGTCGATGAGTCGTTCTTCATTATTATCACGCACAGAGTCTATATTACTTGTTTACCTATATGATGGTTCATCAGGTTTTATATGTTCCAATTTTTGCGTTGAAATTTCGTTCTTGTATTATTTTGATCATTTTTTGGTGTGCCCTTGCTATGATGGCTTGTAGTTGTTCATAGAACTCATTCCTTTGCTTGTTTCAGCTATACGTCTTTTGTTGGGTCGTTTCGCTGAATATTAACTTTATTAGTTTTGAATGGAATCCTGTTATAATGGTACGATTATTCCGTAGGTTGCTCTTCAATTAATGCTTTTTTTGCTTTAGCTGTTGTTAATGTGTGGGCCCATGCCTAATTCATCGCACCCAAAGAATTTATTAAGTAATTTCGCTTGTGTTTTATGTCATCACTATTTTATCTCACTGCACTGAGGCCGAGAGTTTTGTTTCTTTTGTTTCTCCAATTGTTGCTAAGCCTTCACGTTTTTATAAGATTCTATTTGATGTTTAAATTATCGATCCGAGTATCGAATACTGCCCGGGTTGCATTATTTATTCTAGTATTGCTTTCTGTAATCATTTTGAATACGGATCAATGAATGCTTGGATCATTGAATCCTAGTCAGCTCAGTGAAGTCATGAAAGCTTCTGAGTAAGGTGTACTGGCCGGAGGTGGTAAGTTTCATTCCGCTTCGCATTGTACACTTTTTTCTATGAAGTTCCCAAGCAGTTACCCAACCATGTAAAATAATCACAGCAATGGTTGCTTGACGTTGGTGATGAAGCTGTTGTTGTTTTATCTATCTCTGCCACTCGTCCCCAAGTTCAAGAATGATAACTCAAGTGAAATAGGTCCATGAAATACGAACGTTGATTGATAATCAATTGGTGAATCTCTGGGACAAATGTAATCCTAAGTTAATCTCAGCAAAATGGATATCGCTTAAAAACCCCCTCCTGTATTCTTGTTCAAGACAAGATCAAAATCGAAGCTAAGTTTAATCAAAACACAATCAAAAATAATAAGCAATCAACAAAACTCATTTACGCTATAAGTTTTGTAGTGCCCTACCTACGTAGCTCAAAAAAGGACGTTACAATCAGAAATGAAATATTTCTTTCGAAAATGAAAGAGATCACATTTCGCACAGCGAAACCATAGTCGAATTTAACCTCGTATTTAATAAAAATTGAATTTTAACTTCCAAAATATAAGCAAAACCCAATTTAAACTGAAAAACTAAAAGATTTGTAATCTTCGTACGAAAAAACAATGAAACAAACAACAAAAAAGTAATAATCTAGATTGTCTACTAATTGTTTACATATTTTACCAATTCTCGACATTGTTTACACAAAAGTCAATTGTTTACGCCATTTTCGACACCAACATGCAGACAATTTGAAAATACGCGTAGACGCACTATTTTAAATAATTGCCTTAACCGTCTTACATTATAATTCAACTAACAATTTACTAAACTATTGTTTACTAACTATTGACTACTTAGGTGTCTGAGACCGGGTCAATTTCCATAATAATTAATAAACCTTTCCAACCGCTCCATTTTGTTATCTGTAAAAGAGTGTATGAATGGGCCCGGCGTCGACCGGGAATCTTAATAAGGTTTGGTCGCACATTCTAACCAATCAATCATACAAAAAGATGGAAACTCAACCTTCCATGAAATACACTTTTGTAGTTTAATTACAACACGTTTAGCTGTGAGGATAGAATATAAATTATGTTTTTTGAAGGAAATTCGATTTTCCCAAATATTATAATATTTCGAGCAATTAAACAATATTTCTAAAATAAACCCTAGCCCTTTACGTACTTTTACGTATTTACGTGCATTTTATATACACATCAAAAATTTATTCAGCCTCATGAAACTAATACATCGCTGGATGGAAGATAAAGCAAATATAATATAGAAAGCAGCAGAGCAATTCAAAAGAAAATTTCCATCAAATAAAGTATAAATTTGCAATTCATTGTGTATAATTTCAATAAAATTGGAGCAAAAAAAATTATACAGACAAAGTCTTCCAATCAAATTAAGGTTTACCTTCTTTGTTACGGGATTTTCCTTCGATCAAATTGAATCAATCAATATATCGATGTATATGTATATATCTATTCATTGTACTGTGGCTGTTATTTCCTTATATGATTGTTTTCACCTCACTGATTATTGAGCATATAGTGTTTGATTAGGAAGACGTATAAAAACCGAAATTATTTTCGTTTTTTCTTCTAGATTTACTTTTTCCAATCAATTGAATTAGATAATGGTAAAAATTTATAGTGATTTAGTTTTCCCAGTACCCTCCGATATTATTTTCCCTATTCAATATGTGGATTCTTTTTGTGTGTGCAATCAAAATTAAGTTAACAGAACCTATTCGCACACACACACATCCGAATAATTCGTATCTAATATAAAAAAATATAAATTTGGAGCGGATCCACCACAAATGATTTATTTCGAATAGAAAATCATCGATTGTTATTACATAAAATTATTGGACTTGAAAAAGTTTCGGATGTCTTGTGCTTCGTTGAATATTTTTTTGTATACTTTTGTCGCAAAAGTACGTGGAAAATTCACATCCGCACAAAAAAATATGAGGCTTACATTTAAAGCTTTAATCACACATTCCAATTCACACACATAAACGTATTTTTTGTATGCAGAATTAAAATTTGGAGAACTTTATTCTTATTTAAACCAATTTATAAAAGTCATGCAAATTTAGGCATCAGCTGTGTTCCCAATTTTACAATTTACCCGAGAAACGTAAACCATTTAATATGTACGCAGTTAAAAGATAATCAAGATAGTTTTTTTCATATCCTCAAAACTAACATCCATTAGTCATTCGTTGGGTATACAGACATCATATATTTTTTTTTTTATTACATAATAATTATATTGCCAAGTCATGAATACCAAATGTGAACCAATAAACCTAATAACAAGAATTAAAAAAGGCCACATACACAGCAATGAAAATCTACAAGTCATTACGATCATCCAACAAAGTATGACGAGCAACGAGAAAATATTCTGCCCAGACCTTGGGTAAATTTGTAATTAAAATTATTTATTCAGATGAAAATATGTGTACGATTGAAAATTTACCAAAACCTCTACTGTATGTATACGTTGTAATATACGCTGACTCAAAAATGAAAATTTCATGTATGGTTGTGTATGTCGATAAAGAAAAGCTTTTCCTAAACGGAAAAATTTCATATTTTGCAAAAAATTATTTGTTGGCAAATTAAAAGCAAATATTTTTAATGGAAATTATTCATTGAAAAGATACTGTTGATTTTGTATACAGTTTTCCAATCCTGAATTTTATTAGCAAACCAACAGTATGGTAATTATTCAACCCACACATTACTAAAGCAAAAATTGGGTTTTAATTAAATTAAATCAATTTCTCATTAATTAATTATAAATTTTTTTAACTCAATAAATTAAATTGTTTTGTCTGGTAATGGTATGCTGATATATGCATTTGTTATGTCTTCAATTACTTTTCTGACTGCAAACACATATTTTCGATTATCAATTTGAATTGCACGCATATCGTATAGTAAGAGAAGTTTTTGCATACATACATTGCCGTAAATGTGCAAATTAATCAAAATATTTCATAAATACAAAACTGCCTCACAATTTTCTAATTCTTAAAAATTATCCCTTTGAACAGAGCGAGGCAATCTCTGAGACACCTTATAGTGTCGTAGGTGTGAACTGCAACATTTCTTATCCATGTTAAATTTGAATTTGGCCGGAAATGATAAACTATATACCAATCATGGTCAAATTAGATTTGTAGATTATTAGAACTTTTCAATTTCTTAACCTATCACGATTGAATCCGGTTTGGAAAATGGGTTGTTATTTCAAACTGAATTTGGTACTGAAATTTGGTGATTTGAAATATGTTTGAATTGACATTGATGATACCCGGAAAAACATGATTGTGAAATACATACCAAAAATGTACACTGTTAAATTCTAAAATATTCCAATTGGATTTGTTTTGTAGTGAAATTGAAGCATTTTTAGAAAATCTTTATCATCTATACTAGAGAAGTCACTGAATCTCTAATACATAGTGTCGCTGTAAAAATCAAATAAACAAGTTTAGATAAACACGAGCAAATTGTGATACAATTTACTAAAGTGTTTTTAATTCTAAAGAAGGATATTTTAGACCGCGTTTCTACTTTTATATCTCGGAATCTATAGAGAAGTTTACGGGGTCTCACCTATATGCGGTGAATAAGATTTAGATATGATGATTTTTAGCTTGTGCAGCGTATTTTAAACAATAGTGGTTTTTTTTAATTTATTTTAGGATAGCATAGACAAAGTTCTAACATTGAAATGAACATGGTTAAGTAATGAAAATATTTACTTTGCCATACAGGCCACTTAGGAGTCCAATGAATTTAAATTAACTTTCAAACTTTATTTTACCGATTCTAGAGATGTTTACGGAGTCTCATCTACACGGTCAGATAGATCAGTCAAAACCCTATGTAGGTAATGAACGGGATCTAATTATGTTGATTTTGAACTTGTCCAGAGACATTTTTACGTTTACGATTATATCGCCTATCCCAAAAATGTTCACGGGATCTCTTTCATATATTCGAAAGGATTAGAAGATTTTCTATCAATATTGTGAAAATGGGACACGAATGATGATTTTCTTCAAGTTTTCCTAAATTTGCAACTTCTTCATTTTCAATTATATTGGAAATTTTGGTATTTTCTCCAATAAGATTTTTACCCAATTGACATTCCCAAATAAGCTACGAACCCGGTTTATTGCAAAAACAATCAAATAACAAAAATCCTATGGATGTTCACAGGGGCATGTTTATACTTTTGGATAGCTGAAAGATTCGACTTTCGATAGTTCCGAACAGGATCCAATTGTGATGATATTTACTGTGCCGTATACGACTTAGAAGTTTCATGAATTTGCGCGTGCTGATTTGTTAGCTAAATTCAAACAACTTAAACCAAAATTGCTGAAAGGAGGTTTTTAAATATCAGGATTTGATTTACGGTAGACCCTGATGGTGAGACCTGGGTTCCTGTTGAAACAAATTTTATGAAAATTGCTGAAATGGAGTTTTCGAGTACCAGGAATCGATTGAAAAAATAATTTATTGTTTTTAAAATTCTGAAATCAGTAAATGCAATCTAGATGGCGTTTTTATTTCTTTGCTAATTGCTATGATAACTACAGGTAATTGACGACCGGTTCGAATCACAATTCCCCAAAAAATTAATGGGTAAAAATTGACGTCAAAACTGTTATAAAATGGCATTATTTTTTCCAGTAAAAAAATTCCAAAACGCCAGAATACACTTAGGGGAATAAAAAAACTCCAAACTACCAGAAAAACATTACTAGTTCCTAATTTCTCCTTTTAATTTGTTAAAGTACGTATACTCTGTGTTCGGCCCGCCATTCTTCTTCTATAACCCTACGGATGTTGAACATATGATCTTTGGTTGACCGGTTCGCTAGAAAAGCAGCCTGTTATGATTGCGGCAAAGACAAATTCTCACCAAGTCAGAGTCCAGCAGCAGTTTTGTGTATAATTTATATCCCACATTAAAAAGAGAAATTCTTCTATAATCATTTACCGATTATTAATTGGGATTATTAATTTTTCTTAATTGTCTCAGCCCATTCTGATGAAGGCTCGTTTTTATCCAAGCGATTCAAAATTTATCAAAACTTTCTGAAATGCTTCGATGATATTGTAGATTTAATTTCGTTTTTATTCGGAGGTGGAGCCACTGGGGAGTAGTCGTCTTGATCAGGGATGTCCATTCACCTCCTGATTTTTTCAACTCAGCGTACCAGAATGAAATTGGTATGTAGTGGTTTTGGTTACTATTTGTGATTCTCTGTTACTGCTTCAAAAATTAGTACGTTTTACATAATCGATCAGATAGTTTATAGCTAGATAAGTTGTGGCAGAACTGCTGACATTCGAGAATTTTGTTTTCAGAAAGTGCTTGTCTTAAGGCAATCCAGACAGTTTTCAAACGATTATTGGCTGTCACACCCTGTGCATCGTTGAGCCAGTACTCGTCTGGACTTTGGTGTTATCCATGTTGATTTGATTAAACATTGCTGATAAGAGATTTTTGAAACGTCTTCTTCATGCATAGTGGAGAGAAGATAGATTTTGGTAAAGAACGGTAGTCTTATGTTCTCGTAATGCAGAAAGATTTAATAGATAAAGATAACACGATAAAACGGTTTTTAAATCGCGTTAAATTGTGATCCACTTGAGAGTAGTTCTTTCGATCAGTCCAGGTTGTAACGGTTCTTCGCCGGCCTCTAGTTGTTTGGATAAATAAATCAATAGTGTTGACAAGCAATTGCAAATCCATGCCATTCTCATTGGATTCGCGGTGGTATAAGTTTTGCCAACGTTTTTTTCCTTTATCATCTAAACAATACGTGCGTAAAAGTCACCAAGCACAACAACATCGCGAGTCTTAGGACAACGATCGATGATTGATAGTAGTATAGAAAATATTTTGGAAGTACGTTGTTTATTACACTGTGAAGTATGTGGAGGAATGTACACGGAAATGAATGGGATTTCCCCCACATTACAGGAATACTACTAAGGTAAGTTATAATGGATCAAAAAATAATTTTTAACTTTAACGAAGTGGAAAGTTGTCGCAATTTTGATTCGAAAATCTTCATACATCCAGGTAAAAGCTGGATGTATGAAGATTTTCGAATCAAAATTGCGACAACTTTCCACTTCGTTTTAGGATCATTGGCTAAATACCACAAATCATTTTTTGTACTACACGCTCCTGTGATCATGTTGGTCTCTTGAACACTGCAGATGTCGATTGAATTTTTATCTAGAATGAGGTCGATTGTATTATGCTTTTGCTAATTATTTATCCTGCATATATTCCAGGTGCCAAATGAGAAGTAAATTGATTTCTTCTGTATTGAAGGTTCTATAGCTTGTGATTCTTGAGAGCACTACTGAATCTTATTTTAAGAATTTTGGTTCGCGCTTAAGCGGCATTTATCACAATTTCCCACCCCCCTTTCCCAGATGTGTCAGTTTTATTTATTCAAAAATTACACAATTTAAAATTGTGGCAGTTTGAAATAGTAAATATGTAAAACTTAAAAAAAGACACGCAATAAATTAACAAAATTTTTTCATAGCCTCTTTTTCCTCATGTTCCGCATTTACGAATGCCGTGCAAAGTTCACATTGATCTTTTTTCGGAATGAAAAACGAAATATTATACTCGTTGTTCAAAATAAAAGTGAACGTGGATAACGAGGCGTTTGAAACACCGTCTCGATTACAGTTAGCTGTGTAGTCTCTATATAAATCGCCAATAGTTTTGCCGCCATCTATGAATTCCCTAGTGATTTGTGGACGGAGATAGTGACTCTCAATACGTGGAATAGAGTTTATGTATTGACGTATTCGGTCCTTCATTGCTGGATCAAGTTTCGATTGGCGGCGATGTTTGCCTCTTAAATCGTCAGTCAAAAAACTAATTTCATTTTTAGCAATAACGAGCGTTGCCTTATAGAACTGTTTGCAGATCTTCACCCTTTCTCCGTCAATTTCGAAACTAAATGAGCTGTTTAAACGATGATTATTCACGGGTCTCTGATAACGATATGTGGGTTGTATCTGTTGAACACTTTTTAAAATAAAATTTCGCTGGTTTACCAAGTTCCGTAGGTCCCAATATTTTTTAAAGATCTCGTAATTGTCCGTGATTCTGCTGTTATTTTGTTCGAACATTTAATTCGGCATTTTTGGTCGCACGGTGATCGTATCTGCCGTTCTCGTACATTTTGATTTGTGTGTGATGTGATGACTTATACGACTTTCTGCTATTTCTAAGAATTGATGCTTTTTCCGTATCTACTCATTTGGTCTTGTTCGTCTAGATTTGGTTCTTTTATTTTCGACTTGGGAATCATCTAGCATTTCACTAGCGGCGTAATTGGGTCTATCAAAATCTGCGGATTCTAATTCACAGTGTTCAGTATCAGTATATTCTGATTCACTGGATGTCAACTTGGTGTCAACCAAGTCAATAAAATGCGGATCCTCTAATGAATCATCGTAATCTTCGTCAAAGGAACTGTCACTTTTGATTTCATCATTGTAACTCTGTACTGATTTAACTCGGTGTAATCGAATTTTTATGTCCGTTTCAGTTTTTGGTTCATTGGTTTTCCATTCGTCAACATTTTGGAATATTCGTGGCGATGCTTCGCCTCTACCTTCACAATCTTCCTCCATTGTTTGTTTTATTTCAGCGTGATCTTTAGTTTTTCCCGACTTTTCATTTTCCAGTCTTATTGTTTATAGAACTGCTTCAACCATACCTTTGCCTCTTGAAGCCATCGTTGGATCTTTAAAACTAAAAATAGTGTTAAAACCCCAAACGTTTTAATTTGGATTATGGTTAATTTGATTTTAAAAAAGTGTCACAACTTAAATAAATATTTATAATAAAAATTAGTCTAACTTTGAAAACTGACACTTTTTTAATTAAAACAAAGTATTTTGTTAAAAAATTGCATAACTAATTAGCGAAGATAGTCATAACTCAATCTGTGTGTTTGATGGATGTGTAAATAATTTAGATTGTGAAAGAGCCGCTTTAGCCGGAATAAGACTATCATAATGCACACCCTTTAGAACGAATTGGATGGTTAATGTGCGAGTATACGAGTATATTGTAAAATCGACTAGGTATTTGAGAATCTGGATTGACAGAAGGATGAGTTTCAAAGTGCATATAGAAAAATTGACCGATAATTGTAAGAGTATATTGAACGTGAGTAAAAGGGTGAGCAAACCGAAAAGCAACCGATGTTACGAAAGGCGCTTGTGTCAACTAAAATTTCGTATGGAATGAGTATATATGGTAATGGGTCCAAGGTTGGGTTTAAAAAGTTGATGCTTGTGGGGAATGCGTGTGCCAGAGTGGTATTGGGAGCGATCAATTCAACATCAATACACACTCTGTGGTCTGAATTGGGTGATTTGCCTCTTAATTATATGATGGAATGGATCACCGGGAGAATGCGCGAATGTTAGCTAAGGACAATAAATTGGTGAATGAAATGAAAGAGGGACGGTTTACAAAAGACAACAAGATCACTGGTAATCTTGGAAAATATTAACATGTTCTCCAAGATTCGTCCGGCAAATCCGAAAGTCCCTCCGAGCAATATAATAGTGCGGTTGAAGTTTGGTGACACAACAAAAGCAATGATGAATGAGTTATCGGTTAAGAGTGATTTTTGCAAAATGCGAATGAATTATGTTGCTCAAGTGGAAGTGTATACAGATGCAAGTGTAAATGATGATCGCGTAGGTGTGGGAATTTATACTCCTTCAATGAGGAAAGAGAAAATGGTAAGAGTGCATGACAGTATCTGTAAAATGAATGCAGAATTGATAGGGATTATGGAAGGGATCAAGTTAGCAATGACCCAAGGGAGAAGGAGAATAGTGCTATTCTCTGACTCCCGGAGTGGGTTGGAATTAACTATTAAGGGTGGGGGAACTGGTATGTGGAAATTCTGTATAAGTATCTTCAATCTTGTGGGAGAGAGGTCATCGTTCAATGGATACCTTCACACCTACAGATTGAAGGTAATGAAAGGGCTGATATGCTTGCGAAACGGGGTTGTTTGATTGAATGAATGTGAGTTCATGAATGCTAGAAACACACTGAGCATGTTTCAGGTGAATCTGTAGAAAAAATGAGAGGGAGAGTTTCTTGAAAAATGTCAGGTGAAAGGTAAGAAGTACTTTGAGTTTGTTAGGTCTCCTTTGAGGCAACCGTTCTTTAAGGGCTCAAAGGAGTTCCTAGAATGTTACGAGCTATGGAACGAGTGAGATTGAATCATGAAAATTGGAAAGAATGTTTGAAGAAACGCAATTTGGTTGTGTGTAAATTATGTGAAAGCTGTTTGGTTGTGGGGGACATCGAATTGATTCTGAAATGTTCTGCATTTAACCAGAGCAGACAAATGTTCGAAGTTCTATTGAGTGCAAGTAGTTTAACCGAATTATTACGAATGGGAATGAACGTATATAAGAATATGTATGAATTTATTAGAACAAATCAGATAGAAGTGTGAAAGGGGATCGATGTGTGGAGGCTAGGTGAATGAAAAGAAATTAAAATTAAATTATTATTATTATGGTAAAAAATGTTAAAAATTAAAAATTGTATATTTTGAAACGGGCCATATGGCACCAAATTTTTGGAGCTAGTGCCAAATAAATAAAAAAAAAAAAAAAAAAAAAAAAAAGATTCAGCAGCGACCCAATCGACACACTACAATCACAAGGAACGAGGACATATTGAGCAAGCAGACCCAACCTAAGAGATTACAACTCTAAATGTTAAAATTACATTTGCTAGCTTGTATGGAAGTCCATTTTTTTCATATTCTAGTAACCTAAAATAATAAAAAAAGAAGAGAAAAATTATTTGAAGTTCAGAAATAAGTTAGAAATTCCTAAATAGAAAAAATTTTCATTTTTTGTTGTATCAAAATATTTACAATTTAAGTGAACTATTGCATTATCAGGGAACATCAAATCCGTTCCAGAGAAGGCCAAATTTACAAAGATCACCGATAAACAAAAATAGAAGCAAATCGGTTGCTGACCAAGATGATACTTTTTCTAACGGTATACCTAGACAAACATTACACAAAATAAGTGATGCCTCCGGAAGTTTTACTTTGCAATAGCCAAATCTAGTAAAACAACTATTGACCTAGAAAAGAAGAATATGAATCTCTTGGCGAGGCTAGAGCATATGGAGCAATTATTTGCCAAGCTAAGCGAAGAAATTGAGT